>JAUIMM010003214.1:0-62124 GCA_031769625.1 Taudactylus pleione | reverse complement strand
AAAATTTCACTGGATGTGTTGAAGACCAAGACCTACAAATGTGATGTGAAATGGTTTTACTCCCATGTTGCATTTAAGAGAAAACAGCAAATGCACGTTTTAGGCCAAAATGCATGGAAAGCAATGGAAACAACAAAAGCGCATACTTTGTGTTATCTCCTCTTGTAGCAAACACAGACAGCTCAAAATTTCACTGGATGTGTTGAAGACCAAGACCCACAAATGTGATGTGAAATGGTTTTTCTCCCATATTGCGTTTAAGAGAAAACAGCAAATGCTCGTTTTAGGCCAAAATGCATTGAAAGCAATGGAAACAACAAAAGCGCATACTTTGTGTTATCTCCTCTTGTAGCAAACACAGACAGCTCAAAATTTCACTAGATGTGTTGAAGACCATGACCCACAAATGTGATGTGAAATGGTTTTTCTCCCATGTTGCATTTAAGAGAAAACAGCAAATGCACGTTTTAGGCCAAAATGCATTGAAAGCAATGGAAACAACAAAAGCGCATACTTTGTGTTATCTCCTCTTTTAGCAAACACAGACAGCTCAAAATTTCACTAGATGTGTTGAAGACCAAGACCCACAAATGTGATGTGAAATGTATTTTCTCCCATGTTGCATTTAAGAGAAAACAGCAAATGCATGTTTTAGGCCAAAATGCATGGAAAGCAATGGAAACAACAAAAGCGCATACTTTGTGATATCTCCTCTTGTAGCAAACACAGACAGCTCAAAATTTCACTGGATGTGTTGAAGACCAAGACCCACAAATGTGATGTGAAATGGTTTTTCTCCCATTTTGCATTTAAGAGAAAACTGCAAATGCACGTTTTAGGCCAAAATGCATTGAAGGCAATGGAAACAACAAATGCGCATACTTTGTGATATCTCCTCTTGTAGCAAACACAGACAGCTGAAAATTTCACTGGATGTGTTGAAGACCAAGACCCACAAATGTGATGTGAAATGGTTTTTCTCCCATGTTGCGTTTAAGAGAAAACAGCAAATGCTCGTTTTAGGCCAAAATGCATTGAAAGCAATGGAAACAACAAAAGCACATACTTTGTGTTATCTCCTCTTGTAGCAAACACAGACAGCTCAAAATTTCACTGGATGTGTTGAAGACCAAGACCTACAAATGTGATGTGAAATGGTTTTACTCCCATGTTGCATTTAAGAGAAAACAGCAAATGCACGTTTTAGGCCAAAATGCATGGAAAGCAATGGAAACAACAAAAGCGCATACTTTGTGTTATCTCCTCTTGTAGCAAACACAGACAGCTCAAAATTTCACTGGATGTGTTGAAGACCAAGACCCACAAATGTGATGTGAAATGGTTTTTCTCCCATATTGCGTTTAAGAGAAAACAGCAAATGCTCGTTTTAGGCCAAAATGCATTGAAAGCAATGGAAACAACAAAAGCGCATACTTTGTGTTATCTCCTCTTGTAGCAAACACAGACAGCTCAAAATTTCACTAGATGTGTTGAAGACCATGACCCACAAATGTGATGTGAAATGGTTTTTCTCCCATGTTCCATTTAAGAGAAAACAGCAAATGCACGTTTTAGGCCAAAATGCATTGAAAGCAATGGAAACAACAAAAGCGTATACTTTGTGATATCTCCTCTTGTAGCAAACACAGACAGCTCAAAATTTCACTGGATGTGTTGAAGACCAAGACCCACAAATGTGATGTGAAATGGTTTTTCTCCCATGTTGCGTTTAAGAGAAAACAGCAATTGCTCGTTTTAGGCCAAAATGCATTGAAAGCAATGGAAACAACAAAAGCGCATACTTTGTGTTATCTCCTCTTGTAGCAAACACAGACAGCTCAAAATTTCACTGGATGTGTTGAAGACCAAGACCCACAAATGTGATGTGAAATGGTTTTTCTCCCATGTTGCGTTTAAGAGAAAACAGCAAATGCTCGTTTTAGGCCAAAATGCATGGAAAGCAATGGAAACAACAAAAGCGCATACTTTGTGATATCTCCTCTTGTAGCAAACACAGACAGCTCAAAATTTCACTGGATGTGTTGAAGACCAAAACCCACAAATGTGATGTAAAATGGTTTTTCTCCCATGTTGTGTTTAAGAGAAAACAGCAAATGCTCGTTTTAGGCCAAAATGCATTGAAAGCAATGGAAACAACAAAAGCGCATACTTTGTGTTATCTCCTCTTGTAGCAAACACAGACAGCTCAAAATTTCACTGGATGTGTTGAAGACCAAGACCTACAAATGTGATGTGAAATGGTTTTTCTCCCATGTTGCATTTAAGAGAAAACAGCAAATGCACGTTTTAGGCCAAAATGCATGGAAAGCAATGGAAACAACAAAAGTGCATACTTTGTGATATCTCCTCTTGTAGCAAACACAGACAGCTCAAAATTTCACTGGATGTGTTGAAGACCAAAACCCACAAATGTGATGTAAAATGGTTTTTCTCCCATGTTGCGTTTAAGACAAAACAGCAAATGCTCGTTTTAGGCCAAAATGCATTGAAAGCAATGGAAACAGCAATAGCGCATACTTTGTGTTATCTCCTCTTGTAGCAAACACAGACAGCTCAAAATTTCACTGGATGTGTTGAAGACCAAGACCCACAAATGTGATGTGAAATGGTTTTTCTCCCATGTTGCATTTAAGAGAAAACAGCAAATGCACGTTTTAGGCCAAAATGCATGGAAAGCAATGGAAACAACAAAAGCGTATATTTTTTTTATTATCTCCTCTTGTAGCAAACACAGACAGCTCAAAATTTCACTGGATGTGTTGAAGACCAAGACCCACAAATGTGATGTGAAATGGTTTTTCTCCCATGCTGCGTTTTAAGAGAAAACAGCAATTGCTCATTTTAGGCCAAAATGCATTGAAAGCAATGGAAACAACAAAAGCGCATACTTTGTGTTATCTCCTCTTGTAGCAAACACAGACAGCTCAAAATTTCACTGGATGTGTTGAAGACCAAGACCCACAAATGTGATGTGAAATGGTTTTTCTCCCATGTTGCGTTTAAGAGAAAACAGCAATTGCTCGTTTTAGGCCAAAATGCATTGAAAGCAATGGAAACAACAAAAGCGCATACTTTGTGTTATCTCCTCTTGTAGCAAACACAGACAGCTCAAAATTTCACTGGATGTGTTGAAGACCAAGACCCACAAATGTGATGTGAAATGGTTTTTCTCCCATGTTGCGTTTAAGAGAAAACAGCAAATGCTCGTTTTAGGCCAAAATGCATTGAAAGCATTGGAAACAACAAAAGCACATACTTCGTGTTATCTCCTCTTGTAGCAAACACAGACAGCTCAAAATTTCACTGGATGTGTTGAAGACCAAGACCCACAAATGTGATGTGAAATAGTTTTTCTCCCATGTTGCATTTAAGAGAAAACAGCAAATGCACGTTTTAGGCCAAAATGCAATGAAAGCAATGGAAACAACAAAAGCGCATAGTTTGTGTTATCTCCTCTTGTAGCAAACACAGACAGCTCAAAATTTCACTGGATGTGTTGAAGACCAAGACCCACAAATGTGATGTGAAATGGTTTTTCTCCCATGTTGCGTTTAAGAGAAAACAGCAATTGCTCGTTTTAGGCCAAAATGCATTGAAAGCAATGGAAACAACAAAAGCACATACTTTGTGTTATCTCCTCTTGTAGCAAACACAGACAGCTCAAAATTTCACTGGATGTGTTGAAGACCAAGACCCACAAATGTGATGTGAAATGGTTTTTCTCCCATGTTGCATTTAAGAGAAAACAGCAAATGCACGTTTTAGGCCAAAATGCATTGAAAGCAATGGAAACAACAAAAGTGCATACTTTGTGTTATCTCCTCTTGTAGCAAACACAGACAGCTCAAAATTTCACTGGATGTGTTGAAGACCAAGACCCACAAATGTGATGTGAAATGTTTTTTCTCCCATGTTGCATTTAAGAGAAAACAGCAAATGCATGTTTTAGGCCAAAATGCATGGAAAGCAATGGAAACAACAAAAGCGCATACTTTGTGATATCTCCTCTTGTAGCAAACACAGACAGCTCAAAATTTCACTGGATGTGTTGAAGACTAAGACCCACAAATGTGATGTGAAATGGTTTTTCTCCCATTTTGCATTTAAGAGAAAACTGCAAATGCACGTTTTAGGCCAAAATGCATTGAAGGCAATGGAAACAACAAAAGCGCATACTTTGTGATATCTCCTCTTGTAGCAAACACAGACAGCTGAAAATTTCACTGGATGTGTTGAAGACCAAGACCCACAAATGTGATGTGAAATGGTTTTTCTCCCATGTTGCGTTTAAGAGAAAACAGCAAATGCTCGTTTTAGGCCAAAATGCATTGAAAGCAATGGAAACAACAAAAGCACATACTTTGTGTTATCTCCTCTTGTAGCAAACACAGACAGCTCAAAATTTCACTGGATGTGTTGAAGACCAAGACCTACAAATGTGATGTGAAATGGTTTTACTCCCATGTTGCATTTAAGAGAAAACAGCAAATGCACGTTTTAGGCCAAAATGCATGGAAAGCAATGGAAACAACAAAAGCGCATACTTTGTGTTATCTCCTCTTGTAGCAAACACAGACAGCTCAAAATTTCACTGGATGTGTTGAAGACCAAGACCCACAAATGTGATGTGAAATGGTTTTTCTCCCATATTGCGTTTAAGAGAAAACAGCAAATGCTCGTTTTAGGCCAAAATGCATTGAAAGCAATGGAAACAACAAAAGCGCATACTTTGTGTTATCTCCTCTTGTAGCAAACACAGACAGCTCAAAATTTCACTAGATGTGTTGAAGACCATGACCCACAAATGTGATGTGAAATGGTTTTTCTCCCATGTTGCATTTAAGAGAAAACAGCAAATGCACGTTTTAGGCCAAAATGCATTGAAAGCAATGGAAACAACAAAAGCGCATACTTTGTGTTATCTCCTCTTTTAGCAAACACAGACAGCTCAAAATTTCACTAGATGTGTTGAAGACCAAGACCCACAAATGTGATGTGAAATGTATTTTCTCCCATGTTGCATTTAAGAGAAAACAGCAAATGCATGTTTTAGGCCAAAATGCATGGAAAGCAATGGAAACAACAAAAGCGCATACTTTGTGATATCTCCTCTTGTAGCAAACACAGACAGCTCAAAATTTCACTGGATGTGTTGAAGACCAAGACCCACAAATGTGATGTGAAATGGTTTTTCTCCCATTTTGCATTTAAGAGAAAACTGCAAATGCACGTTTTAGGCCAAAATGCATTGAAGGCAATGGAAACAACAAATGCGCATACTTTGTGATATCTCCTCTTGTAGCAAACACAGACAGCTGAAAATTTCACTGGATGTGTTGAAGACCAAGACCCACAAATGTGATGTGAAATGGTTTTTCTCCCATGTTGCGTTTAAGAGAAAACAGCAAATGCTCGTTTTAGGCCAAAATGCATTGAAAGCAATGGAAACAACAAAAGCACATACTTTGTGTTATCTCCTCTTGTAGCAAACACAGACAGCTCAAAATTTCACTGGATGTGTTGAAGACCAAGACCTACAAATGTGATGTGAAATGGTTTTACTCCCATGTTGCATTTAAGAGAAAACAGCAAATGCACGTTTTAGGCCAAAATGCATGGAAAGCAATGGAAACAACAAAAGCGCATACTTTGTGTTATCTCCTCTTGTAGCAAACACAGACAGCTCAAAATTTCACTGGATGTGTTGAAGACCAAGACCCACAAATGTGATGTGAAATGGTTTTTCTCCCATATTGCGTTTAAGAGAAAACAGCAAATGCTCGTTTTAGGCCAAAATGCATTGAAAGCAATGGAAACAACAAAAGCGCATACTTTGTGTTATCTCCTCTTGTAGCAAACACAGACAGCTCAAAATTTCACTAGATGTGTTGAAGACCATGACCCACAAATGTGATGTGAAATGGTTTTTCTCCCATGTTCCATTTAAGAGAAAACAGCAAATGCACGTTTTAGGCCAAAATGCATTGAAAGCAATGGAAACAACAAAAGCGTATACTTTGTGATATCTCCTCTTGTAGCAAACACAGACAGCTCAAAATTTCACTGGATGTGTTGAAGACCAAGACCCACAAATGTGATGTGAAATGGTTTTTCTCCCATGTTGCGTTTAAGAGAAAACAGCAATTGCTCGTTTTAGGCCAAAATGCATTGAAAGCAAAGGAAACAACAAAAGCGCATACTTTGTGTTATCTCCTCTTGTAGCAAACAGAGACAGCTCAAAATTTCACTGGATGTGTTGAAGATCAAAACCCACAAATGTGATGTGAAATGGTTTTTCTCCCATGTTGCATTTAAGAGAAAACAGCAAATGCACGTTTTAGGCCAAAATTCATGGAAAGCAATGGAAACAACAAAAGCGCATACTTTGTGATATCTCCTCTTGTAGCAAACACAGACAGCTCAAAATTTCACTGGATGTGTTGAAGACCAAGACCCACAAATGTGATGTGAAATGGTTTTTCTCCCATGTTGCATTTAAGAGAAAACAGCAAATGCTCGTTTTTGGCCAAAATGCATTGAAAGCAGTGGAAACAACAAAAGCGCATACTTTGTGTTATCTCCTCTTGTAGCAAACACAGACAGCTCAAAATTTCACTGGATGTGTTGAAGACCAAGACGCACAAATGTGATGTGAAATGGTTTTTTTCCATGTTGCATTTAAGAGAAAACAGCAATTGCTCATTTTAGGCCAAAATGCATTGAAAGCAATGGAAACAACAAAAGCGCATACTTTGTGTTATCTCCTCTTGTAGCAAACACAGACAGCTCAAAATTTCACTGGATGTGTTGAAGACCAAGACCCACAAATGTGATGTGAAATGGTTTTTCTCCCATGTTGCGTTTAAGAGAAAACAGCAATTGCTCGTTTTAGGCCAAAATGCATTGAAAGCAATGGAAACAACAAAAGCGCATACTTTGTGTTATCTCCTCTTGTAGCAAACACAGACAGCTCAAAATTTCACTGGATGTGTTGAAGACCAAAACCCACAAATGTGATGTAAAATGGTTTTTCTCCCATGTTGCATTTAAGAGAAAACAGCAAATGCACGTTTTAGGCCAAAATGCATGGAAAGCAATGGAAACAACAAAAGCGCATACGTTGTGATATCTCCTCTTGTAGCAAACACAGACAGCTCAAAATTTCACTGGATGTGTTGAAGACCAAAACCCACAAATGTGATGTAAAATGGTTTTTCTCCCATGTTGCGTTTAAGAGAAAACAGCAAATGCTCATTTTAGGCCAAAATGCATTGAAAGCAATGGAAACAACAAAAGCGCATACTTTGTGTTATCTCCTCTTGTAGCAAACACAGACAGCTGAAAATTTCACTGGATGTGTTGAAGACCAAGACCCACAAATGTGATGTGAAATGGTTTTTCTCCCATGTTGCGTTTAAGAGAAAACAGCAAATGCTCGTTTTAGGCCAAAATGCATTGAAAGCAATGGAAACAACAAAAGCACATACTTCGTGTTATCTCCTCTTGTAGCAAACACAGACAGCTCAAAATTTCACTGGATGTGTTGAAGACCAAGACCCACAAATGTGATGTGAAATGGTTTTTCTCCCATGTTGCATTTAAGAGAAAACAGCAAATGCACGTTTTAGGCCAAAATGCATTGAAAGCAATGGAAACAACAAAAGCGCATACTTTGTGTTATCTCCTCTTGTAGCAAACACAGACAGCTCAAAATTTCACTGGATGTGTTGAAGACCAAGACCCACAAATGTGATGTGAAATGGTTTTTCTCCCATGTTGCATTTAAGAGAAAACAGCAAATGCACGTTTTAGGCCAAAATGCATGGAAAGCAATGGAAACAACAAAAGCGCATACTTTGTGATATCTCCTCTTGTAGCAAACACAGACAGCTCAAAATTTCACTGGATGTGTTGAAGACCAAGACCCACAAATGTGATGTGAAATGGTTTTTCTCCCATGTTGCGTTTAAGAGAAAACAGCAAATGCTCGTTTTAGGCCAAAATGCATGGAAAGCAATGGAAACAACAAAAGCGCATACTTTGTGATATCTCCTCTTGTAGCAAACACAGACAGCTCAAAATTTCACTGGATGTGTTGAAGACCAAAACCCACAAATGTGATGTAAAATGGTTTTTCTCCCATGTTGTGTTTAAGAGAAAACAGCAAATGCTCGTTTTAGGCCAAAATGCATTGAAAGCAATGGAAACAACAAAAGCGCATACTTTGTGTTATCTCCTCTTGTATCAAACACAGACAGCTCAAAATTTCACTGGATGTGTTGAAGACCAAGACCTACAAATGTGATGTGAAATGGTTTTTCTCCCATGTTGCATTTAAGAGAAAACAGCAAATGCACGTTTTAGGCCAAAATGCATGGAAAGCAATGGAAACAACAAAAGCGCATACTTTGTGATATCTCCTCTTGTAGCAAACACAGACAGCTCAAAATTTCACTGGATGTGTTGAAGACCAAAACCCACAAATGTGATGTAAAATGGTTTTTCTGCCATGTTGAGTTTAAGAGAAAACAGCAAATGCTCGTTTTAGGCCAAAATGCATTGAAAGCAATGGAAACAACAAAAGCGCATACTTTGTGTTATCTCCTCTTGTAGCAAACACAGACAGCTCAAAATTTCACTGGATGTGTTGAAGACCAAGACCCACAAATGTGATGTGAAATGGTTTTTCTCCCATGTTGCATTTAAGAGAAAACAGCAAATGCACGTTTTAGGCCAAAATGCATGGAAAGCAATGGAAACAACAAAAGCGTATATTTTTTTTATTATCTCCTCTTGTAGCAAACACAGACAGCTCAAAATTTCACTGGATGTGTTGAAGACCAAGACCCACAAATGTGATGTGAAATGGTTTTTCTCCCATTCTGCGTTTTAAGAGAAAACAGCAATTGCTCATTTTAGGCCAAAATGCATTGAAAGCAATGGAAACAACAAAAGCGCATACTTTGTGTTATCTCCTCTTGTAGCAAACACAGACAGCTCAAAATTTCACTGGATGTGTTGAAGACCAAGACCCACAAATGTGATGTGAAATGGTTTTTCTCCCATGTTGCGTTTAAGAGAAAACAGCAATTGCTCGTTTTAGGCCAAAATGCATTGAAAGCAATGGAAACAACAAAAGCGCATACTTTGTGTTATCTCCTCTTGTAGCAAACACAGACAGCTCAAAATTTCACTGGATGTGTTGAAGACCAAGACCCACAAATGTGATGTGAAATGGTTTTTCTCCCATGTTGCGTTTAAGAGAAAACAGCAAATGCTCGTTTTAGGCCAAAATGCATTGAAAGCATTGGAAACAACAAAAGCACATACATCGTGTTATCTCCTCTTGTAGCAAACACAGACAGCTCAAAATTTCACTGGATGTGTTGAAGACCAAGACCCACAAATGTGATGTGAAATGGTTTTTCTCCCATGTTGCATTTAAGAGAAAACAGCAAATGCACGTTTTAGGCCAAAATGCAATGAAAGCAATGGAAACAACAAAAGCGCATAGTTTGTGTTATCTCCTCTTGTAGCAAACACAGACAGCTCAAAATTTCACTGGATGTGTTGAAGACCAAGACCCACAAATGTGATGTGAAATGGTTTTTCTCCCATGTTGCGTTTAAGAGAAAACAGCAATTGCTCGTTTTAGGCCAAAATGCATTGAAAGCAATGGAAACAACAAAAGCGCATACTTTGTGTTATCTCCTCTTGTAGCAAACACAGACAGCTCAAAATTTCACTGGATGTGTTGAAGACCAAAACCCACAAATGTGATGTAAAATGGTTTTTCTCCCATGTTGCATTTAAGAGAAAACAGCAAATGCACGTTTTAGGCCAAAATGCATGGAAAGCAATGGAAACAACAAAAGCGCATACTTTGTGATATCTCCTCTTGTAGCAAACACAGACAGCTCAAAATTTCACTGGATGTGTTGAAGACCAAAACCCACAAATGTGATGTAAAATGGTTTTTCTCCCATGTTGCGTTTAAGAGAAAACAGCAAATGCTCGTTTTAGGCCAAAATGCATTGAAAGCAATGGAAACAACAAAAGCGCATACTTTGTGTTATCTCCTCTTGTAGCAAACACAGACAGCTGAAAATTTCACTGGATGTGTTGAAGACCAAGACCCACAAATGTGATGTGAAATGGTTTTTCTCCCATGTTGCGTTTAAGAGAAAACAGCAAATGCTCGTTTTAGGCCAAAATGCATTGAAAGCAATGGAAACAACAAAAGCACATACTTCGTGTTATCTCCTCTTGTAGCAAACACAGACAGCTCAAAATTTCACTGGATGTGTTGAAGACCAAGACCCACAAATGTGATGTGAAATGGTTTTTCTCCCATGTTGCATTTAAGAGAAAACAGCAAATGCACGTTTTAGGCCAAAATGCATTGAAAGCAATGGAAACAACAAAAGCGCATAGTTTGTGATATCTCCTCTTGTAGCAAACACAGACAGCTCAAAATTTCACTGGATGTGTTGAAGACCAAGACGCACAAATGTGATGTGAAATGGTTTTTCTCCCATGTTGCGTTTAAGAGAAAACAGCAATTGCTCGTTTTAGGCCAAAATGCATTGAAAGCAATGGAAACAACAAAAGCGCATACTTTGTGTTATCTCCTCTTGTAGCAAACACAGACAGCTCAAAATTTCACTGGATGTGTTGAAGACCAAGACCCACAAATGTGATGTGAAATGGTTTTTCTCCCATGTTGCATTTAAGAGAAAACAGCAAATGCACGTTTTAGGCCAAAATGCATGGAAAGCAATGGAAACAACAAAAGCGCATACTTTGTGATATCTCCTCTTGTAGCAAACACAGACAGCTCAAAATTTCACTGGATGTGTTGAAGACCAAGACCCACAAATGTGATGTGAAATGGTTTTTCTCCCATGTTGCGTTTAAGAGAAAACAGCAAATGCTCGTTTTAGGCCAAAATGCATGGAAAGCAATGGAAACAACAAAAGCGCATACTTTGTGATATCTCCTCTTGTAGCAAACACAGACAGCTCAAAATTTCACTGGATGTGTTGAAGACCAAAACCCACAAATGTGATGTAAAATGGTTTTTCTCCCATGTTGTGTTTAAGAGAAAACAGCAAATTCACGTTTTAGGCCAAAATGCATGGAAAGCAATGGAAACAACAAAAGCGTATATTTTTTTTATTATCTCCTCTTGTAGCAAACACAGACAGCTCAAAATTTCACTGGATGTGTTGAAGACCAAGACCCACAAATGTGATGTGAAATGGTTTTTCTCCCATGCTGCGTTTTAAGAGAAAACAGCAATTGCTCATTTTAGGCCAAAATGCATTGAAAGCAATGGAAACAACAAAAGCGCATACTTTGTGTTATCTCCTCTTGTAGCAAACACAGACAGCTCAAAATTTCACTGGATGTGTTGAAGACCAAGACCCACAAATGTGATGTGAAATGGTTTTTCTCCCATGTTGCATTTAAGAGAAAACAGCAAATGCATGTTTTAGGCCAAAATGCATGGAAAGCAATGGAAACAACAAAAGCGCATACTTTGTGATATCTCCTCTTGTAGCAAACACAGACAGCTCAAAATTTCACTGGATGTGTTGAAGACCAAGACCCACAAATGTGATGTGAAATGGTTTTTCTCCCATTTTGCATTTAAGAGAAAACTGCAAATGCACGTTTTAGGCCAAAATGCATTGAAGGCAATGGAAACAACAAAAGCGCATACTTTGTGATATCTCCTCTTGTAGCAAACACAGACAGCTCAAAATTTCACTGGATGTGTTGAAGACCAAGACCCACAAATGTGATGTGAAATGGTTTTTCTCCCATGTTGCATTTAAGAGAAAACAGCAAATGCTCGTTTTAGGCCAAAATGCATTGAAAGCAATGGAAACAACAAAAGCACATACTTTGTGTTATCTCCTCTTGTAGCAAACACAGACAGCTCAAAATTTCACTGGATGTGTTGAAGACCAAGACCTACAAATGTGATGTGAAATGGTTTTACTCCCATGTTGCATTTAAGAGAAAACAGCAAATGCACGTTTTAGGCCAAAATGCATGGAAAGCAATGGAAACAACAAAAGCGCATACTTTGTGTTATCTCCTCTTGTAGCAAACACAGACAGCTCAAAATTTCACTGGATGTGTTGAAGACCAAGACCCACAAATGTGATGTGAAATGGTTTTTCTCCCATATTGCGTTTAAGAGAAAACAGCAAATGCTCGTTTTAGGCCAAAATGCATTGAAAGCAATGGAAACAACAAAAGCGCATACTTTGTGTTATCTCCTCTTGTAGCAAACACAGACAGCTCAAAATTTCACTAGATGTGTTGAAGACCATGACCCACAAATGTGATGTGAAATGGTTTTTCTCCCATGTTGCATTTAAGAGAAAACAGCAAATGCACGTTTTAGGCCAAAATGCATTGAAAGCAATGGAAACAACAAAAGCGTATACTTTGTGATATCTCCTCTTGTAGCAAACACAGACAGCTCAAAATTTCACTGGATGTGTTGAAGACCAAGACCCACAAATGTGATGTGAAATGGTTTTTCTCCCATGTTGCGTTTAAGAGAAAACAGCAATTGCTCGTTTTAGGCCAAAATGCATTGAAAGCAAAGGAAACAACAAAAGCGCATACTTTGTGTTATCTCCTCTTGTAGCAAACAGAGACAGCTCAAAATTTCACTGGATGTGTTGAAGACCAAAACCCACAGATGTGATGTGAAATGGTTTTTCTCCCATGTTGCATTTAAGAGAAAACAGCAAATGCACGTTTTAGGCCATAATGCATGGAAAGCAATGGAAACAACAAAAGCGCATACTTTGTGATGTCTCCTCTTGTAGCAAACACAGACAGCTCAAAATTTCACTGGATGTGTTGAAGACCAAGACCCACAAATGTGATGTGAAATGGTTTTTCTCCCATGTTGCATTTAAGAGAAAACAGCAAATGCTCGTTTTTGGCCAAAATGCATTGAAAGCAGTGGAAACAACAAAAGCGCATACTTTGTGTTATCTCCTCTTGTAGCAAACACAGACAGCTCAAAATTTCACTGGATGTGTTGAAGACCAAGACCCACAAATGTGATGTGAAATGGTTTTTCTCCCATGTTGCATTTAAGAGAAAACAGCAATTGCTCATTTTAGGCCAAAATGCATTGAAAGCAATGGAAACAACAAAAGCGCATACTTTGTGTTATCTCCTCTTGTAGCAAACACAGACAGCTCAAAATTTCACTGGATGTGTTGAAGACCAAGACCCACAAATGTGATGTGAAATGGTTTTTCTCCCATGTTGCGTTTAAGAGAAAACAGCAATTGCTCGTTTTAGGCCAAAATGCATTGAAAGCAATGGAAACAACAAAAGCGCATACTTTGTGTTATCTCCTCTTGTAGCAAACACAGACAGCTCAAAATTTCACTGGATGTGTTGAAGACCAAGACCCACAAATGTGATGTGAAATGGTTTTTCTCCCATGTTGCGTTTAAGAGAAAACAGCAATTGCTCGTTTTAGGCCAAAATGCATTGAAAGCAATGGAAACAACAAAAGCGCATACTTTGTGTTATCTCCTCTTGTAGCAAACACAGACAGCTCAAAATTTCACTGGATGTGTTGAAGACCAAAACCCACAAATGTGATGTAAAATGGTTTTTCTCCCATGTTGCATTTAAGAGAAAACAGCAAATGCACGTTTTAGGCCAAAATGCATGGAAAGCAATGGAAACAACAAAAGCGCATACTTTGTGATATCTCCTCTTGTAGCAAACACAGACAGCTCAAAATTTCACTGGATGTGTTGAAGACCAAAACCCACAAATGTGATGTAAAATGGTTTTTCTCCCATGTTGCGTTTAAGAGAAAACAGCAAATGCTCGTTTTAGGCCAAAATGCATTGAAAGCAATGGAAACAACAAAAGCACATACTTCGTGTTATCTCCTCTTGTAGCAAACACAGACAGCTCAAAATTTCACTGGATGTGTTGAAGACCAAGACCCACAAATGTGATGTGAAATGGTTTTTCTCCCATGTTGCATTTAAGAGAAAACAGCAAATGCACGTTTTAGGCCAAAATGCATTGAAAGCAATGGAAACAACAAAAGCGCATAGTTTGTGTTATCTCCTCTTGTAGCAAACACAGACAGCTCAAAATTTCACTGGATGTGTTGAAGACCAAGACGCACAAATGTGATGTGAAATGGTTTTTCTCCCATGTTGCGTTTAAGAGAAAACAGCAATTGCTCATTTTAGGCCAAAATGCATTGAAAGCAATGGAAACAACAAAAGCGCATACTTTGTGTTATCTCCTCTTGTAGCAAACACAGACAGCTCAAAATTTCACTGGATGTGTTGAAGACCAAGACCCACAAATGTGATGTGAAAAGGTTTATCTCCCATGTTGCATTTAAGAGAAAACAGCAAATGCACGTTTTAGGCCAAAATGCATGGAAAGCAATGGAAACAACAAAAGCGCATACTTTGTGATATCTCCTCTTGTAGCAAACACAGACAGCTCAAAATTTCACTGGATGTGTTGAAGACCAAGACCCACAAATGTGATGTGAAATGGTTTTTCTCCCATGTTGCGTTTAAGAGAAAACAGCAAATGCTCGTTTTAGGCCAAAATGCATGGAAAGCAATGGAAACAACAAAAGCGCATACTTTGTGATATCTCCTCTTGTAGCAAACACAGACAGCTCAAAATTTCACTGGATGTGTTGAAGACCAAAACCCACAAATGTGATGTAAAATGGTTTTTCTCCCATGTTGTGTTTAAGAGAAAACAGCAAATGCTCGTTTTAGGCCAAAATGCATTGAAAGCAATGGAAACAACAAAAGCGCATACTTTGTGTTATCTCCTCTTGTAGCAAACACAGACAGCTCAAAATTTCACTGGATGTGTTGAAGACCAAGACCTACAAATGTGATGTGAAATGGTTTTTCTCCCATGTTGCATTTAAGAGAAAACAGCAAATGCACGTTTTAGGCCAAAATGCATGGAAAGCAATGGAAACAACAAAAGTGCATACTTTGTGATATCTCCTCTTGTAGCAAACACAGACAGCTCAAAATTTCACTGGATGTGTTGAAGACCAAAACCCACAAATGTGATGTAAAATGGTTTTTCTCCCATGTTGCGTTTAAGAGAAAACAGCAAATGCTCGTTTTAGGCCAAAATGCATTGAAAGCAGTTGAAACAACAAAAGCGCATACTTTGTGTTATCTCCTCTTGTAGCAAACACAGACAGCTCAAAATTTCACTGGATGTGTTGAAGACCAAGACCCACAAATGTGATGTGAAATGGTTTTTCTCCCATGTTGCGTTTAAGAGAAAACAGCAAATGCTCGTTTTAGGCCAAAATGCATTGAAAGCATTGGAAACAACAAAAGCACATACATCGTGTTATCTCCTCTTGTAGCAAACACAGACAGCTCAAAATTTCACTGGATGTGTTGAAGACCAAGACCCACAAATGTGATGTGAAATGGTTTTTCTCCCATGTTGCATTTAAGAGAAAACAGCAAATGCACGTTTTAGGCCAAAATGCAATGAAAGCAATGGAAACAACAAAAGCGCATAGTTTGTGTTATCTCCTCTTGTAGCAAACACAGACAGCTCAAAATTTCACTGGATGTGTTGAAGACCAAGACCCACAAATGTGATGTGAAATGGTTTTTCTCCCATGTTGCGTTTAAGAGAAAACAGCAATTGCTCGTTTTAGGCCAAAATGCATTGAAAGCAATGGAAACAACAAAAGCGCATACTTTGTGTTATCTCCTCTTGTAGCAAACACAGACAGCTCAAAATTTCACTGGATGTGTTGAAGACCAAAACCCACAAATGTGATGTAAAATGGTTTTTCTCCCATGTTGCATTTAAGAGAAAACAGCAAATGCACGTTTTAGGCCAAAATGCATGGAAAGCAATGGAAACAACAAAAGCGCATACTTTGTGATATCTCCTCTTGTAGCAAACACAGACAGCTCAAAATTTCACTGGATGTGTTGAAGACCAAAACCCACAAATGTGATGTAAAATGGTTTTTCTCCCATGTTGCGTTTAAGAGAAAACAGCAAATGCTCGTTTTAGGCCAAAATGCATTGAAAGCAATGGAAACAACAAAAGCGCATACTTTGTGTTATCTCCTCTTGTAGCAAACACAGACAGCTGAAAATTTCACTGGATGTGTTGAAGACCAAGACCCACAAATGTGATGTGAAATGGTTTTTCTCCCATGTTGCGTTTAAGAGAAAACAGCAAATGCTCGTTTTAGGCCAAAATGCATTGAAAGCAATGGAAACAACAAAAGCACATACTTCGTGTTATCTCCTCTTGTAGCAAACACAGACAGCTCAAAATTTCACTGGATGTGTTGAAGACCAAGACCCACAAATGTGATGTGAAATGGTTTTTCTCCCATGTTGCATTTAAGAGAAAACAGCAAATGCACGTTTTAGGCCAAAATGCATTGAAAGCAATGGAAACAACAAAAGCGCATAGTTTGTGATATCTCCTCTTGTAGCAAACACAGACAGCTCAAAATTTCACTGGATGTGTTGAAGACCAAGACGCACAAATGTGATGTGAAATGGTTTTTCTCCCATGTTGCGTTTAAGAGAAAACAGCAATTGCTCGTTTTAGGCCAAAATGCATTGAAAGCAATGGAAACAACAAAAGCGCATACTTTGTGTTATCTCCTCTTGTAGCAAACACAGACAGCTCAAAATTTCACTGGATGTGTTGAAGACCAAGACCCACAAATGTGATGTGAAATGGTTTTTCTCCCATGTTGCATTTAAGAGAAAACAGCAAATGCACGTTTTAGGCCAAAATGCATGGAAAGCAAAGGAAACAACAAAAGCGCATACTTTGTGATATCTCCTCTTGTAGCAAACACAGACAGCTCAAAATTTCACTGGATGTGTTGAAGACCAAGACCCACAAATGTGATGTGAAATGGTTTTTCTCCCATGTTGCGTTTAAGAGAAAACAGCAAATGCTCGTTTTAGGCCAAAATGCATGGAAAGCAATGGAAACAACAAAAGCGCATACTTTGTGATATCTCCTCTTGTAGCAAACACAGACAGCTCAAAATTTCACTGGATGTGTTGAAGACCAAAACCCACAAATGTGATGTAAAATGGTTTTTCTCCCATGTTGTGTTTAAGAGAAAACAGCAAATGCACGTTTTAGGCCAAAATGCATGGAAAGCAATGGAAACAACAAAAGCGTATATTTTTTTTATTATCTCCTCTTGTAGCAAACACAGACAGCTCAAAATTTCACTGGATGTGTTGAAGACCAAGACCCACAAATGTGATGTGAAATGGTTTTTCTCCCATGTTGCATTTAAGAGAAAACAGCAAATGCACGTTTTAGGCCAAAATGCAATGAAAGCAATGGAAACAACAAAAGCGCATAGTTTGTGTTATCTCCTCTTGTAGCAAACACAGACAGCTCAAAATTTCACTGGATGTGTTGAAGACCAAGACCCACAAATGTGATGTGAAATGGTTTTTCTCCCATGTTGCGTTTAAGAGAAAACAGCAATTGCTCGTTTTAGGCCAAAATGCATTGAAAGCAATGGAAACAACAAAAGCGCATACTTTGTGTTATCTCCTCTTGTAGCAAACACAGACAGCTCAAAATTTCACTGGATGTGTTGAAGACCAAAACCCACAAATGTGATGTAAAATGGTTTTTCTCCCATGTTGCATTTAAGAGAAAACAGCAAATGCACGTTTTAGGCCAAAATGCATGGAAAGCAATGGAAACAACAAAAGCGCATACTTTGTGATATCTCCTCTTGTAGCAAACACAGACAGCTCAAAATTTCACTGGATGTGTTGAAGACCAAAACCCACAAATGTGATGTAAAATGGTTTTTCTCCCATGTTGCGTTTAAGAGAAAACAGCAAATGCTCGTTTTAGGCCAAAATGCATTGAAAGCAATGGAAACAACAAAAGCGCATACTTTGTGTTATCTCCTCTTGTAGCAAACACAGACAGCTGAAAATTTCACTGGATGTGTTGAAGACCAAGACCCACAAATGTGATGTGAAATGGTTTTTCTCCCATGTTGCGTTTAAGAGAAAACAGCAAATGCTCGTTTTAGGCCAAAATGCATTGAAAGCAATGGAAACAACAAAAGCACATACTTCGTGTTATCTCCTCTTGTAGCAAACACAGACAGCTCAAAATTTCACTGGATGTGTTGAAGACCAAGACCCACAAATGTGATGTGAAATGGTTTTTCTCCCATGTTGCATTTAAGAGAAAACAGCAAATGCACGTTTTAGGCCAAAATGCATTGAAAGCAATGGAAACAACAAAAGCGCATAGTTTGTGATATCTCCTCTTGTAGCAAACACAGACAGCTCAAAATTTCACTGGATGTGTTGAAGACCAAGACGCACAAATGTGATGTGAAATGGTTTTTCTCCCATGTTGCGTTTAAGAGAAAACAGCAATTGCTCGTTTTAGGCCAAAATGCATTGAAAGCAATGGAAACAACAAAAGCGCATACTTTGTGTTATCTCCTCTTGTAGCAAACACAGACAGCTCAAAATTTCACTGGATGTGTTGAAGACCAAGACCCACAAATGTGATGTGAAATGGTTTTTCTCCCATGTTGCATTTAAGAGAAAACAGCAAATGCACGTTTTAGGCCAAAATGCATGGAAAGCAATGGAAACAACAAAAGCGCATACTTTGTGATATCTCCTCTTGTAGCAAACACAGACAGCTCAAAATTTCACTGGATGTGTTGAAGACCAAGACCCACAAATGTGATGTGAAATGGTTTTTCTCCCATGTTGCGTTTAAGAGAAAACAGCAAATGCTCGTTTTAGGCCAAAATGCATGGAAAGCAATGGAAACAACAAAAGCGCATACTTTGTGATATCTCCTCTTGTAGCAAACACAGACAGCTCAAAATTTCACTGGATGTGTTGAAGACCAAAACCCACAAATGTGATGTAAAATGGTTTTTCTCCCATGTTGTGTTTAAGAGAAAACAGCAAATGCACGTTTTAGGCCAAAATGCATGGAAAGCAATGGAAACAACAAAAGCGTATATTTTTTTTATTATCTCCTCTTGTAGCAAACACAGACAGCTCAAAATTTCACTGGATGTGTTGAAGACCAAGACCCACAAATGTGATGTGAAATGGTTTTTCTCCCATGCTGCGTTTTAAGAGAAAACAGCAATTGCTCATTTTAGGCCAAAATGCATTGAAAGCAATGGAAACAACAAAAGCGCATACTTTGTGTTATCTCCTCTTGTAGCAAACACAGACAGCTCAAAATTTCACTGGATGTGTTGAAGACCAAGACCCACAAATGTGATGTGAAATGGTTTTTCTCCCATGTTGCATTTAAGAGAAAACAGCAAATGCATGTTTTAGGCCAAAATGCATGGAAAGCAATGGAAACAACAAAAGCGCATACTTTGTGATATCTCCTCTTGTAGCAAACACAGACAGCTCAAAATTTCACTGGATGTGTTGAAGACCAAGACCCACAAATGTGATGTGAAATGGTTTTTCTCCCATTTTGCATTTAAGAGAAAACTGCAAATGCACGTTTTAGGCCAAAATGCATTGAAGGCAATGGAAACAACAAAAGCGCATACTTTGTGATATCTCCTCTTGTAGCAAACACAGACAGCTCAAAATTTCACTGGATGTGTTGAAGACCAAGACCCACAAATGTGATGTGAAATGGTTTTTCTCCCATGTTGTGTTTAAGAGAAAACAGCAAATGCTCGTTTTAGGCCAAAATGCATTGAAAGCAATGGAAACAACAAAAGCACATACTTTGTGTTATCTCCTCTTGTAGCAAACACAGACAGCTCAAAATTTCACTGGATGTGTTGAAGACCAAGACCTACAAATGTGATGTGAAATGGTTTTACTCCCATGTTGCATTTAAGAGAAAACAGCAAATGCACGTTTTAGGCCAAAATGCATGGAAAGCAATGGAAACAACAAAAGCGCATACTTTGTGTTATCTCCTCTTGTAGCAAACACAGACAGGTCAAAATTTCACTGGATGTGTTGAAGACCAAGACCCACAAATGTGATGTGAAATGGTTTTTCTCCCATATTGCGTTTAAGAGAAAACAGCAAATGCTCGTTTTAGGCCAAAATGCATTGAAAGCAATGGAAACAACAAAAGCGCATACTTTGTGTTATCTCCTCTTGTAGCAAACACAGACAGCTCAAAATTTCACTAGATGTGTTGAAGACCATGACCCACAAATGTGATGTGAAATGGTTTTTCTCCCATGTTGCATTTAAGAGAAAACAGCAAATGCACGTTTTAGGCCAAAATGCATTGAAAGCAATGGAAACAACAAAAGCGTATACTTTGTGATATCTCCTCTTGTAGCAAACACAGACAGCTCAAAATTTCACTGGATGTGTTGAAGACCAAGACCCACAAATGTGATGTGAAATGGTTTTTCTCCCATGTTGCGTTTAAGAGAAAACAGCAATTGCTCGTTTTAGGCCAAAATGCATTGAAAGCAAAGGAAACAACAAAAGCGCATACTTTGTGTTATCTCCTCTTGTAGCAAACAGAGACAGCTCAAAATTTCACTGGATGTGTTGAAGACCAAAACCCACAGATGTGATGTGAAATGGTTTTTCTCCCATGTTGCATTTAAGAGAAAACAGCAAATGCACGTTTTAGGCCATAATGCATGGAAAGCAATGGAAACAACAAAAGCGCATACTTTGTGATGTCTCCTCTTGTAGCAAACACAGACAGCTCAAAATTTCACTGGATGTGTTGAAGACCAAGACCCACAAATGTGATGTGAAATGGTTTTTCTCCCATGTTGCATTTAAGAGAAAACAGCAAATGCTCGTTTTTGGCCAAAATGCATTGAAAGCAGTGGAAACAACAAAAGCGCATACTTTGTGTTATCTCCTCTTGTAGCAAACACAGACAGCTCAAAATTTCACTGGATGTGTTGAAGACCAAGACCCACAAATGTGATGTGAAATGGTTTTTCTCCCATGTTGCATTTAAGAGAAAACAGCAATTGCTCATTTTAGGCCAAAATGCATTGAAAGCAATGGAAACAACAAAAGCGCATACTTTGTGTTATCTCCTCTTGTAGCAAACACAGACAGCTCAAAATTTCACTGGATGTGTTGAAGACCAAGACCCACAAATGTGATGTGAAATGGTTTTTCTCCCATGTTGCGTTTAAGAGAAAACAGCAATTGCTCGTTTTAGGCCAAAATGCATTGAAAGCAATGGAAACAACAAAAGCGCATACTTTGTGTTATCTCCTCTTGTAGCAAACACAGACAGCTCAAAATTTCACTGGATGTGTTGAAGACCAAAACCCACAAATGTGATGTAAAATGGTTTTTCTCCCATGTTGCATTTAAGAGAAAACAGCAAATGCACGTTTTAGGCCAAAATGCATGGAAAGCAATGGAAACAACAAAAGCGCATACTTTGTGATATCTCCTCTTGTAGCAAACACAGACAGCTCAAAATTTCACTGGATGTGTTGAAGACCAAAACCCACAAATGTGATGTAAAATGGTTTTTCTCCCATGTTGCGTTTAAGAGAAAACAGCAAATGCTCGTTTTAGGCCAAAATGCATTGAAAGCAATGGAAACAACAAAAGCACATACTTCGTGTTATCTCCTCTTGTAGCAAACACAGACAGCTCAAAATTTCACTGGATGTGTTGAAGACCAAGACCCACAAATGTGATGTGAAATGGTTTTTCTCCCATGTTGCATTTAAGAGAAAACAGCAAATGCACGTTTTAGGCCAAAATGCATTGAAAGCAATGGAAACAACAAAAGCGCATAGTTTGTGTTATCTCCTCTTGTAGCAAACACAGACAGCTCAAAATTTCACTGGATGTGTTGAAGACCAAGACGCACAAATGTGATGTGAAATGGTTTTTCTCCCATGTTGCGTTTAAGAGAAAACAGCAATTGCTCATTTTAGGCCAAAATGCATTGAAAGCAATGGAAACAACAAAAGCGCATACTTTGTGTTATCTCCTCTTGTAGCAAACACAGACAGCTCAAAATTTCACTGGATGTGTTGAAGACCAAGACCCACAAATGTGATGTGAAAAGGTTTATCTCCCATGTTGCATTTAAGAGAAAACAGCAAATGCACGTTTTAGGCCAAAATGCATGGAAAGCAATGGAAACAACAAAAGCGCATACTTTGTGATATCTCCTCTTGTAGCAAACACAGACAGCTCAAAATTTCACTGGATGTGTTGAAGACCAAGACCCACAAATGTGATGTGAAATGGTTTTTCTCCCATGTTGCGTTTAAGAGAAAACAGCAAATGCTCGTTTTAGGCCAAAATGCATGGAAAGCAATGGAAACAACAAAAGCGCATACTTTGTGATATCTCCTCTTGTAGCAAACACAGACAGCTCAAAATTTCACTGGATGTGTTGAAGACCAAAACCCACAAATGTGATGTAAAATGGTTTTTCTCCCATGTTGTGTTTAAGAGAAAACAGCAAATGCTCGTTTTAGGCCAAAATGCATTGAAAGCAATGGAAACAACAAAAGCGCATACTTTGTGTTATCTCCTCTTGTAGCAAACACAGACAGCTCAAAATTTCACTGGATGTGTTGAAGACCAAGACCTACAAATGTGATGTGAAATGGTTTTTCTCCCATGTTGCATTTAAGAGAAAACAGCAAATGCACGTTTTAGGCCAAAATGCATGGAAAGCAATGGAAACAACAAAAGTGCATACTTTGTGATATCTCCTCTTGTAGCAAACACAGACAGCTCAAAATTTCACTGGATGTGTTGAAGACCAAAACCCACAAATGTGATGTAAAATGGTTTTTCTCCCATGTTGCGTTTAAGAGAAAACAGCAAATGCTCGTTTTAGGCCAAAATGCATTGAAAGCAGTTGAAACAACAAAAGCGCATACTTTGTGTTATCTCCTCTTGTAGCAAACACAGACAGCTCAAAATTTCACTGGATGTGTTGAAGACCAAGACCCACAAATGTGATGTGAAATGGTTTTTCTCCCATGTTGCATTTAAGAGAAAACAGCAAATGCACGTTTTAGGCCAAAATGCATGGAAAGCAATGGAAACAACAAAAGCGTATATTTTTTTTATTATCTCCTCTTGTAGCAAACACAGACAGCTCAAAATTTCACTGGATGTGTTGAAGACCAAGACCCACAAATGTGATGTGAAATGGTTTTTCTCCCATGCTGCGTTTTAAGAGAAAACAGCAATTGCTCATTTTAGGCCAAAATGCATTGAAAGCAATGGAAACAACAAAAGCGCATACTTTGTGTTATCTCCTCTTGTAGCAAACACAGACAGCTCAAAATTTCACTGGATGTGTTGAAGACCAAGACCCACAAATGTGATGTGAAATGGTTTTTCTCCCATGTTGCATTTAAGAGAAAACAGCAAATGCACGTTTTAGGCCAAAATGCATGGAAAGCAATGGAAACAACAAAAGCGCATACTTTGTGTTATCTCCTCTTGTAGCAAACACAGACAGCTCAAAATTTCACTGGATGTGTTGAAGACCAAGACCCACAAATGTGATGTGAAATGGTTTTTCTCCCATATTGCGTTTAAGAGAAAACAGCAAATGCTCGTTTTAGGCCAAAATGCATTGAAAGCAATGGAAACAACAAAAGCGCATACTTTGTGTTATCTCCTCTTGTAGCAAACACAGACAGCTCAAAATTTCACTAGATGTGTTGAAGACCATGACCCACAAATGTGATGTGAAATGGTTTTTCTCCCATGTTGCATTTAAGAGAAAACAGCAAATGCACGTTTTAGGCCAAAATGCATTGAAAGCAATGGAAACAACAAAAGCGTATACTTTGTGATATCTCCTCTTGTAGCAAACACAGACAGCTCAAAATTTCACTGGATGTGTTGAAGACCAAAACCCACAAATGTGATGTGAAATGGTTTTTCTCCCATGTTGTGTTTAAGAGAAAACAGCAATTGCTCGTTTTAGGCCAAAATGCATTGAAAGCAAAGGAAACAACAAAAGCGCATACTTTGTGTTATCTCCTCTTGTAGCAAACAGAGACAGCTCAAAATTTCACTGGATGTGTTGAAGACCAAAACCCACAAATGTGATGTGAAATGGTTTTTCTCCCATGTTGCATTTAAGAGAAAACAGCAAATGCACGTTTTAGGCCATAATGCATGGAAAGCAATGGAAACAACAAAAGCGCATACTTTGTGATGTCTCCTCTTGTAGCAAACACAGACAGCTCAAAATTTCACTGGATGTGTTGAAGACCAAGACCCACAAATGTGATGTGAAATGGTTTTTCTCCCATGTTGCATTTAAGAGAAAACAGCAAATGCTCGTTTTTGGCCAAAATGCATTGAAAGCAGTGGAAACAACAAAAGCGCATACTTTGTGTTATCTCCTCTTGTAGCAAACACAGACAGCTCAAAATTTCACTGGATGTGTTGAAGACCAAGACCCACAAATGTGATGTGAAATGGTTTTTCTCCCATGTTGCATTTAAGAGAAAACAGCAATTGCTCATTTTAGGCCAAAATGCATTGAAAGCAATGGAAACAACAAAAGCGCATACTTTGTGTTATCTCCTCTTGTAGCAAACACAGACAGCTCAAAATTTCACTGGATGTGTTGAAGACCAAGACCCACAAATGTGATGTGAAATGGTTTTTCTCCCATGTTGCGTTTAAGAGAAAACAGCAATTGCTCGTTTTAGGCCAAAATGCATTGAAAGCAATGGAAACAACAAAAGCGCATACTTTGTGTTATCTCCTCTTGTAGCAAACACAGACAGCTCAAAATTTCACTGGATGTGTTGAAGACCAAAACCCACAAATGTGATGTAAAATGGTTTTTCTCCCATGTTGCATTTAAGAGAAAACAGCAAATGCACGTTTTAGGCCAAAATGCATGGAAAGCAATGGAAACAACAAAAGCGCATACTTTGTGATATCTCCTCTTGTAGCAAACACAGACAGCTCAAAATTTCACTGGATGTGTTGAAGACCAAAACCCACAAATGTGATGTAAAATGGTTTTTCTCCCATGTTGCGTTTAAGAGAAAACAGCAAATGCTCGTTTTAGGCCAAAATGCATTGAAAGCAATGGAAACAACAAAAGCGCATACTTTGTGTTATCTCCTCTTGTAGCAAACACAGACAGCTGAAAATTTCACTGGATGTGTTGAAGACCAAGACCCACAAATGTGATGTGAAATGGTTTTTCTCCCATGTTGCGTTTAAGAGAAAACAGCAAATGCTCGTTTTAGGCCAAAATGCATTGAAAGCAATGGAAACAACAAAAGCACATACTTCGTGTTATCTCCTCTTGTAGCAAACACAGACAGCTCAAAATTTCACTGGATGTGTTGAAGACCAAGACCCACAAATGTGATGTGAAATGGTTTTTCTCCCATGTTGCATTTAAGAGAAAACAGCAAATGCACGTTTTAGGCCAAAATGCATTGAAAGCAATGGAAACAACAAAAGCGCATAGTTTGTGTTATCTCCTCTTGTAGCAAACACAGACAGCTCAAAATTTCACTGGATGTGTTGAAGACCAAGACGCACAAATGTGATGTGAAATGGTTTTTCTCCCATGTTGCGTTTAAGAGAAAACAGCAATTGCTCATTTTAGGCCAAAATGCATTGAAAGCAATGGAAACAACAAAAGCGCATACTTTGTGTTATCTCCTCTTGTAGCAAACACAGACAGCTCAAAATTTCACTGGATGTGTTGAAGACCAAGACCCACAAATGTGATGTGAAAAGGTTTTTCTCCCATGTTGCATTTAAGAGAAAACAGCAAATGCACGTTTTAGGCCAAAATGCATGGAAAGCAATGGAAACAACAAAAGCGCATACTTTGTGATATCTCCTCTTGTAGCAAACACAGACAGCTCAAAATTTCACTGGATGTGTTGAAGACCAAGACCCACAAATGTGATGTGAAATGGTTTTTCTCCCATGTTGCGTTTAAGAGAAAACAGCAAATGCTCGTTTTAGGCCAAAATGCATGGAAAGCAATGGAAACAACAAAAGCGCATACTTTGTGATATCTCCTCTTGTAGCAAACACAGACAGCTCAAAATTTCACTGGATGTGTTGAAGACCAAAACCCACAAATGTGATGTAAAATGGTTTTTCTCCCATGTTGTGTTTAAGAGAAAACAGCAAATGCTCGTTTTAGGCCAAAATGCATTGAAAGCAATGGAAACAACAAAAGCGCATACTTTGTGTTATCTCCTCTTGTAGCAAACACAGACAGCTCAAAATTTCACTGGATGTGTTGAAGACCAAGACCTACAAATGTGATGTGAAATGGTTTTTCTCCCATGTTGCATTTAAGAGAAAACAGCAAATGCACGTTTTAGGCCAAAATGCATGGAAAGCAATGGAAACAACAAAAGCGCATACTTTGTGATATCTCCTCTTGTAGCAAACACAGACAGCTCAAAATTTCACTGGATGTGTTGAAGACCAAAACCCACAAATGTGATGTAAAATGGTTTTTCTCCCATGTTGCGTTTAAGAGAAAACAGCAAATGCTCGTTTTAGGCCAAAATGCATTGAAAGCAATGGAAACAACAAAAGCGCATACTTTGTGTTATCTCCTCTTGTAGCAAACACAGACAGCTGAAAATTTCACTGGATGTGTTGAAGACCAAGACCCACAAATGTGATGTGAAATGGTTTTTCTCCCATGTTGCGTTTAAGAGAAAACAGCAAATGCTCGTTTTAGGCCAAAATGCATTGAAAGCAATGGAAACAACAAAAGCGCATACTTTGTGTTATCTCCTCTTGTAGCAAACACAGACAGGTCAAAATTTCACTGGATGTGTTGAAGACCAAGACCCACAAATGTGATGTGAAATGGTTTTTCTCCCATATTGCGTTTAAGAGAAAACAGCAAATGCTCGTTTTAGGCCAAAATGCATTGAAAGCAATGGAAACAACAAAAGCGCATACTTTGTGTTATCTCCTCTTGTAGCAAACACAGACAGCTCAAAATTTCACTAGATGTGTTGAAGACCATGACCCACAAATGTGATGTGAAATGGTTTTTCTCCCATGTTGCATTTAAGAGAAAACAGCAAATGCACGTTTTAGGCCAAAATGCATTGAAAGCAATGGAAACAACAAAAGCGTATACTTTGTGATATCTCCTCTTGTAGCAAACACAGACAGCTCAAAATTTCACTGGATGTGTTGAAGACCAAGACCCACAAATGTGATGTGAAATGGTTTTTCTCCCATGTTGCGTTTAAGAGAAAACAGCAATTGCTCGTTTTAGGCCAAAATGCATTGAAAGCAAAGGAAACAACAAAAGCGCATACTTTGTGTTATCTCCTCTTGTAGCAAACAGAGACAGCTCAAAATTTCACTGGATGTGTTGAAGACCAAAACCCACAGATGTGATGTGAAATGGTTTTTCTCCCATGTTGCATTTAAGAGAAAACAGCAAATGCACGTTTTAGGCCATAATGCATGGAAAGCAATGGAAACAACAAAAGCGCATACTTTGTGATGTCTCCTCTTGTAGCAAACACAGACAGCTCAAAATTTCACTGGATGTGTTGAAGACCAAGACCCACAAATGTGATGTGAAATGGTTTTTCTCCCATGTTGCATTTAAGAGAAAACAGCAAATGCTCGTTTTTGGCCAAAATGCATTGAAAGCAGTGGAAACAACAAAAGCGCATACTTTGTGTTATCTCCTCTTGTAGCAAACACAGACAGCTCAAAATTTCACTGGATGTGTTGAAGACCAAGACCCACAAATGTGATGTGAAATGGTTTTTCTCCCATGTTGCATTTAAGAGAAAACAGCAATTGCTCATTTTAGGCCAAAATGCATTGAAAGCAATGGAAACAACAAAAGCGCATACTTTGTGTTATCTCCTCTTGTAGCAAACACAGACAGCTCAAAATTTCACTGGATGTGTTGAAGACCAAGACCCACAAATGTGATGTGAAATGGTTTTTCTCCCATGTTGCGTTTAAGAGAAAACAGCAATTGCTCGTTTTAGGCCAAAATGCATTGAAAGCAATGGAAACAACAAAAGCGCATACTTTGTGTTATCTCCTCTTGTAGCAAACACAGACAGCTCAAAATTTCACTGGATGTGTTGAAGACCAAAACCCACAAATGTGATGTAAAATGGTTTTTCTCCCATGTTGCATTTAAGAGAAAACAGCAAATGCACGTTTTAGGCCAAAATGCATGGAAAGCAATGGAAACAACAAAAGCGCATACTTTGTGATATCTCCTCTTGTAGCAAACACAGACAGCTCAAAATTTCACTGGATGTGTTGAAGACCAAAACCCACAAATGTGATGTAAAATGGTTTTTCTCCCATGTTGCGTTTAAGAGAAAACAGCAAATGCTCGTTTTAGGCCAAAATGCATTGAAAGCAATGGAAACAACAAAAGCACATACTTCGTGTTATCTCCTCTTGTAGCAAACACAGACAGCTCAAAATTTCACTGGATGTGTTGAAGACCAAGACCCACAAATGTGATGTGAAATGGTTTTTCTCCCATGTTGCATTTAAGAGAAAACAGCAAATGCACGTTTTAGGCCAAAATGCATTGAAAGCAATGGAAACAACAAAAGCGCATAGTTTGTGTTATCTCCTCTTGTAGCAAACACAGACAGCTCAAAATTTCACTGGATGTGTTGAAGACCAAGACGCACAAATGTGATGTGAAATGGTTTTTCTCCCATGTTGCGTTTAAGAGAAAACAGCAATTGCTCATTTTAGGCCAAAATGCATTGAAAGCAATGGAAACAACAAAAGCGCATACTTTGTGTTATCTCCTCTTGTAGCAAACACAGACAGCTCAAAATTTCACTGGATGTGTTGAAGACCAAGACCCACAAATGTGATGTGAAAAGGTTTATCTCCCATGTTGCATTTAAGAGAAAACAGCAAATGCACGTTTTAGGCCAAAATGCATGGAAAGCAATGGAAACAACAAAAGCGCATACTTTGTGATATCTCCTCTTGTAGCAAACACAGACAGCTCAAAATTTCACTGGATGTGTTGAAGACCAAGACCCACAAATGTGATGTGAAATGGTTTTTCTCCCATGTTGCGTTTAAGAGAAAACAGCAAATGCTCGTTTTAGGCCAAAATGCATGGAAAGCAATGGAAACAACAAAAGCGCATACTTTGTGATATCTCCTCTTGTAGCAAACACAGACAGCTCAAAATTTCACTGGATGTGTTGAAGACCAAAACCCACAAATGTGATGTAAAATGGTTTTTCTCCCATGTTGTGTTTAAGAGAAAACAGCAAATGCTCGTTTTAGGCCAAAATGCATTGAAAGCAATGGAAACAACAAAAGCGCATACTTTGTGTTATCTCCTCTTGTAGCAAACACAGACAGCTCAAAATTTCACTGGATGTGTTGAAGACCAAGACCTACAAATGTGATGTGAAATGGTTTTTCTCCCATGTTGCATTTAAGAGAAAACAGCAAATGCACGTTTTAGGCCAAAATGCATGGAAAGCAATGGAAACAACAAAAGTGCATACTTTGTGATATCTCCTCTTGTAGCAAACACAGACAGCTCAAAATTTCACTGGATGTGTTGAAGACCAAAACCCACAAATGTGATGTAAAATGGTTTTTCTCCCATGTTGCGTTTAAGAGAAAACAGCAAATGCTCGTTTTAGGCCAAAATGCATTGAAAGCAGTTGAAACAACAAAAGCGCATACTTTGTGTTATCTCCTCTTGTAGCAAACACAGACAGCTCAAAATTTCACTGGATGTGTTGAAGACCAAGACCCACAAATGTGATGTGAAATGGTTTTTCTCCCATGTTGCATTTAAGAGAAAACAGCAAATGCACGTTTTAGGCCAAAATGCATGGAAAGCAATGGAAACAACAAAAGCGTATATTTTTTTTATTATCTCCTCTTGTAGCAAACACAGACAGCTCAAAATTTCACTGGATGTGTTGAAGACCAAGACCCACAAATGTGATGTGAAATGGTTTTTCTCCCATGCTGCGTTTTAAGAGAAAACAGCAATTGCTCATTTTAGGCCAAAATGCATTGAAAGCAATGGAAACAACAAAAGCGCATACTTTGTGTTATCTCCTCTTGTAGCAAACACAGACAGCTCAAAATTTCACTGGATGTGTTGAAGACCAAGACCCACAAATGTGATGTGAAATGGTTTTTCTCCCATGTTGCATTTAAGAGAAAACAGCAAATGCACGTTTTAGGCCAAAATGCATGGAAAGCAATGGAAACAACAAAAGCGCATACTTTGTGTTATCTCCTCTTGTAGCAAACACAGACAGCTCAAAATTTCACTGGATGTGTTGAAGACCAAGACCCACAAATGTGATGTGAAATGGTTTTTCTCCCATATTGCGTTTAAGAGAAAACAGCAAATGCTCGTTTTAGGCCAAAATGCATTGAAAGCAATGGAAACAACAAAAGCGCATACTTTGTGTTATCTCCTCTTGTAGCAAACACAGACAGCTCAAAATTTCACTAGATGTGTTGAAGACCATGACCCACAAATGTGATGTGAAATGGTTTTTCTCCCATGTTGCATTTAAGAGAAAACAGCAAATGCACGTTTTAGGCCAAAATGCATTGAAAGCAATGGAAACAACAAAAGCGTATACTTTGTGATATCTCCTCTTGTAGCAAACACAGACAGCTCAAAATTTCACTGGATGTGTTGAAGACCAAGACCCACAAATGTGATGTGAAATGGTTTTTCTCCCATGTTGTGTTTAAGAGAAAACAGCAATTGCTCGTTTTAGGCCAAAATGCATTGAAAGCAAAGGAAACAACAAAAGCGCATACTTTGTGTTATCTCCTCTTGTAGCAAACAGAGACAGCTCAAAATTTCACTGGATGTGTTGAAGACCAAAACCCACAAATGTGATGTGAAATGGTTTTTCTCCCATGTTGCATTTAAGAGAAAACAGCAAATGCACGTTTTAGGCCATAATGCATGGAAAGCAATGGAAACAACAAAAGCGCATACTTTGTGATGTCTCCTCTTGTAGCAAACACAGACAGCTCAAAATTTCACTGGATGTGTTGAAGACCAAGACCCACAAATGTGATGTGAAATGGTTTTTCTCCCATGTTGCATTTAAGAGAAAACAGCAAATGCTCGTTTTTGGCCAAAATGCATTGAAAGCAGTGGAAACAACAAAAGCGCATACTTTGTGTTATCTCCTCTTGTAGCAAACACAGACAGCTCAAAATTTCACTGGATGTGTTGAAGACCAAGACCCACAAATGTGATGTGAAATGGTTTTTCTCCCATGTTGCATTTAAGAGAAAACAGCAATTGCTCATTTTAGGCCAAAATGCATTGAAAGCAATGGAAACAACAAAAGCGCATACTTTGTGTTATCTCCTCTTGTAGCAAACACAGACAGCTCAAAATTTCACTGGATGTGTTGAAGACCAAGACCCACAAATGTGATGTGAAATGGTTTTTCTCCCATGTTGCGTTTAAGAGAAAACAGCAATTGCTCGTTTTAGGCCAAAATGCATTGAAAGCAATGGAAACAACAAAAGCGCATACTTTGTGTTATCTCCTCTTGTAGCAAACACAGACAGCTCAAAATTTCACTGGATGTGTTGAAGACCAAAACCCACAAATGTGATGTAAAATGGTTTTTCTCCCATGTTGCATTTAAGAGAAAACAGCAAATGCACGTTTTAGGCCAAAATGCATGGAAAGCAATGGAAACAACAAAAGCGCATACTTTGTGATATCTCCTCTTGTAGCAAACACAGACAGCTCAAAATTTCACTGGATGTGTTGAAGACCAAAACCCACAAATGTGATGTAAAATGGTTTTTCTCCCATGTTGCGTTTAAGAGAAAACAGCAAATGCTCGTTTTAGGCCAAAATGCATTGAAAGCAATGGAAACAACAAAAGCGCATACTTTGTGTTATCTCCTCTTGTAGCAAACACAGACAGCTGAAAATTTCACTGGATGTGTTGAAGACCAAGACCCACAAATGTGATGTGAAATGGTTTTTCTCCCATGTTGCGTTTAAGAGAAAACAGCAAATGCTCGTTTTAGGCCAAAATGCATTGAAAGCAATGGAAACAACAAAAGCACATACTTCGTGTTATCTCCTCTTGTAGCAAACACAGACAGCTCAAAATTTCACTGGATGTGTTGAAGACCAAGACCCACAAATGTGATGTGAAATGGTTTTTCTCCCATGTTGCATTTAAGAGAAAACAGCAAATGCACGTTTTAGGCCAAAATGCATTGAAAGCAATGGAAACAACAAAAGCGCATAGTTTGTGTTATCTCCTCTTGTAGCAAACACAGACAGCTCAAAATTTCACTGGATGTGTTGAAGACCAAGACGCACAAATGTGATGTGAAATGGTTTTTCTCCCATGTTGCGTTTAAGAGAAAACAGCAATTGCTCATTTTAGGCCAAAATGCATTGAAAGCAATGGAAACAACAAAAGCGCATACTTTGTGTTATCTCCTCTTGTAGCAAACACAGACAGCTCAAAATTTCACTGGATGTGTTGAAGACCAAGACCCACAAATGTGATGTGAAAAGGTTTTTCTCCCATGTTGCATTTAAGAGAAAACAGCAAATGCACGTTTTAGGCCAAAATGCATGGAAAGCAATGGAAACAACAAAAGCGCATACTTTGTGATATCTCCTCTTGTAGCAAACACAGACAGCTCAAAATTTCACTGGATGTGTTGAAGACCAAGACCCACAAATGTGATGTGAAATGGTTTTTCTCCCATGTTGCGTTTAAGAGAAAACAGCAAATGCTCGTTTTAGGCCAAAATGCATGGAAAGCAATGGAAACAACAAAAGCGCATACTTTGTGATATCTCCTCTTGTAGCAAACACAGACAGCTCAAAATTTCACTGGATGTGTTGAAGACCAAAACCCACAAATGTGATGTAAAATGGTTTTTCTCCCATGTTGTGTTTAAGAGAAAACAGCAAATGCTCGTTTTAGGCCAAAATGCATTGAAAGCAATGGAAACAACAAAAGCGCATACTTTGTGTTATCTCCTCTTGTAGCAAACACAGACAGCTCAAAATTTCACTGGATGTGTTGAAGACCAAGACCTACAAATGTGATGTGAAATGGTTTTTCTCCCATGTTGCATTTAAGAGAAAACAGCAAATGCACGTTTTAGGCCAAAATGCATGGAAAGCAATGGAAACAACAAAAGCGCATACTTTGTGATATCTCCTCTTGTAGCAAACACAGACAGCTCAAAATTTCACTGGATGTGTTGAAGACCAAAACCCACAAATGTGATGTAAAATGGTTTTTCTCCCATGTTGCGTTTAAGAGAAAACAGCAAATGCTCGTTTTAGGCCAAAATGCATTGAAAGCAATGGAAACAACAAAAGCGCATACTTTGTGTTATCTCCTCTTGTAGCAAACACAGACAGCTGAAAATTTCACTGGATGTGTTGAAGACCAAGACCCACAAATGTGATGTGAAATGGTTTTTCTCCCATGTTGCGTTTAAGAGAAAACAGCAAATGCTCGTTTTAGGCCAAAATGCATTGAAAGCAATGGAAACAACAAAAGCACATACTTCGTGTTATCTCCTCTTGTAGCAAACACAGACAGCTCAAAATTTCACTGGATGTGTTGAAGACCAAGACCCACAAATGTGATGTGAAATGGTTTTTCTCCCATGTTGCATTTAAGAGAAAACAGCAAATGCACGTTTTAGGCCAAAATGCATTGAAAGCAATGGAAACAACAAAAGCGCATAGTTTGTGTTATCTCCTCTTGTAGCAAACACAGACAGCTCAAAATTTCACTGGATGTGTTGAAGACCAAGACGCACAAATGTGATGTGAAATGGTTTTTCTCCCATGTTGCGTTTAAGAGAAAACAGCAATTGCTCATTTTAGGCCAAAATGCATTGAAAGCAATGGAAACAACAAAAGCGCATACTTTGTGTTATCTCCTCTTGTAGCAAACACAGACAGCTCAAAATTTCACTGGATGTGTTGAAGACCAAGACCCACAAATGTGATGTGAAAAGGTTTTTCTCCCATGTTGCATTTAAGAGAAAACAGCAAATGCACATTTTAGGCCAAAATGCATGGAAAGCAATGGAAACAACAAAAGCGCATACTTTGTGATATCTCCTCTTGTAGCAAACACAGACAGCTCAAAATTTCACTGGATGTGTTGAAGACCAAGACCCACAAATGTGATGTGAAATGGTTTTTCTCCCATGTTGCGTTTAAGAGAAAACAGCAAATGCTCGTTTTAGGCCAAAATGCATGGAAAGCAATGGAAACAACAAAAGCGCATACTTTGTGATATCTCCTCTTGTAGCAAACACAGACAGCTCAAAATTTCACTGGATGTGTTGAAGACCAAAACCCACAAATGTGATGTAAAATGGTTTTTCTCCCATGTTGTGTTTAAGAGAAAACAGCAAATGCTCGTTTTAGGCCAAAATGCATTGAAAGCAATGGAAACAACAAAAGCGCATACTTTGTGTTATCTCCTCTTGTAGCAAACACAGACAGCTCAAAATTTCACTGGATGTGTTGAAGACCAAGACCTACAAATGTGATGTGAAATAGTTTTTCTCCCATGTTGCATTTAAGAGAAAACAGCAAATGCACGTTTTAGGCCAAAATGCATGGAAAGCAATGGAAACAACAAAAGTGCATACTTTGTGATATCTCCTCTTGTAGCAAACACAGACAGCTCAAAATTTCACTGGATGTGTTGAAGACCAAAACCCACAAATGTGATGTAAAATGGTTTTTCTCCCATGTTGCGTTTAAGAGAAAACAGCAAATGCTCGTTTTAGGCCAAAATGCATTGAAAGCAATGGAAACAACAAAAGCACATACTTTGTGTTATCTCCTCTTGTAGCAAACACAGACAGCTCAAAATTTCACTGGATGTGTTGAAGACCAAGACCCACAAATGTGATGTGAAATGGTTTTTCTCCCATGTTGCATTTAAGAGAAAACAGCAAATGCACGTTTTAGGCCAAAATGCATGGAAAGCAATGGAAACAACAAAAGCGTATATTTTTTTTATTATCTCCTCTTGTAGCAAACACAGACAGCTCAAAATTTCACTGGATGTGTTGAAGACCAAGACCCACAAATGTGATGTGAAATGGTTTTTCTCCCATGCTGCGTTTTAAGAGAAAACAGCAAATGCTCATTTTAGGCCAAAATGCATTGAAAGCAATGGAAACAACAAAAGCGCATACTTTGTGTTATCTCCTCTTGTAGCAAACACAGACAGCTCAAAATTTCACTGGATGTGTTGAAGACCAAGACCCACAAATGTGATGTGAAATGGTTTTTCTCCCATGTTGCGTTTAAGAGAAAACAGCAATTGCTCGTTTTAGGCCAAAATGCATTGAAAGCAATGGAAACAACAAAAGCGCATACTTTGTGTTATCTCCTCTTGTAGCAAACACAGACAGCTCAAAATTTCACTGGATGTGTTGAAGACCAAGACCCACAAATGTGATGTGAAATGGTTTTTCTCCCATGTTGCGTTTAAGAGAAAACAGCAAATTCTCGTTTTAGGCCAAAATGCATTGAAAGCATTGGAAACAACAAAAGCACATACTTTGTGTTATCTCCTCTTGTAGCAAACACAGACAGCTCAAAATTTCACTGGATGTGTTGAAGACCAAGACCCACAAATGTGATGTGAAATGGTTTTTCTCCCATGTTGCATTTAAGAGAAAACAGCAAATGCACGTTTTAGGCCAAAATGCAATGAAAGCAATGGAAACAACAAAAGCGCATAGTTTGTGTTATCTCCTCTTGTAGCAAACACAGACAGCTCAAAATTTCACTGGATGTGTTGAAGACCAAGACCCACAAATGTGATGTGAAATGGTTTTTCTCCCATGTTGCGTTTAAGAGAAAACAGCAATTGCTCGTTTTAGGCCAAAATGCATTGAAAGCAATGGAAACAACAAAAGCACATACTTTGTGTTATCTCCTCTTGTAGCAAACACAGACAGCTCAAAATTTCACTGGATGTGTTGAAGACCAAGACCCACAAATGTGATGTGAAATGGTTTTTCTCCCATGTTGCATTTAAGAGAAAACAGCAAATGCACGTTTTAGGCCAAAATGCATTGAAAGCAATGGAAACAACAAAAGCGCATACTTTGTGTTATCTCCTCTTGTAGCAAACACAGACAGCTCAAAATTTCACTGGATGTGTTGAAGACCAAGACCCACAAATGTGATGTGAAATGGTTTTTCTCCCATGTTGCGTTTAAGAGAAAACAGCAAATGCTCGTTTTAGGCCAAAATGCATTGAAAGCAATGGAAACAACAAAAGCACATACTTTGTGTTATCTCCTCTTGTAGCAAACACAGACAGCTCAAAATTTCACTGGATGTGTTGAAGACCAAGACCTACAAATGTGATGTGAAATGGTTTTACTCCCATGTTGCATTTAAGAGAAAACAGCAAATGCACGTTTTAGGCCAAAATGCATGGAAAGCAATGGAAACAACAAAAGCGCATACTTTGTGTTATCTCCTCTTGTAGCAAACACAGACAGCTCAAAATTTCACTGGATGTGTTGACGACCAAGACCCACAAATGTGATGTGAAATGTTTTTTCTCCCATATTGCGTTTAAGAGAAAACAGCAAATGCTCGTTTTAGGCCAAAATGCATTGAAAGCAATGGAAACAACAAAAGCGCATACTTTGTGTTATCTCCTCTTGTAGCAAACACAGACAGCTCAAAATTTCACTAGATGTGTTGAAGACCATGACCCACAAATGTGATGTGAAATGGTTTTTCTCCCATGTTGCATTTAAGAGAAAACAGCAAATGCACGTTTTAGGCCAAAATGCATTGAAAGCAATGGAAACAACAAAAGCGCATACTTTGTGTTATCTCCTCTTGTAGCAAACACAGACAGCTCAAAATTTCACTGGATGTGTTGAAGACCAAGACCCACAAATGTGATGTGAAATGTTTTTTCTCCCATGTTGCATTTAAGAGAAAACAGCAAATGCATGTTTTAGGCCAAAATGCATGGAAAGCAATGGAAACAACAAAAGCGCATACTTTGTGATATCTCCTCTTGTAGCAAACACAGACAGCTCAAAATTTCACTGGATGTGTTGAAGACCAAGACCCACAAATGTGATGTGAAATGGTTTTTCTCCCATTTTGCATTTAAGAGAAAACTGCAAATGCACGTTTTAGGCCAAAATGCATTGAAGGCAATGGAAACAACAAAAGCGCATACTTTGTGATATCTCCTCTTGTAGCAAACACAGACAGCTGAAAATTTCACTGGATGTGTTGAAGACCAAGACCCACAAATGTGATGTGAAATGGTTTTTCTCCCATGTTGCATTTAAGAGAAAACAGCAAATGCACGTTTTAGGCCAAAATGCATGGAAAGCAATGGAAACAACAAAAGCGCATACTTTGTGATATCTCCTCTTGTAGCAAACACAGACAGCTCAAAATTTCACTGGATGTGTTGAAGACCAAGACCCACAAATGTGATGTGAAATGGTTTTTCTCCCATGTTGCGTTTAAGAGAAAACAGCAAATGCTCGTTTTAGGCCAAAATGCATGGAAAGCAATGGAAACAACAAAAGCGCATACTTTGTGATATCTCCTCTTGTAGCAAACACAGACAGCTCAAAATTTCACTGGATGTGTTGAAGACCAAGACCCACAAATGTGATGTGAAATGGTTTTTCTCCCATGCTGCGTTTTAAGAGAAAACAGCAATTGCTCATTTTAGGCCAAAATGCATTGAAAGCAATGGAAACAACAAAAGCGCATACTTTGTGTTATCTCCTCTTGTAGCAAACACAGACAGCTCAAAATTTCACTGGATGTGTTGAAGACCAAGACCCACAAATGTGATGTGAAATGGTTTTTCTCCCATGTTGCGTTTAAGAGAAAACAGCAATTGCTCGTTTTAGGCCAAAATGCATTGAAAGCAATGGAAACAACAAAAGCGCATACTTTGTGTTATCTCCTCTTGTAGCAAACACAGACAGCTCAAAATTTCACTGGATGTGTTGAAGACCAAGACCCACAAATGTGATGTGAAATGGTTTTTCTCCCATGTTGCATTTAAGAGAAAACAGCAAATGCTCGTTTTAGGCCAAAATGCATTGAAAGCATTGGAAACAACAAAAGCACATACTTCGTGTTATCTCCTCTTGTAGCAAACACAGACAGCTCAAAATTTCACTGGATGTGTTGAAGACCAAGACCCACAAATGTGATGTGAAATAGTTTTTCTCCCATGTTGCATTTAAGAGAAAACAGCAAATGCACGTTTTAGGCCAAAATGCAATGAAAGCAATGGAAACAACAAAAGCGCATAGTTTGTGTTATCTCCTCTTGTAGCAAACACAGACAGCTCAAAATTTCACTGGATGTGTTGAAGACCAAGACCCACAAATGTGATGTGAAATGGTTTTTCTCCCATGTTGCGTTTAAGAGAAAACAGCAATTGCTCGTTTTAGGCCAAAATGCATTGAAAGCAATGGAAACAACAAAAGCACATACTTTGTGTTATCTCCTCTTGTAGCAAACACAGACAGCTCAAAATTTCACTGGATGTGTTGAAGACCAAGACCCACAAATGTGATGTGAAATGGTTTTTCTCCCATGTTGCATTTAAGAGAAAACAGCAAATGCACGTTTTAGGCCAAAATGCATTGAAAGCAATGGAAACAACAAAAGCGCATACTTTGTGTTATCTCCTCTTGTAGCAAACACAGACAGCTCAAAATTTCACTGGATGTGTTGAAGACCAAGACCCACAAATGTGATGTGAAATGTTTTTTCTCCCATGTTGCATTTAAGAGAAAACAGCAAATGCATGTTTTAGGCCAAAATGCATGGAAAGCAATGGAAACAACAAAAGCGCATACTTTGTGATATCTCCTCTTGTAGCAAACACAGACAGCTCAAAATTTCACTGGATGTGTTGAAGACTAAGACCCACAAATGTGATGTGAAATGGTTTTTCTCCCATTTTGCATTTAAGAGAAAACTGCAAATGCACGTTTTAGGCCAAAATGCATTGAAGGCAATGGAAACAACAAAAGCGCATACTTTGTGATATCTCCTCTTGTAGCAAACACAGACAGCTGAAAATTTCACTGGATGTGTTGAAGACCAAGACCCACAAATGTGATGTGCAATGGTTTTTCTCCCATGTTGCGTTTAAGAGAAAACAGCAAATGCTCGTTTTAGGCCAAAATGCATTGAAAGCAATGGAAACAACAAAAGCACATACTTTGTGTTATCTCCTCTTGTAGCAAACACAGACAGCTCAAAATTTCACTGGATGTGTTGAAGACCAAGACCTACAAATGTGATGTGAAATGGTTTTACTCCCATGTTGCATTTAAGAGAAAACAGCAAATGCACGTTTTAGGCCAAAATGCATGGAAAGCAATGGAAACAACAAAAGCGCATACTTTGTGTTATCTCCTCTTGTAGCAAACACAGACAGCTCAAAATTTCACTGGATGTGTTGAAGACCAAGACCCACAAATGTGATGTGAAATGGTTTTTCTCCCATATTGCATTTAAGAGAAAACAGCAAATGCTCGTTTTAGGCCAAAATGCATTGAAAGCAATGGAAACAACAAAAGCGCATACTTTGTGTTATCTCCTCTTGTAGCAAACACAGACAGCTCAAAATTTCACTAGATGTGTTGAAGACCATGACCCACAAATGTGATGTGAAATGGTTTTTCTCCCATGTTGCATTTAAGAGAAAACAGCAAATGCACGTTTTAGGCCAAAATGCATTGAAAGCAATGGAAACAACAAAAGCGCATACTTTGTGTTATCTCCTCTTGTAGCAAACACAGACAGCTCAAAATTTCACTGGATGTGTTGAAGACCAAGACCCACAAATGTGATGTGAAATGTTTTTTCTCCCATGTTGCATTTAAGAGAAAACAGCAAATGCATGTTTTAGGCCAAAATGCATGGAAAGCATTGGAAACAACAAAAGCGCATACTTTGTGATATCTCCTCTTGTAGCAAACACAGACAGCTCAAAATTTCACTGGATGTGTTGAAGACCAAGACCCACAAATGTGATGTGAAATGGTTTTTCTCCCATTTTGCATTTAAGAGAAAACTGCAAATGCACGTTTTAGGCCAAAATGCATTGAAGGCAATGTAAACAACAAAAGCGCATACTTTGTGATATCTCCTCTTGTAGCAAACACAGACAGCTGAAAATTTCACTGGATGTGTTGAAGACCAAGACCCACAAATGTGATGTGAAATGGTTTTTCTCCCATGTTGCGTTTAAGAAAAAACAGCAAATGCTCGTTTTAGGCCAAAATGCATTGAAAGCAATGGAAACAACAAAAGCACATACTTTGTGTTATCTCCTCTTGTAGCAAACACAGACAGCTCAATATTTCACTGGATGTGTTGAAGACCAAGACCTACAAATGTGATGTGAAATAGTTTTACTCCCATGTTGCATTTAAGAGAAAACAGCAAATGCATGTTTTAGGCCAAAATGCATGGAAAGCAATGGAAACAACAAAAGCGCATACTTTGTGTTATCTCCTCTTGTAGCAAACACAGACAGCTCAAAATTTCACTGGATGTGTTGAAGACCAAGACCCACAAATGTGATGTGAAATGGTTTTACTCCCATGTTGCATTTAAGAGAAAACAGCAATTGCTCGTTTTAGGCCAAAATGCATTGAAAGCATAGGAAACAACAAAAGCGCATACTTTGTGTTATCTCCTCTTGTAGCAAACAGAGACAGCTCAAAATTTCACTGGATGTGTTGAAGACCAAAACCCACAAATGTGATGTGAAATGGTTTTTCTCCCATGTTGCATTTAAGAGAAAACAGCAAATGCACGTTTTAGGCCAAAATGCATGGAAAGCAATGGAAACAACAAAAGCGCATACTTTGTGATATCTCCTCTTGTAGCAAACACAGACAGCTCAAAATTTCACTGGATGTGTTGAAGACCAAGACCCACAAATGTGATGTGAAATGGTTTTTCTCCCATGTTGCATTTAAGAGAAAACAGCAAATGCTCGTTTTTGGCCAAAATGCATTGAAAGCAGTGGAAACAACAAAAGCGCATACTTTGTGTTATCTCCTCTTGTAGCAAACACAGACAGCTCAAAATTTCACTGGATGTGTTGAAGACCAAGACCCACAAATGTGATGTGAAATGGTTTTTCTCCCATGTTGCATTTAAGAGAAAACAGCAATTGCTCATTTTAGGCCAAAATGCATTGAAAGCAATGGAAACAACAAAAGCGCATACTTTGTGTTATCTCCTCTTGTAGCAAACACAGACAGCTCAAAATTTCACTGGATGTGTTGAAGACCAAGACCCACAAATGTGATGTGAAATGGTTTTTCTCCCATGTTGCATTTAAGAGAAAACAGCAATTGCTCGTTTTAGGCCAAAATGCATTGAAAGCAATGGAAACAACAAAAGCGCATACTTTGTGTTATCTCCTCTTGTAGCAAACACAGACAGCTCAAAATTTCACTGGATGTGTTGAAGACCAAAACCCACAAATGTGATGTAAAATGGTTTTTCTCCCATGTTGCATTTAAGAGAAAACAGCAAATGCACGTTTTAGGCCAAAATGCATGGAAAGCAATGGAAACAACAAAAGCGCATACTTTGTGATATCTCCTCTTGTAGCAAACACAGACAGCTCAAAATTTCACTGGATGTGTTGAAGACCAAAACCCACAAATGTGATGTAAAATGGTTTTTCTCCCATGTTGCGTTTAAGAGAAAACAGCAAATGCTCGTTTTAGGCCAAAATGCATTGAAAGCAATGGAAACAACAAAAGCGCATACTTTGTGTTATCTCCTCTTGTAGCAAACACAGACAGCTGAAAATTTCACTGGATGTGTTGAAGACCAAGACCCACAAATGTGATGTGAAATGGTTTTTCTCCCATGTTGCGTTTAAGAGAAAACAGCAAATGCTCGTTTTAGGCCAAAATGCATTGAAAGCAATGGAAACAACAAAAGCACATACTTCGTGTTATCTCCTCTTGTAGCAAACACAGACAGCTCAAAATTTCACTGGATGTGTTGAAGACCAAGACCCACAAATGTGATGTGAAATGGTTTTTCTCCCATGTTGCATTTAAGAGAAAACAGCAAATGCACGTTTTAGGCCAAAATGCATTGAAAGCAATGGAAACAACAAAAGAGCATAGTTTGTGTTATCTCCTCTTGTAGCAAACACAGACAGCTCAAAATTTCACTGGATGTGTTGAAGACCAAGACGCACAAATGTGATGTGAAATGGTTTTTCTCCCATGTTGCGTTTAAGAGAAAACAGCAATTGCTCGTTTTAGGCCAAAATGCATTGAAAGCAATGGAAACAACAAAAGCGCATACTTTGTGTTATCTCCTCTTGTAGCAAACACAGACAGCTCAAAATTTCACTGGATGTGTTGAAGACCAAGACCCACAAATATGATGTGAAATGGTTTTTCTCCCATGTTGCATTTAAGAGAAAACAGCAAATGCACGTTTTAGGCCAAAATGCATGGAAAGCAATGGAAACAACAAAAGCGCATACTTTGTGTTATCTCCTCTTGTAGCAAACACAGACAGCTCAAAATTTCACTGGATGTGTTGAAGACCAAGACCCACAAATGTGATGTGAAATGGTTTTTCTCCCATATTGCGTTTAAGAGAAAACAGCAAATGCTCGTTTTAGGCCAAAATGCATTGAAAGCAATGGAAACAACAAAAGCGCATACTTTGTGTTATCTCCTCTTGTAGCAAACACAGACAGCTCAAAATTTCACTGGATGTGTTGAAGACCAAGACCCACAAATGTGATGTGAAATGGTTTTTCTCCCATGTTGTGTTTAAGAGAAAACAGCAATTGCTCGTTTTAGGCCAAAATGCATTGAAAGCAAAGGAAACAACAAAAGCGCATACTTTGTGTTATCTCCTCTTGTAGCAAACAGAGACAGCTCAAAATTTCACTGGATGTGTTGAAGACCAAAACCCACAAATGTGATTTGAAATGGTTTTTCTCCCATGTTGCATTTAAGAGAAAACAGCAAATGCACGTTTTAGGCCAAAATGCATGGAAAGCAATGGAAACAACAAAAGCGTATATTTTTTTTATTATCTCCTCTTGTAGCAAACACAGACAGCTCAAAATTTCACTGGATGTGTTGAAGACCAAGACCCACAAATGTGATGTGAAATGGTTTTTCTCCCATGTTGCGTTTAAGAGAAAACAGCAATTGCTCGTTTTAGGCCAAAATGCATTGAAAGCAATGGAAACAACAAAAGCGCATACTTTGTGTTATCTCCTCTTGTAGCAAACACAGACAGCTCAAAATTTCACTGGATGTGTTGAAGACCAAGACCCACAAATGTGATGTGAAATGGTTTTTCTCCCATGTTGCGTTTAAGAGAAAACAGCAAATGCTCGTTTTAGGCCAAAATGCATTGAAAGCATTGGAAACAACAAAAGCACATACATCGTGTTATCTCCTCTTGTAGCAAACACAGACAGCTCAAAATTTCACTGGATGTGTTGAAGACCAAGACCCACAAATGTGATGTGAAATGGTTTTTCTCCCATGTTGCATTTAAGAGAAAACAGCAAATGCACGTTTTAGGCCAAAATGCAATGAAAGCAATGGAAACAACAAAAGCGCATAGTTTGTGTTATCTCCTCTTGTAGCAAACACAAACAGCTCAAAATTTCACTGGATGTGTTGAAGACCAAGACCCACAAATGTGATGTGAAATGGTTTTTCTCCCATGTTGCGTTTAAGAGAAAACAGCAATTGCTCGTTTTAGGCCAAAATGCATTGAAAGCAATGGAAACAACAAAAGCACATACTTTGTGTTATCTCCTCTTGTAGCAAACACAGACAGCTCAAAATTTCACTGGATGTGTTGAAGACCAAGACCCACAAATGTGATGTGAAATGGTTTTTCTCCCATGTTGCATTTAAAAGAAAACAGCAAATGCACGTTTTAGACCAAAATGCATTGAAAGCAATGGAAACAACAAAAGCGCATACTTTGTGTTATCTCCTCTTGTAGCAAACACAGACAGCTCAAAATTTCACTGGATGTGTTGAAGACCAAGACCCACAAATGTGATGTGAAATGTTTTTTCTCCCATGTTGCATTTAAGAGAAAACAGCAAATGCATGTTTTAGGCCAAAATGCATGGAAAGCAATGGAAACAACAAAAGCGCATACTTTGTGATATCTCCTCTTGTAGCAAACACAGACAGCTCAAAATTTCACTGGATGTGTTGAAGACCAAGACCCACAAATGTGATGTGAAATGGTTTTTCTCCCATTTTGCATTTAAAAGAAAACTGCAAATGCACGTTTTAGGCCAAAATGCATTGAAGGCAATGGAAACAACAAAAGCGCATACTTTGTGATATCTCCTCTTGTAGCAAACACAGACAGCTGAAAATTTCACTGGATGTGTTGAAGACCAAGACCCACAAATGTGATGTGAAATGGTTTTTCTCCCATGTTGCGTTTAAGAGAAAACAGCAAATGCTCGTTTTAGGCCAAAATGCATTGAAAGCAATGGAAACAACAAAAGCACATACTTTGTGTTATCTCCTCTTGTAGCAAACACAGACAGCTCAAAATTTCACTGGATGTGTTGAAGACCAAGACCTACAAATGTGATGTGAAATGGTTTTACTCCCATGTTGCATTTAAGAGAAAACAGCAAATGCACGTTTTAGGCCAAAATGCATGGAAAGCAATGGAAACAACAAAAGCGCATACTTTGTGTTATCTCCTCTTGTAGCAAACACAGACAGCTCAAAATTTCACTGGATGTGTTGAAGACCAAGACCCACAAATGTGATGTGAAATGGTTTTTCTCCCATATTGCGTTTAAGAGAAAACAGCAAATGCTCGTTTTAGGCCAAAATGCATTGAAAGCAATGGAAACAACAAAAGCGCATACTTTGTGTTATCTCCTCTTGTAGCAAACACAGACAGCTCAAAATTTCACTGGATGTGTTGAAGACCAAAACCCACAAATGTGATTTGAAATGGTTTTTCTCCCATGTTGCATTTAAGAGAAAACAGCAAATGCACGTTTTAGGCCAAAATGCATGGAAAGCAATGGAAACAACAAAAGCGCATACTTTGTGATATCTCCTCTTGTAGCAAACACAGACAGCTCAAAATTTCACTGGATGTGTTGAAGACCAAGACCCACAAATGTGATGTGAAATGGTTTTTCTCCCATGTTGCATTTAAGAGAAAACAGCAAATGCTCGTTTTTGGCCAAAATGCATTGAAAGCAGTGGAAACAACAAAAGCGCATACTTTGTGTTATCTCCTCTTGTAGCAAACACAGACAGCTCAAAATTTCACTGGATGTGTTGAAGACCAAGACCCACAAATGTGATGTGAAATGGTTTTTCTCCCATGTTGCATTTAAGAGAAAACAGCAATTGCTCATTTTAGGCCAAAATGCATTGAAAGCAATGGAAACAACAAAAGCGCATACTTTGTGTTATCTCCTCTTGTAGCAAACACAGACAGCTCAAAATTTCACTGGATGTGTTGAAGACCAAGACCCACAAATGTGATGTGAAATGGTTTTTCTCCCATGTTGCATTTAAGAGAAAACAGCAATTGCTCGTTTTAGGCCAAAATGCATTGAAAGCAATGGAAACAACAAAAGCGCATACTTTGTGTTATCTCCTCTTGTAGCAAACACAGACAGCTCAAAATTTCACTGGATGTGTTGAAGACCAAAACCCACAAATGTGATGTAAAATGGTTTTTCTCCCATGTTGCATTTAAGAGAACACAGCAAATGCACGTTTTAGGCCAAAATGCATGGAAAGCAATGGAAACAACAAAAGCGCATACTTTGTGATATCTCCTCTTGTAGCAAACACAGACAGCTGAAAATTTCACTGGATGTGTTGAAGACCAAGACCCACAAATGTGATGTGAAATGGTTTTTCTCCCATGTTGCGTTTAAGAGAAAACAGCAAATGCTCGTTTTAGGCCAAAATGCATTGAAAGCAATGGAAACAACAAAAGCACATACTTCGTGTTATCTCCTCTTGTAGCAAACACAGACAGCTCAAAATTTCACTGGATGTGTTGAAGACCAAGACCCACAAATGTGATGTGAAATGGTTTTTCTCCCATGTTGCATTTAAGAGAAAACAGCAAATGCACGTTTTAGGCCAAAATGCATTGAAAGCAATGGAAACAACAAAAGCGCATAGTTTGTGTTATCTCCTCTTGTAGCAAACACAGACAGCTCAAAATTTCACTGGATGTGTTGAAGACCAAGACGCACAAATGTGATGTGAAATGGTTTTTCTCCCATGTTGCGTTTAAGAGAAAACAGCAATTGCTCGTTTTAGGCCAAAATGCATTGAAAGCAATGGAAACAACAAAAGCGCATACTTTGTGTTATCTCCTCTTGTAGCAAACACAGACAGCTCAAAATTTCACTGGATGTGTTGAAGACCAAGACCCACAAATGTGATGTGAAATGGTTTTTCTCCCATGTTGCATTTAAGAGAAAACAGCAAATGCACGTTTTAGGCCAAAATGCATGGAAAGCAATGGAAACAACAAAAGCGCATACTTTGTGATATCTCCTCTTGTAGCAAACACAGACAGCTCAAAATTTCACTGGATGTGTTGAAGACCAAGACCCACAAATGTGATGTGAAATGGTTTTTCTCCCATGTTGCGTTTAAGAGAAAACAGCAAATGCTCGTTTTAGGCCAAAATGCATGGAAAGCAATGGAAACAACAAAAGCGCATACTTTGTGATATCTCCTCTTGTAGCAAACACAGACAGCTCAAAATTTCACTGGATGTGTTGAAGACCAAAACCCACAAATGTGATGTAAAATGGTTTTTCTCCCATGTTGCATTTAAGAGAAAACAGCAAATGCACGTTTTAGGCCAAAATGCATGGAAAGCAATGGAAACAACAAAAGCGTATATTTTTTTTATTATCTCCTCTTGTAGCAAACACAGACAGCTCAAAATTTCACTGGATGTGTTGAAGACCAAGACCCACAAATGTGATGTGAAATGGTTTTTCTCCCATGCTACGTTTTAAGAGAAAACAGCAATTGCTCATTTTAGGCCAAAATGCATTGAAAGCAATGGAAACAACAAAAGCGCATACTTTGTGTTATCTCCTCTTGTAGCAAACACAGACAGCTCAAAATTTCACTGGATGTGTTGAAGACCAAGACCCACAAATGTGATGTGAAATGGTTTTTCTCCCATGTTGCGTTTAAGAGAAAACAGCAATTGCTCGTTTTAGGCCAAAATGCATTGAAAGCAATGGAAACAACAAAAGCGCATACTTTGTGTTATCTCCTCTTGTAGCAAACACAGACAGCTCAAAATTTCACTGGATGTGTTGAAGACCAAGACCCACAAATGTGATGTGAAATGGTTTTTCTCCCATGTTGCATTTAAGAGAAAACAGCAAATGCACGTTTTAGGCCAAAATGCAATGAAAGCAATGGAAACAACAAAAGCGCATAGTTTGTGTTATCTCCTCTTGTAGCAAACACAGACAGCTCAAAATTTCACTGGATGTGTTGAAGACCAAGACCCACAAATGTGATGTGAAATGGTTTTTCTCCCATGTTGCATTTAAGAGAAAACAGCAAATGCACGTTTTAGGCCAAAATGCATTGAAAGCAATGGAAACAACAAAAGCGCATACTTTGTGTTATCTCCTCTTGTAGCAAACACAGACAGCTCAAAATTTCACTGGATGTGTTGAAGACCAAGACCCACAAATGTGATGTGAAATGTTTTTTCTCCCATGTTGCATTTAAGAGAAAACAGCAAATGCATGTTTTAGGCCAAAATGCATGGAAAGCAATGGAAACAACAAAAGCGCATACTTTGTGATATCTCCTCTTGTAGCAAACACAGACAGCTCAAAATTTCACTGGATGTGTTGAAGACCAAGACCCACAAATGTGATGTGAAATGGTTTTTCTCCCATTTTGCATTTAAAAGAAAACTGCAAATGCACGTTTTAGGCCAAAATGCATTGAAGGCAATGGAAACAACAAAAGCGCATACTTTGTGATATCTCCTCTTGTAGCAAACACAGACAGCTGAAAATTTCACTGGATGTGTTGAAGACCAAGACCCACAAATGTGATGTGAAATGGTTTTTCTCCCATGTTGCGTTTAAGAGAAAACAGCAAATGCTCGTTTTAGGCCAAAATGCATTGAAAGCAATGGAAACAACAAAAGCACATTCTTTGTGTTATCTCCTCTTGTAGCAAACACAGACAGCTCAAAATTTCACTGGATGTGTTGAAGACCAAGACCTACAAATGTGATGTGAAATGGTTTTACTCCCATGTTGCATTTAAGAGAAAACAGCAAATGCACGTTTTAGGCCAAAATGCATGGAAAGCAATGGAAACAACAAAAGCGCATACTTTGTGTTATCTCCTCTTGTAGCAAACACAGACAGCTCAAAATTTCACTGGATGTGTTGAAGACCAAGACCCACAAATGTGATGTGAAATGGTTTTTCTCCCATATTGCGTTTAAGAGAAAACAGCAAATGCTCGTTTTAGGCCAAAATGCATTGAAAGCAATGGAAACAACAAAAGCGCATACTTTGTGTTATCTCCTCTTGTAGCAAACACAGACAGCTCAAAATTTCACTAGATGTGTTGAAGACCATGACCCACAAATGTGATGTGAAATGGTTTTTCTCCCATGTTGCATTTAAGAGAAAACAGCAAATGCACGTTTTAGGCCAAAATGCATTGAAAGCAATGGAAACAACAAAAGCATATACTTTGTGATATCTCCTCTTGTAGCAAACACAGACAGCTCAAAATTTCACTGGATGTGTTGAAGACCAAGACCCACAAATGTGATGTGAAATGGTTTTTCTCCCATGTTGCGTTTAAGAGAAAACAGCAATTGCTCGTTTTAGGACAAAATGCATTGAAAGCAAAGGAAACAACAAAAGCGCATACTTTGTGTTATCTCCTCTTGTAGCAAACAGAGACAGCTCAAAATTTCACTGGATGTGTTGAAGACCAAAACCCACAAATGTGATGTGAAATGGTTTTTCTCCCATGTTGCATTTAAGAGAAAACAGCAAATGCACGTTTTAGGCCAAAATGCATGGAAAGCAATGGAAACAACAAAAGCGCATACTTTGTGATATCTCCTCTTGTAGCAAACACAGACAGCTCAAAATTTCACTGGATGTGTTGAAGACCAAGACCCACAAATGTGATGTGAAATGGTTTTTCTCCCATGTTGCATTTAAGAGAAAACAGCAAATGCTCGTTTTTGGCCAAAATGCATTGAAAGCAGTGGAAACAACAAAAGCGCATACTTTGTGTTATCTCCTCTTGTAGCAAACACAGACAGCTCAAAATTTCACTGGATGTGTTGAAGACCAAGACCCACAAATGTGATGTGAAATGGTTTTTCTCCCATGTTGCATTTAAGAGAAAACAGCAATTGCTCATTTTAGGCCAAAATGCATTGAAAGCAATGGAAACAACAAAAGCGCATACTTTGTGTTATCTCCTCTTGTAGCAAACACAGACAGCTCAAAATTTCACTGGATGTGTTGAAGACCAAGACCCACAAATGTGATGTGAAATGGTTTTTCTACCATGTTGCGTTTAAGAGAAAACAGCAATTGCTCGTTTTAGGCCAAAATGCATTGAAAGCAATGGAAACAACAAAAGCGCATACTTTGTGTTATCTCCTCTTGTAGCAAACACAGACAGCTCAAAATTTCACTGGATGTGTTGAAGACCAAAACCCACAAATGTGATGTAAAATGGTTTTTCTCCCATGTTGCATTTAAGAGAAAACAGCAAATGCACGTTTTAGGCCAAAATGCATGGAAAGCAATGGAAACAACAAAAGCGCATACTTTGTGATATTTCCTCTTGTAGCAAACACAGACAGCTCAAAATTTCACTGGATGTGTTGAAGACCAAAACCCACAAATGTGATGTAAAATGGTTTTTCTCCCATGTTGCGTTTAAGAGAAAACAGCAAATGCTCATTTTAGGCCAAAATGCATTGAAAGCAATGGAAACAACAAAAGCGCATACTTTGTGTTATCTCCTCTTGTAGCAAACACAGACAGCTGAAAATTTCACTGGATGTGTTGAAGACCAAGACCCACAAATGTGATGTGAAATGGTTTTTCTCCCATGTTGCGTTTAAGAGAAAACAGCAAATGCTCGTTTTAGGCCAAAATGCATTGAAAGCAATGGAAACAACAAAAGCACATACTTCGTGTTATCTCCTCTTGTAGCAAACACAGACAGCTCAAAATTTCACTGGATGTGTTGAAGACCAAGACCCACAAATGTGATGTGAAATGGTTTTTCTCCCATGTTGCATTTAAGAGAAAACAGCAAATGCACGTTTTAGGCCAAAATGCATTGAAAGCAATGGAAAAAACAAAAGCGCATAGTTTGTGTTATCTCCTCTTGTAGCAAACACAGACAGCTCAAAATTTCACTGGATGTGTTGAAGACCAAGACGCACAAATGTGATGTGAAAAGGTTTTTCTCCCATGTTGCGTTTAAGAGAAAACAGCAATTGCTCGTTTTAGGCCAAAATGCATTGAAAGCAATGGAAACAACAAAAGCGCATACTTTGTGTTATCTCCTCTTGTAGCAAACACAGACAGCTCAAAATTTCACTGGATGTGTTGAAGACCAAGACCCACAAATGTGATGTGAAATGGTTTTTCTCCCATGTTTCATTTAAGAGAAAACAGCAAATGCACGTTTTAGGCCAAAATGCATGGAAAGCAATGGAAACAACAAAAGCGCATACTTTGTGATATCTCCTCTTGTAGCAAACACAGACAGCTCAAAATTTCACTGGATGTGTTGAAGACCAAGACCCACAAATGTGATGTGAAATGGTTCTTCTCCCATGTTGCGTTTAAGAGAAAACAGCAAATGCTCGTTTTAGGCCAAAATGCATGGAAAGCAATGGAAACAACAAAAGCGCATACTTTGTGATATCTCCTCTTGTAGCAAACACAGACAGCTCAAAATTTCACTGGATGTGTTGAAGACCAAAACCCACAAATGTGATGTAAAATGGTTTTTCTCCCATGTTGTGTTTAAGAGAAAACAGCAAATGCTCGTTTTAGGCCAAAATGCATTGAAAGCAATGGAAACAACAAAAGCGCATACTTTGTGTTATCTCCTCTTGTAGCAAACACAGACAGCTCAAAATTTCACTGGATGTGTTGAAGACCAAGACCCACAAATGTGATGTGAAATGGTTTTTCTCCCATGTTGCATTTAAGAGAAAACAGCAAATGCACGTTTTAGGCCAAAATGCATGGAAAGCAATGGAAACAACAAAAGCGCATACTTTGTGATATCTCCTCTTGTAGCAAACACAGACAGCCTCAAAATTTCACTGGATGTGTTGAAGACCAAAACCCACAAATGTGATGTAAAATGGTTTTTCTCCCATGTTGCGTTTAAGAGAAAACAGCAAATGCTCGTTTTAGGCCAAAATGCATGGAAAGCAATGGAAACAACAAAAGCGCATACTTTGTGATATCTCCTCTTGTAGCAAACACAGACAGCTCAAAATTTCACTGGATGTGTTGAAGACCAAGACCCACAAATGTGATGTGAAATGGTTTTTCTCCCATGTTGCATTTAAGAGAAAACAGCAAATGCTCGTTTTTGGCCAAAATGCATTGAAAGCAGTGGAAAACAACAAAAGCGCATACTTTGTGTTATCTCCTCTTGTAGCAAACACAGACAGCTCAAAATTTCACTGGATGTGTTGAAGACCAAGACCCACAAATGTGATGTGAAATGGTTTTTCTCCCATGTTGCATTTAAGAGAAAAACAGCAATTGCTCATTTTAGGCCAAAATGCATTGAAAGCAATGGAAACAACAAAAGCGCATACTTTGTGTTATCTCCCTCTTGTAGCAAACACAGACAGCTCAAAATTTCACTGGATGTGTTGAAGACCAAGACCCACAAATGTGATGTGAATGGTTTTTCTACCATGTTGCGTTTAAGAGAAAACAGCAATTGCTCGTTTTAGGCCAAAATGCATTGAAAGCAATGGAAACAACAAAAGCGCATACTTTGTGTTATCTCCTCTTGTAGCAAACACAGACAGCTCAAAATTTCACTGGATGTGTTGAAGACCAAAACCCACAAATGTGATGTAAAATGGTTTTTCTCCCATGTTGCATTTAAGAGAAAACAGCAAATGCACGTTTTAGGCCAAAATGCATGGAAAGCAATGGAAACAACAAAAGCGCATACTTTGTGATATCTCCTCTTGTAGCAAACACAGACAGCTCAAAATTTCACTGGATGTGTTGAAGACCAAAACCCACAAATGTGATGTAAAATGGTTTTTCTCCCATGTTGCGTTTAAGAGAAAACAGCAAATGCTCATTTTAGGCCAAAATGCATTGAAAGCAATGGAAACAACAAAAGCGCATACTTTGTGTTATCTCCTCTTGTAGCAAACACAGACAGCTGAAAATTTCACTGGATGTGTTGAAGACCAAGACCCACAAATGTGATGTGAAATGGTTTTTCTCCCAAGTTGCGTTTAAGAGAAAAACAGCAAATGCTCGTTTTAGGCCAAAATGCATTGAAAGCAATGGAAACAACAAAAGCACATACTTCGTGTTATCTCCTCTTGTAGCAAACACAGACAGCTCAAAATTTCACTGGATGTGTTGAAGACCAAGACCCACAAATGTGATGTGAAATGGTTTTTCTCCCATGTTGCATTTAAGAGAAAACAGCAAATGCACGTTTTAGGCCAAAATGCATTGAAAGCAATGGAAAAAACCAAAAGCGCATAGTTTGTGTTATCTCCTCTTGTAGCAAACACAGACAGCTCAAAATTTCACTGGATGTGTTGAAGACCAAGACGCACAAATGTGATGTGAAAAGGTTTTTCTCCCATGTTGCGTTTAAGAGAAAACAGCAATTGCTCGTTTTAGGCCAAAATGCATTGAAAGCAATGGAAACAACAAAAGCGCATACTTTGTGTTATCTCCTCTTGTAGCAAACACAGACAGCTCAAAATTTCACTGGATGTGTTGAAGACCAAGACCCACAAATGTGATGTGAAATGGTTTTTCTCCCATGTTTCATTTAAGAGAAAACAGCAAATGCACGTTTTAGGCCAAAATGCATGGAAAGCAATGGAAAACAACAAAAGCGCATACTTTGTGATATCTCCTCTTGTAGCAAACACAGACAGCTCAAAATTTCACTGGATGTGTTGAAGACCAAGACCCACAAATGTGATGTGAAATGGTTCTTCTCCCATGTTGCGTTTAAGAGAAAACAGCAAATGCTCGTTTTAGGCCAAAATGCATGGAAAGCAATGGAAACAACAAAAGCGCATACTTTGTGATATCTCCTCTTGTAGCAAACACAGACAGCTCAAAATTTCACTGGATGTGTTGAAGACCAAAACCCACAAATGTGATGTAAAATGGTTTTTCTCCCATGTTGTGTTTAAGAGAAAACAGCAAATGCTCGTTTTAGGGCCAAAATGCATTGAAAGCAATGGAAACAATAAAAGCGCATACTTTGTGTTATCTCCTCTTGTAGCAAACACAGACAGCTCAAAATTTCACTGGATGTGTTGAAGACCAAGACCCACAAATGTGATGTGAAATGGTTTTTCTCCCATGTTGCATTTAAGAGAAAACAGCAAATGCACGTTTTAGGCCAAAATGCATGGAAAGCAATGGAAACAACAAAAGCGCATACTTTGTGATATCTCCTCTTGTAGCAAACACAGACAGCTCAAAATTTCACTGGATGTGTTGAAGACCAAAACCCCACAAATGTGATGTAAAATGGTTTTTCTCCCATGTTGCGTTTAAGAGAAAACAGCAAATGCTCGTTTTAGGCCAAAATGCATGGAAAGCAATGGAAACAACAAAAGCGCATACTTTGTGATATCTCCTCTTGTAGCAAACACAGACAGCTCAAAATTTCACTGGATGTGTTGAAGACCAAAAACCCACAAATGTGATGTAAAATGGTTTTTCTCCCATGTTGCGTTTAAGAGAAAACAGAAAATGCTCGTTTTAGGCCAAAATGCATTGAAAGCAATGGAAACAACAAAAGCGCATACTTTGTGTTATCTCCTCTTGTAGCAAACACAGACAGCTGAAAATTTCACTGGATGTGTTGAAGACCAAGACCCACAAATGTGATGTGAAATGGTTTTTTCCTCCCATGTTGCATTTAAGAGAAAACAGCAAATGCTCGTTTTAGGCCAAAATGCACTGAAAGCAATGGAAACAACAAAAGCACATACTTCGTGTTATCTCCTCTTGTAGCAAACACAGACAGCTCAAAATTTCACTGGATGTGTTGAAGACCAAGACCCACAAATGTGATGTGAAATGGTTTTTCTCCCATGCTGCGTTTTAAGAGAAAACAGCAATTGCTCATTTTAGGCCAAAATGCATTGAAAGCAATGGAAACAACAAAAGCGCATACTTTGTGTTATCTCCTCTTGTAGCAAACACAGACAGCTCAAAATTTCACTGGATGTGTTGAAGACCATGACCCCACAAATGTGATGTGAAATGGTTTTTCTCCCATTTTGCGTTTAAGAGAAAACAGCAATTGCTCGTTTTAGGCCAAAATGCATTGAAAGCAATGGAAACAACAAAAGCGCATACTTTGTGTTATCTCCTCTTGTAGCAAACACAGACAGCTCAAAATTTCACTGGATGTGTTGAAGACCAAGACCCACAAATGTGATGTGAAATGGTTTTTCTCCCATGCTGCATTTAAGAGAAAACAGCAAATGCACGTTTTAGGCCAAAATGCAATGAAAGCAATGGAAACAACAAAAGCGCATAGTTTGTGTTATCTCCTCTTGTAGCAAACACAGACAGCTCAAAATTTCACTGGATGTGTTGAAGACCAAGACCCACAAATGTGATGTGAAATGGTTTTTCTCCCCATGTTGCGTTTAAGAGAAAACAGCAATTGCTCGTTTTAGGCCAAAATGCATTGAAAGCAATGGAAACAACAAAAGCGCATACTTTGTGTTATCTCCTCTTGTAGCAAACACAGACAGCTCAAAATTTCACTGGTTGTGTTGAAGACCAAGACCCACAAATGTGATGTGAAATGGTTTTTCCTCCCATGTTGCGTTTAAGAGAAAACAGCAATTGCTCGATTTAGGCCAAATGCAATTGAAAGCAATGGAAACAACAAAAGCGCATTCTTTGTGTTATCTCCTCTTGTAGCAAACACAGACAGCTCAAAATTTCACTGGATGTGTTGAAGACCAAGACCCACAAATGTGATGTGAAATGGTTTTTCTCCCATGTTGCGTTTAAGAGAAAACAGCAAATGCTCGTTTTAGGCGAAAATGCATTGAAAGCAATGGAAAACAACAAAAGCACATACTTTGTGTTATCTCCTCTTGTAGCAAACACAGACAGCTCAAAATTTCACTGGATGTGTTGAAGACTAAGACCTACAAATGTGATGTGAAATGGTTTTTCTCTCCCATGTTGCATTTTAGAGAAAAACAGCAAATGCACGTTTTAGGCCAAAATGCATGGAAAGCAATGGAAACAACAAAAGCGCATACTTTGTGATATCTCCTCTTGTAGCAAACACAGCCAGCTCAAAATTTCACTGGATGTGTTGAAGACCAAAACCCACAAATGTGATGTAAAATGGTTTTTCTCCCATGTTGCGTTTAAGAGAAAACAGCAAATGCTCGTTTTAGGCCAAAATGCATTGAAAGCAATGGAACACAACAAAAGCGCATACTTTGTGTTATCTCCTCTTGTAGCAAAACACAGACAGCTCAAAATTTCACTGGATGTGTTGAAGACCAAGACCCACAAATGTGATGTGAAATGGTTTTTCTCCCATATTGCTTTTAAGAGAAAACAGCAAATGCTCGTTTTAGGCCAAAATGTATTGAAAGCAATGGAAACAACAAAAGCGCATACTTTGTGTTATCTCCTCTTGTAGCAAACACAGACAGCTCAAAATTTCACTGGATGTGTTGAAGACCAAGACCCACAAATGTGATGTGAAATGGTTTTTCTCCCATGTTGCGTTTAAGAGAAAACAGCAAATGCACGTTTTAGGCCAAAATGCATGGAAAGCAATGGAAACAACAAAAGCGCATTCTTTGTGATATCTCCTCTTGTAGCAAACACAGAGAGCTCAAAATTTCACTGGATGTGTTGAAGACCAAGACCCACAAATGTGATGTGAAATGGTTTTTCTCCCATGTTGCATTTAAGGAGAAATACAGCAAATGCTCGTTTTTGGCAAAAATGCATTGAAAGCAGTGGAAACAACAAAAGCGCATACTTTGTGTTATCTCCTCTTGTAGCAAACACAGACAGCTCAAAATTTCACTGGATGTGTTGAAGACCAAGACCCACAAATGTGATGTGAAATGGTTTTTCTCCCATGTTGCATTTAAGAGAAAACAGCAAATGCTCGTTTTATGCCAAAAATGCATGGAAAGCAATGGAAACAACAAAAGCGCATTCTTTGTGATATCTCCTCTTGTAGCAAACACAGACAGCTCAAAATTTCACTGGATGTGTGGAAGACCAAGACCCCACAAATGTGATGTGAAATGGTTTTTCTCCCATGTTGCGTTTAAGAGAAAACAGCAATTGCTCATTTTAGGCCAAAATGCATTGAAAGCAATGGAAACAACAAAAGCGCATACTTTGTGTTATCTCCTCTTGTAGCAAACACAGACAGCTCAAAATTTCACTGGATGTGTTGAAGACCAAGACCCACAAATGTGATGTGAAATGGTTTTTCTCCCATGTTGCATTTAAGAGAAAACAGCAAATGCACATTTTAGGCCAAAATGCATTGAAAGCAATGGAAACAACAAAAGCGCATACTTTGTGATATCTCCTCTTGTAGCAAACACAGACAGCTCAAAATTTCATTGGATGTGTTGAAGACCAAGACCCACAAATGTGATGTGAAATGGTTTTTTCTCCCATGTTGCGTTTAAGAGAAAACAGCAATTGCTCGTTTTAGGCCAAAATGCATTGAAAGCAATGGAAACAACAAAAGCACATACTTTGTGTTATCTCCTCTTGTAGCAAACACAGACAGCTCAAAATTTCACTGGATGTGTTGAAGACCAAGACCCACAAATGTGATGTGAAATGGTTTTTCTCCCATGTTGCATTTAAGAGAAAACAATGCATTGAAAGCAATGGAAACAACAAAAGCGCATACTTTGTGTTATCTCCTCTTGTAGCAAACACAGACAGCTCAAATTTTCACTGGATGTGTTGAAGACCAAGACCCACAAATTATGTGAAATGTTTTTTCTCCCATGTTGCATTTAAGAGAAAACAGCAAATGCATGTTTTAGGCCAAAATGCATGGAAAGCAATGGAAACAACAAAAGCGCATACTTTGTGATATCTCCTCTTGTAGCAAACACAGACAGCTCAAAATTTCACTGGATGTGTTGAAGACCAAGACCCACAAATGTGATGTGAAATGGGTTTTCTCCCATTTTGCATTAAGAGAAAACTGCAAATGCACGTTTTAGGCCAAAATGCATTGAAGGCAATGGAAACAACAAAAGCGCATACTTTGTGATATCTCCTCTTGTAGCAAACACAGACAGCTGAAAATTTCACTGGATGTGTTGAAGACCAAGACCACAAATGTGATGTGAAATGGTTTTTGTCCCATGTTGCGTTTAAGAGAAAACAGCAATTGCTCGTTTTAGACCAAAATGCATTGAAAGCAATGGAAACAACAAAAGCACATACTTTGTGTTATCTCCTCTTGTAGCAAACACATACAGCTCAAAATTTCACTGGATGTGTTGAAGACCAAGACCCACAAATGTGATGTGAAATGGTTTTTCTCCCATGTTGCGTTTAAGAGAAAACAGCAAATGCTCGTTTAGGCCAAAATGCATTGAAAGCAATGGAAACAACAAAAGCACATACTTTGTGTTATCTCCTCTTGTAGCAAACACAGACAGCTCAAGATTTCACTGGATGTGTTGAAGACCAAGACCTACAAATGTGATGTGAAATGGTTTTACTCCCATGTTGCATTTAAGAGAAAACAGCAAATGCACGTTTTAGGCCAAAATGCATGGAAAGCAATGGGAAACAACAAAAGCGCATACTTTGTGATATCTCCTCTTGTAGCAAACACAGACAGCTCAAAATTTCACTGGATGTGTTGAAGACCAAAAACCCACAAATATGATGTGAAATGGTTTTTCTCCCATGTTGCGTTTAAGAGAAAACAGCAAATGCTCGTTTAGGCCAAAATGCATTGAAAGCAATGGAAACAACAAAAGCGCATACTTTGTGTTATCTCCTCTTGTAGCAAACACAGACAGCTCAAAATTTCACTGGATGTGTTGAAGACCAAGACCCACAAATGTGATGTGAAATGGTTTTTCTCCCATATTGCGTTTAAGAGAAAACAGCAAATGCTTGTTTTAGGCCAAAATGCATTGAAAGCAATGGAAACAACAAAAGCGCATACTTTGTGTTATCTCCTCTTGTAGCAAACACAGACAGCTCAAAATTTCACTAGATGTGTGAAGACCATGACCCACAAATGTGATGTGAAATGGTTTTTCTCCCATGTTGCGTTTAAGAGAAAACAGCAAATGCTCGTTTTAGGCCAAAATGCATTGAAAGCAAAGGAAACAACAAAAGCGCATACTTTGTGTTATCTCCTCTTGTAGCAAACAGAGACAGCTCAAAATTTCACTGGATGTGTTGAGGACCAAAACCCACAAATGTGATGTGAAATGGTTTTTCTCCCATGTTGCATTTAAGAGAAAACAGCAAATGCACGTTTTAGGCCAAAATGCATGGAAAGCAATGGAAACAACAAAAGCGCATACTTTGTGATATCTCCTCTTGTGGCAAACACAGACAGCTCAAACTTTCACTGGATGTGTTGAAGACCAAGACCCACAAATGTGATGTGAAATGGTTTTTCTCCCATGTTGCGTTTAAGAGAAAACAGCAATTGCTCGTTTTAGGCCAAAATGCATTGAAAGCAATGGAAACAACAAAAGCGCATACTTTGTGTTATCTCCTCTTGTAGCAAACACAGACAGCTCAAAATTTCACTGGATGTGTTGAAGACCAAAACCCACAAATGTGATGTAAAATGGTTTTTCTCCCATGTTGCATTTAAGAGAAAACAGCAAATGCACGTTTTAGGCCAAAATGCATGGAAAGCAATGGAAAACAACAAAAGCGCATACTTTTGATATCTCCTCTTGTAGCAAACACAGACAGCTCAAAATTTCACTGGATGTGTTGAAGACCAAAACCCACAAATGTGATGTAAAATGGTTTTTTCTCCCATGTTGCGTTTAAGAGAAAACAGCAAATGCTCGTTTTAGGCCAAAATGCATTGAAAGCAATGGAAACAACAAAAGCGCATACTTTGTGTTATCTCCTCTTGTAGCAAACACAGACAGCTGAAAATTTCACTGGATGTGTTGAAGACCAAGACCCACAAATGTGATGTGAAATGGTTTTTCTCCCATGTTGCGTTAAGAGAAAACAGCAAATGCTCGTTTTAGGCCAAAATGCATTGAAAGCAATGGAAACAACAAAAAGCACATACTTCGTGTTATCTCCTCTTGTAGCAAACACAGACAGCTCAAAATTTCACTGGATGTGTTGAAGACCAAGACCCACAAATGTGATGTGAAATGGTTTTTCTCCCATGTTGCGTTTAAGAGAAAACAGCAATTGCTCGTTTTAGGCCAAAATGCATTGAAAGCAATGGAAACAACAAAAGCGCATACTTTGTGTTATCTCCTCTTGTAGCAAACACAGACAGCTCAAAATTGCACTGGATGTGTTGAAGACTAAGACCACAAATATGATGTGAAATGGTTTTTCTCCCATGTTGCGTTTAAGAGAAAACAGCAATTGCTCGTTTTAGGCCAAAATGCATTGAAAGCAATGGAAACAACAAAAGCGCATACTTTGTGTTATCTCCTCTTGTAGCAAACACAGACAGCTCAAAATTTCACTGGATGTGTTGAAGACCAAGACCTACAAATGTGATGTGAAATGGGTTTTCTCCCATGTTGCATTTTAGAGAAAACAGCAAATGCACGTTTTAGGCCAAAATGCATGGAAAGCAATGGAAACAACAAAAAGCGCATAGTTTGTGTTATCTCCTCTTGTAGCAAACACAGACAGCTCAAAATTTCACTGGATGTGTTGAAGACCAAGACGCACAAATGTGATGTGAAAAGGTTTTTCTCCCCATGTTGCGTTTAAGAGAAAACAGCAATTGCTCGTTTTAGGCCAAAATGCATTGAAAGCAATGGAAACAACAAAAGCGCATACTTTGTGTTATCTCCTCTTGTAGCAAACACAGACAGCTCAAAATTTCACTGGATGTGTTGAAGACCAAGACCCACAAATGTGATGTGAAATGGTTTTTCTCCCATGTTTCATTTAAGAGAAAACAGCAAATGCACGTTTTAGGCCAAAATGCATGGAAAGCAATGGAAACAAACAAAAGCGCATACTTTGTGATATCTCCTCTTGTAGCAAACACAGACAGCTCAAAATTTCACTGGATGTGTTGAAGACCAAGACCCACAAATGTGATGTGAAATGGTTCTTCTCCCATGTTGCGTTTAAGAGAAAACAGCAAATGCTCGTTTTAGGCCAAAATGCATGGAAAGCAATGGAAACAACAAAAGCGCATACTTTGTGATATCTCCTCTTGTAGCAAACACAGACAGCTCAAAATTTCACTGGATGTGTTGAAGACCAAAACCCACAATGTGATGTAAAATGGTTTTTCTCCCATGTTGTGTTTAAGAGAAAACAGCAAATGCTCGTTATAGGCCAAAATGCATTGAAAGCAATGGAAACAACAAAAGCGCATACTTTGTGTTATCTCCTCTTGTAGCAAACACAGACAGCTCAAAATTTCACTGGATGTGTTGAAGACCAAGACCCACAAATGTGATGTGAAATGGTTTTCTCCCATGTTGCATTTAAGAGAAAACAGCAAATGCACGTTTAGGCCAAAATGCATGGAAAGCAATTGGAAACAACAAAAGCGCATACTTTGTGATATCTCCTCTTGTAGCAAACACAGACAGCTCAAAATTTCACTGGATGTGTTGAAGACCAAAACCCACAAATGTGATGTAAAATGGTTTTTCTCCCATGTTGCGTTTAAGAGAAAACAGCAAATGCTCGTTTTAGGCCAAAATGCATGGAAAGCAATGGAAACAACAAAAGCGCATACTTTGTGATATCTCCTCTTGTAGCAAACACAGACAGCTCAAAATTTCACTGGATGTGTTGAAGACCAAGACCACAAATGTGATGTGAAATGGTTTTTCTCCCATGTTGCATTTAAGAGAAAACAGCAAATGCTCGTTTTTGGCCAAAATGCATTGAAAGCAGTGGAAACAACAAAAGCGCATAATTTGTGTTATCTCCTCTTGTAGCAAACACAGACAGCTCAAAATTTCACTGGATGTGTTGAAGACCAAGACCCACAAATGTGATGTGAAATGGTTTTTCTCCCATGTTGCATTTAAGAGAAAACAGCAATTGCTCATTTTAGGCCAAAATGCATTGAAAGCAATGGAAACAACAAAAGCGCATACTTTGTGTTATCTCCTCTTGTAGCAAACACAGACAGCTCAAAATTTCACTGGATGTGTTGAAGACCAAGACCCACAAATGTGATGTGAAATGGTTTTTCTACCATGTTGCGTTTAAGAGAAAACAGCAATTGCTCGTTTTAGGCCAAAATGCATTGAAAGCAATGGAAACAACAAAAGCGCATACTTTGTGTTATCTCCTCTTGTAGCAAACACAGACAGCTCAAAATTTCACTGGATGTGTTGAAGACCAAAACCCACAAATGTGATGTAAAATGGTTTTTCTCCCATGTTGCATTTAAGAGAAAACAGCAA
>JAUIMM010003213.1:0-284786 GCA_031769625.1 Taudactylus pleione | reverse complement strand
TGGGTCTTGGTCTTCAATACATCAGTAAAATTTTGAGCTGTCTGTGTTTGCTACAAGAGGAGATATCACAAAGTATGCGCTTTTGTTGTTTCCATTGCTTTCAATGCATTTTGGCCCAAAATGTGCATTTGCTGTTTTCTCTTAAACGCAACATGGGAGAAAAACCATTTCACATCAGATTTGTGGGTCTTGGTCTTCAACACATCCAGTGAAATTTTGAGCTGTCTGTGTTTGCTACAAGAGGAGATAACACAAAGTATGCGCTTTTGTTGTTTCCATTGCTTTCAACGCATTTTGGCCTAAAACGAGCAATTGCTGTTTTCTCTTAAATGCAACATGGGAGAAAAAGAATTTCACATCACATTTGTGGGTCTTGGTCTTCAACACATCCGGTGAAATTTTGAGCTGTCTGTGTTTGCTACAAGAGGAGATAACACAAAGTATGCGCTTTTGTTGTTTCCATTGCTTTCAACGCATTTTGGCCTAAAACGAGCAATTGCTGTTTTCTCTTAAAAGCAACATGGGAGAAAAACCATTTCACATCACATTTGTAGGTCTTGGTCTTCAACACATCCAGTGAAATTTTGAGCTGTCTGTGTTTGCTACAAGAGGAGATATCACAAAGTATGCGCTTTTGTTGTTTCCATTGCTTTCAATGCATTTTGGCCTAAAACGAGCATTTGCTGTTTTCTCTTAAACGCAACATGGGAGAAAAACCATTTCACATCATATTTGTGGGTCTTGGTCTTCAACACATCCAGTGAAATTTTGAGCTGTCTGTGTTTGCTACAAGAGTAGATATCACAAAGTATGCGCTTTTGTTGTTTCCATTGCTTTCAATGCATTTTGGCCTAAAACGTGCATTTGCTGTTTTCTCTTAAACGCAACATGGGAGAAAAACAATTTCACATCACATTTGTGGGTCTTGGTCTTCAACACATCCGGTGAAATTTTGAGCTGTCTGTGTTTGCTACAAGAGGAGATAACACAAAGTATGCGCTTTTGTTGTTTCCATTGCTTTCAATGCATTTTGGCCTAAAACGAGCATTTGCTGTTTTCTCTTAAATGCAACATGGGAGAAAAACCATTTCACATCACATTTGTGGGTCTAGGTCTTCAACACATCCGGTGAAATTTTGAGCTGTCTGTGTTTGCTACAAGAGGAGATGACACAAAGTATGCGCTTTTGTTGTTTCTTTTACTTTCAATGCATTTTGGCCTAAAACGAGCAATTGCTGTATTCTCTTAAACGAAACATGGGAGAAAAACCATTTCACATCACATTTGTGGGTCTTGGTCTTCAACACATCCAGTGAAATTTTGAGCTGTCTGTGTTTGCTACAAGAGGAGATAACACAAAGTATGCGCTTTTGTTGTTTCCATTGCTTTCAATGCATTTTGGCCTAAAACGAGCAATTGCTGTATTCTCTTAAACGCAACATGGGAGAAAAACTATTTCACATCACATTTTTGGGTCTTGGTCTTCAACACATCCAGTGAAATTTTGAGCTGTCTGTGTTTGCTACAAGAGGAGATATCACAAAGTATGCGCTTTTGTTGTTTCCATTGCTTTCAATGCATTTTGGCCTAAAATGAGCATTTGCTGTTTTCTCTTAAACGCAACATGGGAGAAAAACCATTTCACATCACATTTGTGGGTCTTTGTCTTCAACACATCCGGTGAAATTTTGAGTTGTCTGTGTTTGCTACAAGAGGAGATAACACAAAGTATGCACTTTTGTTGTTTCCATTGTTTTCAATGCATTTTTGCCTAAAAAGAGCATTTGCTGTTTTCTCTTAAACGCAACATGGGAGAAAAACCATTTCACATCACATTTGTGGGTCTTGGTCTTCAACACATCCGGTGAAATTTTGAGCTTTCTGTGTTTGCTACAAGAGGAGATATGACAAAGTATGCGCTTTTGTTGTTTCCATTGCTTTCAATGCATTTTGGCCTAAAATGTGCATTTGCTGTTTTCTCTTAAATGCAACATGGGAGAAAAACCATTACACATCACATTTGTGGGTCTTGGTCTTCAACACATCCAGTGAAATTTTGAGAAGTCTGTGTTTGCTACAAGAGGAGATATAAAAAAGTATGCGCTTTTGTTGTTTCCATTGCTTTCAATGCATTTTGGCCTAAAACAATAATTTGGTGTTTTCTCTTAAACGCAAGATGGGAGAAAAACCATTACACATCACATTTGTGGGTCTTGGTCTTCAACACATCCCTTGAAATTTTGAGCTGTCATTGTTTGCTACAAGAGGAGATAACACAAAGAATGCGCTTTTGTTGTTTCCATTGCTTTCAACGCATTTTGGCCTAAAATGAGCAATTGCTGTTTTCTCTTAAACGCAACACGGGAGAAAAACCATTTCACATCACATTTTTGGGTCTTGGTCTTCAACACATCCAGTGAAATTTTGAGCTGTCTGTGTTTGCTACAAGAGGAGATAACACAAAGTATGCGCTTTTGTTGTTTCCATTGCATTCAATGCATTTTGGCCTAAAACGTGCATTTGCTGTTTTCTCTTAAACGCAATATGGGAGAAAAACCATTTCACATCACATTTGTGGGTCTTGGTCTTCAACACATCTAGTGAAATTTTGAGCTGTCTGTGTTTGCTACAAGAGGAGATAACACAAAGTATGTGCTTTTGTTGTTTCCATTGCTTTCAATGCATTTTGGCCTAAAACGAGCAATTGCTGTATTCTCTTAAATGCAACATGGGAGAAAAACCATTTCACATCACATTTTTGGGTCTTGGTCTTCAACACATCCAGTGAAATTTTGAGCTGTCTGTGTTTGCTACAAGAGGAGATATCACAAAGTATGCGCTTTTGTTGTTTTCAGTGCTTTCAATGCATTTTGGCCTAAAACGAGCATTTGCTGTTTTCTCTTAAACACAACATGGGAGAAAAACAATTTCACATCATATTTGTGGGTCTTGGTCTACAACACATCCACGGAAATTTTGAGGTGTCTGTGTTTGCTACAAGAGGAGATAACACAAAGTATGCGCTTTTGTTGTTTCCATTGCTTTCAATAGATTTTGGCATAAAACGAGCAATTGCTGTATTCTCTTAAACGAAACATGGGAGAAAAACCATTTCACATCACATTTGTGGGTCTTGGTCTTCAACACATCAAGTGAAATTTTGAGCTGTCTGTGTTTGCTACAAGAGGAGATAACACAAAGTATGCGCTTTTGTTGTTTCCATTAGTTTCAATGCATTTTGGCCCAAAATGTGCATTTGCTGTTTTCTCTTAAACGCAACATGGGAGAAAAACCATTTCACATCAGATTTGTAGGTCTTGGTCTTCAACACATCCAGTGAAATTTTGAGCTGTCTGTGTTTGCTACAAGAGGAGATATCACAAAGTATGCGCTTTTGTTGTTTCCATTGCTTTCAATGCATTTTGGCCTAAAACGAGCATTTGCTGTTTTCTCTTAAACGCAACATGGGAGAAAAACCATTTCACATCATATTTGTGGTTCTTGGTCTTCAACACATCCAGTGAAATTTTGAGCTGTCTGTGTTTGCTACAAGAGTAGATATCACAAAGTATGCGCTTTTATTGTTTCCATTGCTTTCAATGCATTTTGGCCTAAAACGTGCATTTGCTGTTTTCTCTTAAACGCAACATGGGAGAAAAACCATTTCACATCACATTTGTGGGTCTTGGTCTTCAACACATCCGGTGAAATTTTGAGCTGTCTGTGTTTGCTAAAAGAGGAGATAACACAAAGTATGCGCTTTTGTTGTTTCCATTGCTTTCAATGCATTTTGGCCTAAAACGAGCATTTGCTGTTTTCTCTTAAATGCAACATGGGAGAAAAACCATTTCACATCACATTTGTGGGTCTTGGTCTTCAACACATCCGGTGAAATTTTGAGCTGTCTGTGTTTGCTAAAAGAGGAGATAACACAAAGTATGCGCTTTTGTTGTTTCCATTGCTTTCAATGCATTTGGCCTAAAACGAGCATTTGCTGTTTTCTCTTAAATGCAACATGGGAGAAAAACCATTTCACATCACATTTGTGGGTCTTGGTCTTCAACACATCCGGTGAAGTTTCGAGCTGTCTGTGTTTGCTACAAGAGGAGATAACACAAAGTATGCACTTCTGTTGTTTCCATTGTTTTCAATGCATTTTGGCCTAAAACGTGCATTTGCTGTTTTCTCTTAAATGCAACATGGGAGAAAAACCATTTCACATCACATTTGTGGGTCTTGGTCTTCAACACATCCAGTGAAATTTTGAGCTGTCTGTGTTTGCTACAAAAGGAGATAACACAAAGTATGCACTTTTGTTGTTTCTATTGCTTTCAATGCATTTTGGCCTAAAACGAGCAATTGCTGTTTTCTATTAAACGCAACATGGGAGAAAAAGAATTTCACATCACGTTTGTGGGTCTTGGTCTTCAACACATCCAGTGAAATTTTGAACTGACTGTGTTTGCTACAAGAGGAGATATCACAAAGTATGCGCTTTTGTTGTTTCCATTGCTTTCAATGCATTTTGGCCTAAAACGAGCATTTGCTGTTTTCTCTTAAACACAACATGGGAGAAAAACCATTTCACATCATATTTGTGGGTCTTGGTCTTCAACACATCCAGTGAAATTTTGAGCTGTCTGTGTTTGCTACAATAGGAGATATCACAAAGTATGCGCTTTTGTTGTTTCCATTGCTTTCAAAGCATTTTGGCCTAAAACGAGCATTTGCTGTTTTCTCTTAAATGCAACATGGGAGAAAAACCATTTCACATCACATTTGTGGGTCTTGGTCTTCAACACATCCGGTGAAGTTTCGAGCTGTCTGTGTTTGCTACAAGAGGAGATAACACAAAGTATGCACTTCTGTTGTTTCCATTGTTTTCAATGCATTTTGGCCTAAAACGTGCATTTGCTGTTTTCTCTTAAATGCAACATGGGAGAAAAACCATTTCACATCACATTTGTGGGTCTTGGTCTTCAACACATCCAGTGAAATTTTGAGCTGTCTGTGTTTGCTACAAAAGGAGATAACACAAAGTATGCACTTTTGTTGTTTCTATTGCTTTCAATGCATTTTGGCCTAAAACGAGCAATTGCTGTTTTCTATTAAACGCAACATGGGAGAAAAAGAATTTCACATCACGTTTGTGGGTCTTGGTCTTCAACACATCCAGTGAAATTTTGAACTGACTGTGTTTGCTACAAGAGGAGATATCACAAAGTATGCGCTTTTGTTGTTTCCATTGCTTTCAATGCATTTTGGCCTAAAACGAGCATTTGCTGTTTTCTCTTAAACACAACATGGGAGAAAAACCATTTCACATCATATTTGTGGGTCTTGGTCTTCAACACATCCAGTGAAATTTTGAGCTGTCTGTGTTTGCTACAATAGGAGATATCACAAAGTATGCGCTTTTGTTGTTTCCATTGCTTTCAAAGCATTTTGGCCTAAAACGAGGAATTGCTGTTTTCTCTTAAACGCAACATGGGAGAAAAACCATTTCACATAACATTTGTGGGTCTTGGTCTTCAACACATTCTGTGAAATTTTGAGCTGTCTGTGCTTGCTACAAGAGGAGATATCACAAAGTATGCACTTTTGTTGTTTCCATTGGTTTCAATGCATTTTGGCCTAAAACGAGCATTTGCTGTTTTCACTTAAATGCAGCATGGGAGAAAAAACCATTTCACATCAGGTTTGTGGGTCTTGGTCTTCAACATATTCTGTGAAATTTTGAGCTGTCTGTGTTTGCTACAAGAGGAGATATCACAAAGAATGCGCTTTTGTTGTTTCCATTGGTTTCAATGCATTTTGGCCTAAAACGAGCATTTGCTGTTTTCTCTTAAATGCAACATGGGAGAAAAAGCATTTCACATCACATTTGTGGGTCTTGGTCTTCAACACATTCTGTGAAATGTTGAGCTGTCTGTGTTTGCTACAAGAGGAGATATCACAAAGTATGCACTTTTGTTGTTTCCATTGGTTTCAATGCATTTTGGCCTTAAACGAGCATTTGCTGTTTTCTCTTAAATGCAACATGGGAGAAAAAGCATTTCACATCACATTTGTGGGTCTTCGTCTTCAACACAATCTGTGAAATTTTGAGCTGTCTGTGTTTGCTACTAGAGGAGATATCACAAAGTATGCACTTTTGTTGTTTCCATTGGTTTCAATGCATTTTGGCCTAAAATGAGCATTTGCTGTTTTCTCTTAAATGCAGCATGGGAGAAAAACCATTTCACATCAGGTTTGTGGGTCTTGGTCTTCAACACATTCTGTGAAATTTTGAGCTGTCTGTGTTTGCTACAAGAGCAGATATCACAAAGTATGCGCATTTGTAGTTTCCATTGGTTTCAATGCATTTTGGCCAAAAACGAGCATTTGCTGTTTTCTCTTAAACGCAACATGGGAGAAAAACAATTTCACATCACATTTTTGGGTCTTGGTCTTCAACACAATCTGTGAAATTTTGAGCTGTCTGTGCTTGCTACAAGAGGAGATATCACAAAGAATGCGCTTTTGTTGTTTCCATTGGTTTCAATGCATTTTGGCCTAAAACGAGCATTTGCTGTTTTCTCTTAAATGCAACATTAGAGAAACACCATTTCACATCACATTTGTGGGTCTTGGTCTTCAACACATTCTGTGAAATTTTGAGCTGTCTGTGTTTGATACAAGAGGAGATATCGCGAAGTATTGGTTTTTGCTGTTTCCATTGGTTTCAATGCATTTTGGCCTAAAATGAGCATTTGCTGTTTTCTCTTAAACACAACATGGGAGAAAAATCATTTCACATCACATTTGTGGGTCTTGGTCTTCAACACAATCTGTGAAATTTTGAGCTGTCTTTGTTTGATACAAGAGGAGATATCACAAAGAATTCGCTTTTGTTGTTTCCTTTGGTTTCAATGCATTTTGGCCTAAAACGAGCATTTGCTGTTTTCTCTTAAATGCAACATGGGAGAAAAAGCATTTCACATCACATATGTGGGTCTTGGTCTTCAACACATTCTGTGAAATGTTGAGCTGTCTGTGTTTGCTACAAGAGGAGATATCGCAAAGAATGCGCTTTTGTTGTTTCCATTGGTTTCAATGCATTTTGGCCTAAAACGAGCATTTGCTGTTTTCTCTTAAATGCAACATTAGAGAAACACCATTTCACATAACATTTGTGGGTCTTGGTCTTCAACACATTCTGTGAAATTTTGAGCTGTCTGTGTTTGATACAAGAGGAGATATCGCGAAGTATGGGTTTTTGCTATTTCCATTGGTTTCAATGCATTTTGGCCTAAAACGTGCATTTGCTGTTTTCTCTTAAACGCAACATGGGAGAAAAAGCATTTCACATCACATTTGTGGGTCTTGGTCTTCAACACAATCTGTGAAATTTTGAGCTGTCTGTGCTTGCTACAAGAGGAGATATCACAAAGTATGCGCTTTAGTTGTTTCCATTGGTTTCAATGCATTTTGTCCTAAGACGAGCATTTGCTGTTTTCTCTTAAACGCAACATGGGAGAAAAACCATTTCACATCACATTTGTGGGTGTTGGTCTTAAACACAATCTGTGAAATTTTGAGCTGTCTGTGTTTGCTACAAGAGGAGATATCACAAAGAATGCGCTTTTGTTGTTTCCATTGGTTTCAATGCATTTTGGCCTAAAACGAGCATTTGCTGTTTTCTCTTAAATGCAACATGGGAGAAAAAGCATTTCACATCACATTTGTGGGTCTTGGTCTTCAACACATTCTGTGAAATGTTAAGCTGTCTGTGTTTGCTACAAGAGGAGCTATCACAAAGTATGCGCTTTTGTTGTTTCCATTGGTTTCAATGCATTTTGGCCTTAAACGAGCATTTGCTGTTTTCTCTTAATGCAACATGGGAGAAAAACCATTTCACATCACATTTGTGGGTCTTTGTCTTCAACACTATCTGTGAAATTTTGAGCTGTCTGTGTTTGCTACTAGAGGAGATATCACAAAGTAGGCACTTTTGTTGTTTCCATTGGTTTCAATGCATTTTGGCCTAAAACGAGCATTTGCTGTTTTCTCTTAAATGCAGCATGGGAGAAAAACCATTTCACATCAGGTTTGTGGGGTCTTGGTCTTCAACACATTCTGTGAAATATTGAGCTGTCTGTGTTTGCTACAAGAGGAGTTATCACAAAGTATGCGCATTTGTTGTTTCCATTGGTTTCAATGCATTTTGGCCTAAAAAGTGCATTTGCTGTTTTCTCTTAAACGCAACATGGGAGAAAAAGCATTTCACATCACATTTGTGGGTCTTGGTCTTCAACACAATCTGTGAAATTTTGAGCTGTCTGTGCTTGCTACAAGAGGAGATATCACAAAGTATGCACTTTAGTTGTTTCCATTGGTTTTTCAATGCATTTTGGCCTAAGACGAGCATTTGCTGTTTTCTCTTAAACGCAACGTGGGAGAAAAACCATTTCACATCACATTTGTGGGTGTTGGTCTTAAACACAATCTGTGAAATTTTGAGCTGTCTGTGTTTGCTACAAGAGGAGATATCACAAAGAATGCGCTTTTGTTGTTTCCATTGGTTTCAATGCATTTTGGCCTAAAACGAGCATTTGCTGTTTTCTCTTAAATGCAACATGGGAGAAAAAGCATTTCACATCACATTTGAGGGTCTTGGTCTTCAACACATTCTGTGAAATGTTGAGCTGTCTGTGTTTGCTACAAGAGGAGATATCACAAAGTATGTGCTTTTGTTGTTTCCATTGGTTTCAATTAGGGATGTGCAGGCTCGGTTCTACTCGGTTCCGTTCGGTTCTTTTTACCGGATCTTATTGGGTTTCAGCTGTCACGAGTTTTGGATAGCCAATAAGATCCGGTAAAAAGAACCGAACGGAACCGAGTAGAACCGAGCCTGCACATCTCTAGTTTTAATGCATTTTTGCCTAAACCGAGCATTTGCTGTTCTCTCTTAAATGCAACATGGGAGAAAAACCATTTCACATCACATTTGTGGGTCTTCGTCTTCAACACCATCTGTGAAATTTTGAGCTGTCTGTGTTTGCTACTAGAGGAGATATCACAAAGTATGCGCTTTTGTTGTTTCCATTGGTTTCAATGCATTTTGACCTAAAATGAGCATTTGCTGTTTTCTCTTAAATGCAACTTTAGAGAAACACCATTTCACATCACATTTGTGGGTCTTGGTCTTCAACACAATCTGTGAAATTTTGAGCTGTCTGTGTTTGATACAAGAGGAGATATCGCAAAGAATGCACTTTTGTTTTTTCCATTGGTTTCAATGCATTTTGGCTTAAAACGAGCATTTGCTGTTTTCTCTTAAATGCAACATTAGAGAAACACCATTTCACATCATATTTGTGGGTCTTGGTCTTCAACACATTCTGTGAAATTTTGAGCAGTCTGTGTTTGATACAAAAGGAGATTTCGCGAAGTATGGGTTTTTGCTGTTTCCATTGGTTTCAATGCATTTTGGCCTAAAACGAGCATTTGCTGTTTTCTCTTAAACACAACATGGGAGAAAAACCATTTCACATCACATTTGTGGATCTTGGTCTTCAACACAATCTGTGAAATTTTGAGCTGTATGTGTTTGCTACAAGAGGAGATATCACAAAGAATGTGCTTTTGTTGTTTCCATTGGTTCCAATGCATTTTGGCCTAAAACGAGCATTTGCTGTTTTCTCTTAAATGCAGCTTGGGAGAAAAACCATTTCACATCACGTTTGTGGGTCTTTGTCTTCAACACACTCTGTGAAATTTTGAGCTGTCTGTGCTTGCTACAAGAGGAGATATCACAAAGAATGCGCTTTTGTTGTTTCCATTGGTTTCAATGCATTTTGGCCTAAAACGAGCATTTGCTGTTTTCTCTTAAATGCAACTTTAGAGAAACACCATTTCACATCACATTTGTGGGTCTTGGTCTTCAACACATTCTGTGAAATTTTGAGCTGTCTGTGTTTGAAACAAGAGGAGATATCGTGAAGTATGGGTTTTTGCTGTTTCCATTGGTTTCAATGCATTTTGGCCTAAAACGAGCATTTGCTGTTTTCTCTTAAACACAACATGGGAGAAAAATCATTTCACATCACATTTGTGGGTCTTCGTCTTCAACACAATCTGTGAAATTTTGAGCTGTCTTTGTTTGATACAAGAGGAGATATCACAAAGAATGCGCTTTTGTTGTTTCCATTGGTTTCAATGCATTTTGGCCTAAAACGAGCATTTGCTGTTTTCTCTTAAATGCAACACGGGAGAAAAAGCATTTCACATCACATTTGTGGGTCTTGGTCTTCAACACATTCTGTGAAATGTTGAGCTGTCTGTGTTTGCTACAAGAGGAGATATCGCAAAGAATGCGCTTTTGTTGTTTCCATTGGTTTCAATGCATTTTGGCCTAAAACAAGCATTTGCTGTTTTGTCTTAAATGCAACATTAGAGAAACACCATTTCACATAACATTTGTGGGTCTTGGTCTTCAACACATTCTGTGAAATTTTGAGCTGTCTGTGCTTGCTACAAGAGGAGATATCACAAAGTATGCACTTTTGTTGTTTCCATTGGTTTCAATGCATTTTGGCCTAAAACGAGCATTTGCTGTTTTCACTTAAATGCAGCATGGGAGAAAAACCATTTCACATCAGGTTTGTGGGTCTTGGTCTTCAACATATTCTGTGAAATTTTGAGCAGTCTGTGTTTGCTACAAGAGGAGATATCACAAAGTATGCACTTTTGTTGTTTCCATTGGTTTCAATGCATTTTGGCCTAAAACGAGCATTTGCTGTTTTCTCTTAAATGCAACATGGGAGAAAAAGCATTTCACATCACATTTGTGGGTCTTGGTCTTCAACACATTCTGTGAAATGTTGAGCTGTCTGTGTTTGCTACAAGAGGAGATATCACAAAGTATGCACTTTTGTTGTTTCCATTGGTTTCAATGCATTTTGGCCTAAAACGAGCATTTGCTGTTTTCTCTTAAATGCAGCATGGGAGAAAAACCATTTCACATCAGGTTTGTGGGTCTTGGTCTTCAACACATTCTGTGAAATTTTGAGCTGTCTGTGTTTGCTACAAGAGCAGATATCACAAAGTATGCGCATTTGTAGTTTCCATTGGTTTCAATGCATTTTGGCCAAAAACGAGCATTTGCTGTTTTCTCTTAAACGCAACATGGGAGAAAAACAATTTCACATCACATTTTTGGGTCTTGGTCTTCAACACAATCTGTGAAATTTTGAGCTGTCTGTGCTTGCTACAAGAGGAGATATCACAAAGAATGCGCTTTTGTTGTTTCCATTGGTTTCAATGCATTTTGGCCTAAAACGAGCATTTGCTGTTTTCTCTTAAATGCAACATTAGAGAAACACCATTTCACATCACATTTGTGGGTCTTGGTCTTCAACACATTCTGTGAAATTTTGAGCTGTCTGTGTTTGATACAAGAGGAGATATCGCGAAGTATTGGTTTTTGCTGTTTCCATTGGTTTCAATGCATTTTGGCCTAAAACGAGCATTTGCTGTTTTCTCTTAAACACAACATGGGAGAAAAATCATTTCACATCACATTTGTGGGTCTTGGTCTTCAACACAATCTGTGAAATTTTGAGCTGTCTTTGTTTGATACAAGGGGAGATATCACAAAGAATTTGCTTTTGTTGTTTCCTTTGGTTTCAATGCATTTTGGCCTAAAACGAGCATTTGCTGTTTTCTCTTAAATGCAACATGGGAGAAAAAGCATTTCACATCACATTTGTGGGTCTTGGTCTTCAACACATTCTGTGAAATGTTGAGCTGTCTGTGTTTGCTACAAGAGGAGATATCGCAAAGAATGCGCTTTTGTTGTTTCCATTGGTTTCAATGCATTTTGGCCTAAAACGAGCATTTGCTGTTTTCTCTTAAATGCAACATTAGAGAAACACCATTTCACATAACATTTGTGGGTCTTGGTCTTCAACACATTCTGTGAAATTTTGAGCTGTCTGTGTTTGATACAAGAGGAGATATCGCGAAGTATGGGTTTTTGCTATTTCCATTGGTTTCAATGCATTTTGGCCTAAAACGTGCATTTGCTGTTTTCTCTTAAACGCAACATGGGAGAAAAAGCATTTCACATCACATTTGTGGGTCTTGGTCTTCAACACAATCTGTGAAATTTTGAGCTGTCTGTGCTTGCTACAAGAGGAGATATCACAAAGTATGCGCTTTAGTTGTTTCCATTGGTTTCAATGCATTTTGTCCTAAGACGAGCATTTGCTGTTTTCTCTTAAACGCAACATGGGAGAAAAACCATTTCACATCACATTTGTGGGTGTTGGTCTTAAACACAATCTGTGAAATTTTGAGCTGTCTGTGTTTGCTACAAGAGGAGATATCACAAAGAATGCGCTTTTGTTGTTTCCATTGGTTTCAATGCATTTTGGCCTAAAACGAGCATTTGCTGTTTTCTCTTAAATGCAACATGGGAGAAAAAGCATTTCACATCACATTTGTGGGTCTTGGTCTTCAACACATTCTGTGAAATGTTAAGCTGTCTGTGTTTGCTACAAGAGCAGCTATCACAAAGTATGCGCTTTTGTTGTTTCCATTGGTTTCAATGCATTTTGGCCTTAAACGAGCATTTGCTGTTTTCTCTTATATGCAACATGGGAGAAAAACCATTTCACATCACATTTGTGGGTCTTCGTCTTCAACACTATCTGTGAAATTTTGAGCTGTCTGTGTTTGCTACTAGAGGAGATATCACAAAGTAGGCACTTTTGTTGTTTCCATTGGTTTCAATGCATTTTGGCCTAAAACGAGCATTTGCTGTTTTCTCTTAAATGCAGCATGGGAGAAAAACCATTTCACATCAGGTTTGTGGGTCTTGGTCTTCAACACATTCTGTGAAATATTGAGCTGTCTGTGTTTGCTACAAGAGGAGTTATCACAAAGTATGCGCATTTGTTGTTTCCATTGGTTTCAATGCATTTTGGCCTAAAAAGTGCATTTGCTGTTTTCTCTTAAACGCAACATGGGAGAAAAAGCATTTCACATCACATTTGTGGGTCTTGGTCTTCAACACAATCTGTGAAATTTTGAGCTGTCTGTGCTTGCTACAAGAGGAGATATCACAAAGTATGCACTTTAGTTGTTTCCATTGGTTTTTCAATGCATTTTGGCCTAAGACGAGCATTTGCTGTTTTCTCTTAAACGCAACGTGGGAGAAAAACCATTTCACATCACATTTGTGGGTGTTGGTCTTAAACACAATCTGTGAAATTTTGAGCTGTCTGTGTTTGCTACAAGAGGAGATATCACAAAGAATGCGCTTTTGTTGTTTCCATTGGTTTCAATGCATTTTGGCCTAAAACGAGCATTTTCTGTTTTCTCTTAAATGCAACATGGGAGAAAAAGCATTTCACATCACATTTGAGGGTCTTGGTTTTCAACACATTCTGTGAAATGTTGAGCTGTCTGTGTTTGCTACAAGAGGAGATATCACAAAGTATGCGCTTTTGTTGTTTCCATTGGTTTCAATTAGGGATGTGCAGGCTCGGTTCTACTCGGTTCCGTTCGGTTCTTTTTACCGGATCTTATTGGGTTTCAGCTGTCACGAGTTTTGGATAGCCAATAAGATCCGGTAAAAAGAACCGAACGGAACCGAGTAGAACCGAGCCTGCACATCTCTAGTTTCAATGCATTTTTGCCTAAAACGAGCATTTGCTGTTTTCTCTTAAATGCAACATGGGAGAAAAACCATTTCACATCACATTTGTGGGTCTTCGTCTTCAACACCATCTGTGAAATTTTGAGCTGTCTGTGTTTGCTACTAGAGGAGATATCACAAAGTATGCGCTTTTGTTGTTTCCATTGGTTTCAATGCATTTTGGCCTAAAACGAGCATTTGCTGTTTTCTCTTAAATGCAACTTTAGAGAAACACCATTTCACATCACATTTGTGGGTCTTGGTCTTCAACACAATCTGTGAAATTTTGAGCTGTCTGTGTTTGCTACAAGAGGAGATATCGCAAAGAATGCGCTTTTGTTTTTTCCATTGGTTTCAATGCATTTTGGCTTAAAACGAGCATTTGCTGTTTTCTCTTAAATGCAACATTAGAGAAACACCATTTCACATCATATTTGTGGGTCTTGGTCTTCAACACATTCTGTGAAATTTTGAGCAGTCTGTGTTTGATACAAAAGGAGATTTCGCGAAGTATGGGTTTTTGCTGTTTCCATTGGTTTCAATGCATTTTGGCCTAAAACGAGCATTTGCTGTTTTCTCTTAAACACAACATGGGAGAAAAACCATTTCACATCACATTTGTGGATCTTGGTCTTCAACACAATCTGTGAAATTTTGAGCTGTATGTGTTTGCTACAAGAGGAGATATCACAAAGAATGTGCTTTTGTTGTTTCCATTGGTTCCAATGCATTTTGGCCTAAAACGAGCATTTGCTGTTTTCTCTTAAATGCAGCTTGGGAGAAAAACCATTTCACATCACGTTTGTGGGTCTTTGTCTTCAACACACTCTGTGAAATTTTGAGCTGTCTGTGCTTGCTACAAGAGGAGATATCACAAAGAATGCGCTTTTGTTGTTTCCATTGGTTTCAATGCATTTTGGCCTAAAACGAGCATTTGCTGTTTTCTCTTAAATGCAACTTTAGAGAAACACCATTTCACATCACATTTGTGGGTCTTGGTCTTAAACACATTCTGTGAAATTTTGAACTGTCTGTGTTTGCTACAAGAGGAGATATCGTGAAGTATGGGTTTTTGCTGTTTCCATTGGTTTCAATGCATTTTGGCCTAAAACGAGCATTTGCTGTTTTCTCTTAAACACAACATGGGAGAAAAATCATTTCACATCACATTTGTGGGTCTTCATCTTCAACACAATCTGTGAAATTTTGAGCTGTCTTTGTTTGATACAAGAGGAGATATCACAAAGAATGCGCTTTTGTTGTTTCCATTGGTTTCAATGCATTTTGGCCTAAAACGAGCATTTGCTGTTTTCTCTTAAATGCAACATGGGAGAAAAAGCATTTCACATCACATTTGTGGGTCTTGGTCTTCAACACAATCTGTGAAATTTTGAGCAGTCTGTGTTTGCTACTAGAGGAGATATCACAAAGTATGCACTTTAGTTGTTTCCATTGGTTTTTCAATGCATTTTGGCCTAAGACGAGCATTTGCTGTTTTCTCTTAAACGCAACATGGGAGAAAAACCATTTCACATCACATTTGTGGGTGTTGGTCTTAAACACAATCTGTGATATTTTGAGCTGTCTGTGTTTGCTACAAGAGGAGATATCACAAAGAATGCGCTTTTGTTGTTTCCATTGGTTTCAATGCATTTTGGCCTAAAACGAGCATTTAGTGTTTTCTCTTAAATGCAACATGGGAGAAAAAGCATTTCACATCACATTTGAGGGTCTTGGTCTTCAACACATTCTGTGAAATGTTGAGCTGTCTGTGTTTGCTACAAGAGGAGATATCACAAAGTATGCGCTTTAGTTGTTTCCATTGGTTTCAATGCATTTTGGCCTAAAACGAGCATTTGCTGTTTTCTCTTAAATGCAACTTGGGAGAAAAACCATTTCACATCACATTTGTGGGTCTTGGTCTTCAACACAATCTGTGAAATTTTGAGCTGTCTGTGTTTGCTACAAGAGGAGATATCGCAAAGAATGCGCTTTTGTTGTTTCCATTGGTTTCAATGCATTTTGGCCTAAAACAAGCATTTGCTGTTTTGTCTTAAATGCAACATTAGAGAAACACCATTTCACATAACATTTGTGGGTCTTGGTCTTCAACACATTCTGTGAAATTTTGAGCTGTCTGTGTTTGATACAAGAGGAGATATCGCGAAGTATGGGTTTTTGTTGTTTCCATTGGTTTCAATGCATTTTGGCCTAAAACGAGCATTTGCTGTTTTCTCTTAAATGCAGCTTGGGAGAAAAACCATTTCACATCACGTTTGTGGGTCTTGGTCTTCAACACATTCTGTGAAATTTTGAGCTGTCTGTGCTTGCTACAAGAGGAAATATCACAAAGTATGCACTTTTGTTGTTTCCATTGGTTTCAATGCATTTTGGCCTAAAACGAGCATTTGCTGTTTTCACTTAAACGCAGCATGGGAGAAAAACCATTTCACATCACGTTTGTGGGTCTTGGTCTTCAACACATTCTGTGAAATTTTGAGCTGTCTGTGTTTGCTACAAGAGGAGATATCACAAAGTATGCACATTTGTTGTTTCCATTGGTTTCAATGCATTTTGGCCTAAAATGAGCATTTGCTGTTTTCTTTTAAATGCAACATGGGAGAAAAAGAATTTCACATCACATTTGTGGGTCTTGGTCTTCAACACATTCTGTGAAATGTTGAGCTGTCTGTGTTTGCTACAAGAGGAGATATCACAAAGTATGCACTTTTGTTGTTTCCATTGGTTTCAATGCATTTTTGCCTAAAACGAGCATTTGCTGTTTTCTCTTAAATGCAACATGGGAGAAAAACCATTTCACATCACATTTGTGGGTCTTCGTCTTCAACACCATCTGTGAAATTTTGAGCTGTCTGTGTTTGCTACTAGAGGAGATATCACAAAGTATGCGCTTTTGTTGTTTCCATTGGTTTCAATGCATTTTGGCCTAAAACGAGCATTTGCTGTTTTCTCTTAAATGCAACATGGGAGAAAAACCATTTCACATCACATTTGTGGGACTTGGTCTTCAACACAATCTGTGAAATTTTGAGATGTCTGTGTTGGCTACAAGAGGAGATATCGCAAAGAATGCGCTTTTGTTTTTTCCATTGGTTTCAATGCATTTTGGCTTAAAATGAGCATTTGCTGTTTTCTCTTCAATGCAACATTAGAGAAACACCATTTCACATCATATTGGTGGGTCTTGGTCTTCAACACATTCTGTGAAATTTTGAGCAGTCTGTGTTTGCTACTAGAGGAGATATCACAAAGTATGCACTTTAGTTGTTTCCATTGGTTTTTCAATGCATTTTGGCCTAAGACGAGCATTTGCTGTTTTCTCTTAAACGCAACATGGGAGAAAAACCATTTCACATCACATTTGTGGGTGTTGGTCTTAAACACAATCTGTGAAATTTTGAGCTGTCTGTGTTTGCTACAAGAGGAGATATCACAAAGAATGCGCTTTTGTTGTTTCCATTGGTTTCAATGCATTTTGGCCTAAAACGAGCATTTAGTGTTTTCTCTTAAATGCAACATGGGAGAAAAAGCATTTCACATCACATTTGAGGGTCTTGGTCTTCAACACATTCTGTGAAATGTTGAGCTGTCTGTGTTTGCTACAAGAGGAGATATCACAAAGTATGCGCTTTAGTTGTTTCCATTGGTTTCAATGCATTTTGGCCTAAAACGAGCATTTGCTGTTTTCTCTTAAATGCAACTTGGGAGAAAAACCATTTCACATCACATTTGTGGGTCTTGGTCTTCAACACATTCTGTGAAATTTTGAGCAGTCTGTGTTTGATACAAGAGGAGATTTCGCGAAGTATGGGTTTTTGCTGTTTCCATTGGTTTCAATGCATTTTGGCCTAAAACGAGCATTTGCTGTTTTCTCTTAAACACAACATGGGAGAAAAACCATTTCACATCACATTTGTGGATCTTGGTCTTCAACACAATCTGTGAAATTTTGAGCTGTATGTGTTTGCTACAAGAGGAGATATCACAAATAATGTGCTTTTGTTGTTTCCATTGGTTCCAATGCATTTTGGCCTAAAACGAGCATTTGCTGTTTTCTCTTAAATGCAGCTTGAGAGAAAAACCATTTCACATCACGTTTGTGGGTCTTGGTCTTCAACACACTCTGTGAAATTTTGAGCTGTCTGTGCTTGCTACAAGAGGAGATATCACAAAGAATGCGCTTTTGTTGTTTCCATTGGTTTCAATGCATTTTGGCCTAAAACGAGCATTTGCTGTTTTCTCTTAAATGCAACATGGGAGAAAAAGCATTTCACATCACATTTGTGGGTCTTGGTCTTCAACACATTCTGTGAAATGTTGAGCTGTCTGTGTTTGCTACAAGAGGAGATATCGCAAAGAATGCGCTTTTGTTGTTTCCATTGGTTTCAATGCATTTTGGCCTAAAACGAGCATTTGCTGTTTTCTCTTAAATGCAACATTAGAGAAACACCATTTCACATAACATTTGTGGGTCTTGGTCTTCAACACATTCTGTGAAATTTTGAGCTGTCTGTGTTTGATACAAGAGGAGATATCGCGAAGTATGGGTTTTTGCTATTTCCATTGGTTTCAATGCATTTTGGCCTAAAACGTGCATTTGCTGTTTTCTCTTAAACGCAACATGGGAGAAAAAGCATTTCACATCACATTTGTGGGTCTTGGTCTTCAACACAATCTGTGAAATTTTGAGCTGTCTGTGCTTGCTACAAGAGGAGATATCACAAAGTATGCGCTTTAGTTGTTTCCATTGGTTTCAATGCATTTTGTCCTAAGACGAGCATTTGCTGTTTTCTCTTAAACGCAACATGGGAGAAAAACCATTTCACATCACATTTGTGGGTGTTGGTCTTAAACACAATCTGTGAAATTTTGAGCTGTCTGTGTTTGCTACAAGAGGAGATATCACAAAGAATGCGCTTTTGTTGTTTCCATTGGTTTCAATGCATTTTGGCCTAAAACGAGCATTTGCTGTTTTCTCTTAAATGCAACATGGGAGAAAAAGCATTTCACATCACATTTGTGGGTCTTGGTCTTCAACACATTCTGTGAAATGTTAAGCTGTCTGTGTTTGCTACAAGAGGAGCTATCACAAAGTATGCGCTTTTGTTGTTTCCATTGGTTTCAATGCATTTTGGCCTTAAACGAGCATTTGCTGTTTTCTCTTAAATGCAACATGGGAGAAAAACCATTTCACATCACATTTGTGGGTCTTCGTCTTCAACACTATCTGTGAAATTTTGAGCTGTCTGTGTTTGCTACTAGAGGAGATATCACAAAGTAGGCACTTTTGTTGTTTCCATTGGTTTCAATGCATTTTGGCCTAAAACGAGCATTTGCTGTTTTCTCTTAAATGCAGCATGGGAGAAAAACCATTTCACATCAGGTTTGTGGGTCTTGGTCTTCAACACATTCTGTGAAATATTGAGCTGTCTGTGTTTGCTACAAGAGGAGTTATCACAAAGTATGCGCATTTGTTGTTTCCATTGGTTTCAATGCATTTTGGCCTAAAAAGTGCATTTGCTGTTTTCTCTTAAACGCAACATGGGAGAAAAAGCATTTCACATCACATTTGTGGGTCTTGGTCTTCAACACAATCTGTGAAATTTTGAGCTGTCTGTGCTTGCTACAAGAGGAGATATCACAAAGTATGCACTTTAGTTGTTTCCATTGGTTTTTCAATGCATTTTGGCCTAAGACGAGCATTTGCTGTTTTCTCTTAAACGCAACGTGGGAGAAAAACCATTTCACATCACATTTGTGGGTGTTGGTCTTAAACACAATCTGTGAAATTTTGAGCTGTCTGTGTTTGCTACAAGAGGAGATATCACAAAGAATGCGCTTTTGTTGTTTCCATTGGTTTCAATGCATTTTGGCCTAAAACGAGCATTTTCTGTTTTCTCTTAAATGCAACATGGGAGAAAAAGCATTTCACATCACATTTGAGGGTCTTGGTTTTCAACACATTCTGTGAAATGTTGAGCTGTCTGTGTTTGCTACAAGAGGAGATATCACAAAGTATGCGCTTTTGTTGTTTCCATTGGTTTCAATTAGGGATGTGCAGGCTCGGTTCTACTCGGTTCCGTTCGGTTCTTTTTACCGGATCTTATTGGGTTTCAGCTGTCACGAGTTTTGGATAGCCAATAAGATCCGGTAAAAAGAACCGAACGGAACCGAGTAGAACCGAGCCTGCACATCTCTAGTTTCAATGTATTTTTGCCTAAAACGAGCATTTGCTGTTTTCTCTTAAATGCAACATGGGAGAAAAACCATTTCACATCACATTTGTGGGTCTTCGTCTTCAACACCATCTGTGAAATTTTGAGCTGTCTGTGTTTGCTACTAGAGGAGATATCACAAAGTATGCGCTTTTGTTGTTTCCATTGGTTTCAATGCATTTTGGCCTAAAACGAGCATTTGCTGTTTTCTCTTAAATGCAACTTTAGAGAAACACCATTTCACATCACATTTGTGGGTCTTGGTCTTCAACACAATCTGTGAAATTTTGAGCTGTCTGTGTTTGCTACAAGAGGAGATATCGCAAAGAATGCGCTTTTGTTTTTTCCATTGGTTTCAATGCATTTTGGCTTAAAACGAGCATTTGCTGTTTTCTCTTAAATGCAACATTAGAGAAACACCATTTCACATCATATTTGTGGGTCTTGGTCTTCAACACATTCTGTGAAATTTTGAGCAGTCTGTGTTTGATACAAAAGGAGATTTCGCGAAGTATGGGTTTTTGCTGTTTCCATTGGTTTCAATGCATTTTGGCCTAAAACGAGCATTTGCTGTTTTCTCTTAAACACAACATGGGAGAAAAACCATTTCACATCACATTTGTGGATCTTGGTCTTCAACACAATCTGTGAAATTTTGAGCTGTATGTGTTTGCTACAAGAGGAGATATCACAAAGAATGTGCTTTTGTTGTTTCCATTGGTTCCAATGCATTTTGGCCTAAAACGAGCATTTGCTGTTTTCTCTTAAATGCAGCTTGGGAGAAAAACCATTTCACATCACGTTTGTGGGTCTTTGTCTTCAACACACTCTGTGAAATTTTGAGCTGTCTGTGCTTGCTACAAGAGGAGATATCACAAAGAATGCGCTTTTGTTGTTTCCATTGGTTTCAATGCATTTTGGCCTAAAACGAGCATTTGCTGTTTTCTCTTAAATGCAACTTTAGAGAAACACCATTTCACATCACATTTGTGGGTCTTGGTCTTCAACACATTCTGTGAAATTTTGAGCTGTCTGTGTTTGCTACAAGAGGAGATATCGTGAAGTATGGGTTTTTGCTGTTTCCATTGGTTTCAATGCATTTTGGCCTAAAACGAGCATTTGCTGTTTTCTCTTAAACACAACATGGGAGAAAAATCATTTCACATCACATTTGTGGGTCTTCATCTTCAACACAATCTGTGAAATTTTGAGCTGTCTTTGTTTGATACAAGAGGAGATATCACAAAGAATGCGCTTTTGTTGTTTCCATTGGTTTCAATGCATTTTGGCCTAAAACGAGCATTTGCTGTTTTCTCTTAAATGCAACATGGGAGAAAAAGCATTTCACATCACATTTGTGGGTCTTGGTCTTCAACACAATCTGTGAAATTTTGAGCAGTCTGTGTTTGCTACTAGAGGAGATATCACAAAGTATGCACTTTAGTTGTTTCCATTGGTTTTTCAATGCATTTTGGCCTAAGACGAGCATTTGCTGTTTTCTCTTAAACGCAACATGGGAGAAAAACCATTTCACATCACATTTGTGGGTGTTGGTCTTAAACACAATCTGTGATATTTTGAGCTGTCTGTGTTTGCTACAAGAGGAGATATCACAAAGAATGCGCTTTTGTTGTTTCCATTGGTTTCAATGCATTTTGGCCTAAAACGAGCATTTAGTGTTTTCTCTTAAATGCAACATGGGAGAAAAAGCATTTCACATCACATTTGAGGGTCTTGGTCTTCAACACATTCTGTGAAATGTTGAGCTGTCTGTGTTTGCTACAAGAGGAGATATCACAAAGTATGCGCTTTAGTTGTTTCCATTGGTTTCAATGCATTTTGGCCTAAAACGAGCATTTGCTGTTTTCTCTTAAATGCAACTTGGGAGAAAAACCATTTCACATCACATTTGTGGGTCTTGGTCTTCAACACAATCTGTGAAATTTTGAGCTGTCTGTGTTTGCTACAAGAGGAGATATCGCAAAGAATGCGCTTTTGTTGTTTCCATTGGTTTCAATGCATTTTGGCCTAAAACAAGCATTTGCTGTTTTGTCTTAAATGCAACATTAGAGAAACACCATTTCACATAACATTTGTGGGTCTTGGTCTTCAACACATTCTGTGAAATTTTGAGCTGTCTGTGTTTGATACAAGAGGAGATATCGCGAAGTATGGGTTTTTGTTGTTTCCATTGGTTTCAATGCATTTTGGCCTAAAACGAGCATTTGCTGTTTTCTCTTAAATGCAGCTTGGGAGAAAAACCATTTCACATCACGTTTGTGGGTCTTGGTCTTCAACACATTCTGTGAAATTTTGAGCTGTCTGTGCTTGCTACAAGAGGAAATATCACAAAGTATGCACTTTTGTTGTTTCCATTGGTTTCAATGCATTTTGGCCTAAAACGAGCATTTGCTGTTTTCACTTAAACGCAGCATGGGAGAAAAACCATTTCACATCACGTTTGTGGGTCTTGGTCTTCAACACATTCTGTGAAATTTTGAGCTGTCTGTGTTTGCTACAAGAGGAGATATCACAAAGTATGCACATTTGTTGTTTCCATTGGTTTCAATGCATTTTGGCCTAAAATGAGCATTTGCTGTTTTCTTTTAAATGCAACATGGGAGAAAAAGAATTTCACATCACATTTGTGGGTCTTGGTCTTCAACACATTCTGTGAAATGTTGAGCTGTCTGTGTTTGCTACAAGAGGAGATATCACAAAGTATGCACTTTTGTTGTTTCCATTGGTTTCAATGCATTTTTGCCTAAAACGAGCATTTGCTGTTTTCTCTTAAATGCAACATGGGAGAAAAACCATTTCACATCACATTTGTGGGTCTTCGTCTTCAACACCATCTGTGAAATTTTGAGCTGTCTGTGTTTGCTACTAGAGGAGATATCACAAAGTATGCGCTTTTGTTGTTTCCATTGGTTTCAATGCATTTTGGCCTAAAACGAGCATTTGCTGTTTTCTCTTAAATGCAACATGGGAGAAAAACCATTTCACATCACATTTGTGGGACTTGGTCTTCAACACAATCTGTGAAATTTTGAGATGTCTGTGTTGGCTACAAGAGGAGATATCGCAAAGAATGCGCTTTTGTTTTTTCCATTGGTTTCAATGCATTTTGGCTTAAAATGAGCATTTGCTGTTTTCTCTTCAATGCAACATTAGAGAAACACCATTTCACATCATATTGGTGGGTCTTGGTCTTCAACACATTCTGTGAAATTTTGAGCAGTCTGTGTTTGCTACTAGAGGAGATATCACAAAGTATGCACTTTAGTTGTTTCCATTGGTTTTTCAATGCATTTTGGCCTAAGACGAGCATTTGCTGTTTTCTCTTAAACGCAACATGGGAGAAAAACCATTTCACATCACATTTGTGGGTGTTGGTCTTAAACACAATCTGTGAAATTTTGAGCTGTCTGTGTTTGCTACAAGAGGAGATATCACAAAGAATGCGCTTTTGTTGTTTCCATTGGTTTCAATGCATTTTGGCCTAAAACGAGCATTTAGTGTTTTCTCTTAAATGCAACATGGGAGAAAAAGCATTTCACATCACATTTGAGGGTCTTGGTCTTCAACACATTCTGTGAAATGTTGAGCTGTCTGTGTTTGCTACAAGAGGAGATATCACAAAGTATGCGCTTTAGTTGTTTCCATTGGTTTCAATGCATTTTGGCCTAAAACGAGCATTTGCTGTTTTCTCTTAAATGCAACTTGGGAGAAAAACCATTTCACATCACATTTGTGGGTCTTGGTCTTCAACACATTCTGTGAAATTTTGAGCAGTCTGTGTTTGATACAAGAGGAGATTTCGCGAAGTATGGGTTTTTGCTGTTTCCATTGGTTTCAATGCATTTTGGCCTAAAACGAGCATTTGCTGTTTTCTCTTAAACACAACATGGGAGAAAAACCATTTCACATCACATTTGTGGATCTTGGTCTTCAACACAATCTGTGAAATTTTGAGCTGTATGTGTTTGCTACAAGAGGAGATATCACAAATAATGTGCTTTTGTTGTTTCCATTGGTTCCAATGCATTTTGGCCTAAAACGAGCATTTGCTGTTTTCTCTTAAATGCAGCTTGAGAGAAAAACCATTTCACATCACGTTTGTGGGTCTTGGTCTTCAACACACTCTGTGAAATTTTGAGCTGTCTGTGCTTGCTACAAGAGGAGATATCACAAAGAATGCGCTTTTGTTGTTTCCATTGGTTTCAATGCATTTTGGCCTAAAACGAGCATTTGCTGTTTTCTCTTAAATGCAACATGGGAGAAAAAGCATTTCACATCACATTTGTTGGTCTTGGTCTGCAACACATTCTGTGAAATGTTGAGCTGTCTGTGTTTGCTACAAGAGGAGATATCGCAAAGAATGCGCTTTTGTTGTTTCCATTGGTTTCAATGCATTTTGGCCTAAAACAAGCATTTGCTGTTTTGTCTTAAATGCAACATTATAGAAACACCATTTCACATAACATTTGTGGGTCTTGGTCTTCAACACATTCTGTGAAATTTTGAGCTGTCTGTGTTTGATACAAGAGGAGATATCACGAAGTATGTGTTTTTGTTGTTTCCATTGGTTTCAATGCATTTTGGCCTAAAACGAGCATTTGCTGTTTTCTCTTAAATGCAGCTTGGGAGAAAAACCATTTCACATCACGTTTGTGGGTCTTGGTCTTCAACACATTCTGTGAAATTTTGAGCTGTCTGTGCTTGCTACAAGAGGAAATATCACAAAGTATGCACTTTTGTTGTTTCCATTGGTTTCAATGCATTTTGGCCTAAAACGAGCATTTGCTGTTTTCACTTAAACGCAGCATGGGAGAAAAACCATTTCACATCACGTTTGTGGGTCTTGGTCTTCAACACATTCTGTGAAATTTTGAGCTGTCTGTGTTTGCTACAAGAGGAGATATCACAAAGTATGCACATTTGTTGTTTCCATTGGTTTCAATGCATTTTGGCCTAAAAGGAGCATTTGCTGTTTTCTCTTAAATGCAACTTGGGAGAAAAAGCATTTCACATCACATTTGTGGGTCTTGGTCTTCAACACATTCTGTGAAATTTTGAGCTGTCTGTGCTTGCTACAAGAGGAGATATCACAAAGTATGCACTTTTGTTGTTTCCATTGGTTTCAATGCATTTTGGCCTAAGAAGAGCATTTGCTGTTTTCTCTTAAATGCAACATGGGAGAAAAACCATTTCACATCACATTTGTGGATCTTGGTCTTCAACACAATCTGTGAAATTTTGAGCTGTATGTGTTTGCTACAAGAGGAGATATCACAAAGAATGTGCTTTTGTTGTTTCCATTGGTTCCAATGCATTTTGGCCTAAAATGAGCATTTGCTGTTTTCTCTTAAATGCAGCTTGGGAGAAAAACCATTTCACATCACGTTTGTGGGTCTTTGTCTTCAACACACTCTGTGAAATTTTGAGCTGTCTGTGCTTGCTACAAGAGGAGATATCACAAAGAATGCGCTTTTGTTGTTTCCATTGGTTTCAATGCATTTTGGCCTAAAACGAGCATTTGCTGTTTCTCTTAAATGCAACTTTAGAGAAACACCATTTCACATCACATTTGTGGGTCTTCGTCTTCAACACAATCTGTGAAATTTTGAGCTGTCTTTGTTTGATACAAGAGGAGATATCACAAAGAATGCGCTTTTGTTGTTTCCATTGGTTTCAATGCATTTTGGCCTAAAACGAGCATTTGCTGTTTTCTCTTAAATGCAACATGGGAGAAAAAGCATTTCACATCACATTTGTGGGTCTTGGTCTTCAACACATTCTGTGAAATGTTGAGCTGTCTGTGTTTGCTACAAGAGGAGATATCGCAAAGAATGCGCTTTTGTTGTTTCCATTGGTTTCAATGCATTTTGGCCTAAAACAAGCATTTGCTGTTTTGTCTTAAATGCAACATTAGAGAAACACCATTTCACATAACATTTGTGGGTCTTGGTCTTCAACACATTCTGTGAAATTTTGAGCTGTCTGTGTTTGATACAAGAGGAGATATCGCGAAGTATGGGTTTTTGTTGTTTCCATTGGTTTCAATGCATTTTGGCCTAAAACGAGCATTTGCTGTTTTCTCTTAAATGCAGCTTTTGAGAAAAACCATTTCACATCACGTTTGTGGGTCTTGGTCTTCAACACATTCTGTGAAATTTTGAGCTGTCTGTGCTTGCTACAAGAGGAAATATCACAAAGTATGCACTTTTGTTGTTTCCATTGGTTTCAATGCATTTTGGCCTAAAACGAGCATTTGCTGTTTTCACTTAAACGCAGCATGGGAGAAAAACCATTTCACATCACGTTTGTGGGTCTTGGTCTTCAACACATTCTGTGAAATTTTGAGCTGTCTGTGTTTGCTACAAGAGGAGATATCACAAAGTATGCACATTTGTTGTTTCCATTGGTTTCAATGCATTTTGGCCTAAAATGAGCATTTGCTGTTTTCTTTTAAATGCAACATGGGAGAAAAAGAATTTCACATCACATTTGTGGGTCTTGGTCTTCAACACAATCTGTGAAATTTTGAGCTGTCTGTGTTTGCTACAAGAGGAGATATCACAAAGTATGCACTTTTGTTGTTTCCATTTGTTGTTTCTGTGAAATGTTGAGCTGTCTGTGTTTGCTACAAGAGGAAATATCACAAAGTATGCACTTTTGTTGTTTCCATTGGTTTCAATGCATTTTTGCCTAAAACGAGCATTTGCTGTTTTCTCTTAAATGCAACATGGGAGAAAAACCATTTCACATCACATTTGTGGGTCTTCGTCTTCAACACCATCTGTGAAATTTTGAGCTGTCTGTGTTTGCTACTAGAGGAGATATCACAAAGTATGCGCTTTTGTTGTTTCCATTGGTTTCAATGCATTTTGGCCTAAAACGAGCATTTGCTGTTTTCTCTTAAATGCAACATGGGAGAAAAACCATTTCACATCACATTTGTGGGTCTTGGTCTTCAACACAATCTGTGAAATTTTGAGATGTCTGTGTTTGCTACAAGAGGAGATATCGCAAAGAATGCGCTTTTGTTGTTTCCATTGGTTTCAATGCATTTTGGCTTAAAACGAGCATTTGCTGTTTTCTCTTCAATGCAACATTAGAGAAACACCATTTAACATCATATTTGTGGGTCTTGGTCTTCAACACATTCTGTGAAATTTTGAGCAGTCTGTGTTTGCTACTAGAGGAGATATCACAAAGTATGCACTTTAGTTGTTTCCATTGGTTTTTCAATGCATTTTGGCCTAAGACGAGCATTTGCTGTTTTCTCTTAAACGCAACATGGGAGAAAAACCATTTCACATCACATTTGTGGGTGTTGGTCTTAAACACAATCTGTGAAATTTTGAGCTGTCTGTGTTTGCTACAAGAGGAGATATCACAAAGAATGCGCTTTTTTGTTGTTTCCATTGGTTTCAATGCATTTTGGCCTAAAACGAGCATTTAGTGTTTTCTCTTAAATGCAACATGGGAGAAAAAGCATTTCACATCACATTTGAGGGTCTTGGTCTTCAACACATTCTGTGAAATGTTGAGCTGTCTGTGTTTGCTACAAGAGGAGATATCACAAAGTATGCGCTTTAGTTGTTTCCATTGGTTTCAATGCATTTTGGCCTAAAACGAGCATTTGCTGTTTTCTCTTAAATGCAACTTGGGAGAAAAACCATTTCACATCACATTTGTGGGTCTTGGTCTTCAACACAATCTGTGAAATTTTGAGCTGTCTGTGTTTGCTACAAGAGGAGATATCGCAAAGAATGCGCTTTTGTTTTTTCCATTGATTTCAATGCATTTTGGCTTAAAACGAGCATTTGCTGTTTTCTCTTAAATGCAACATTAGAGAAACACCATTTCACATCATATTTGTGGGTCTTGGTCTTCAACACATTCTGTGAAATTTTGAGCAGTCTGTGTTTGATACAAGAGGAGATTTCGCGAAGTATGTGTTTTTGCTGTTTCCATTGGTTTCAATGCATTTTGGCCTAAAACGAGCATTTGCTGTTTTCTCTTAAACACAACATGGGAGAAAAACCATTTCACATCACATTTGTGGATCTTGGTCTTCAACACAATCTGTGAAATTTTGAGCTGTATGTGTTTGCTACAAGAGGAGATATCACAAATAATGTGCTTTTGTTGTTTCCATTGGTTCCAATGCATTTTGGCCTAAAACGAGCATTTGCTGTTTTCTCTTAAATGCAGCTTGAGAGAAAAACCATTTCACATCACGTTTGTGGGTCTTGGTCTTCAACACACTCTGTGAAATTTTGAGCTGTCTGTGCTTGCTACAAGAGGAGATATCACAAAGAATGCGCTTTTGTTGTTTCCATTGGTTTCAATGCATTTTGGCCTAAAACGAGCATTTGCTGTTTTCTCTTAAATGCAACATGGGAGAAAAAGCATTTCACATCACATTTGTTGGTCTTGGTCTGCAACACATTCTGTGAAATGTTGAGCTGTCTGTGTTTGCTACAAGAGGAGATATCGCAAAGAATGCGCTTTTGTTGTTTCCATTGGTTTCAATGCATTTTGGCCTAAAACAAGCATTTGCTGTTTTGTCTTAAATGCAACATTAGAGAAACACCATTTCACATAACATTTGTGGGTCTTGGTCTTCAACACATTCTGTGAAATTTTGAGCTGTCTGTGTTTGATACAAGAGGAGATATCGCGAAGTATGTGTTTTTGTTGTTTCCATTGGTTTCAATGCATTTTGGCCTAAAACGAGCATTTGCTGTTTTCTCTTAAATGCAGCTTGGGAGAAAAACCATTTCACATCACGTTTGTGGGTCTTGGTCTTCAACACATTCTGTGAAATTTTGAGCTGTCTGTGCTTGCTACAAGAGGAAATATCACAAAGTATGCACTTTTGTTGTTTCCATTGGTTTCAATGCATTTTGGCCTAAAACGAGCATTTGCTGTTTTCACTTAAACGCAGCATGGGAGAAAAACCATTTCACATCACGTTTGTGGGTCTTGGTCTTCAACACATTCTGTGAAATTTTGAGCTGTCTGTGTTTGCTACAAGAGGAGATATCACAAAGTATGCACATTTGTTGTTTCCATTGGTTTCAATGCATTTTGGCCTAAAAGGAGCATTTGCTGTTTTCTCTTAAATGCAACTTGGGAGAAAAAGCATTTCACATCACATTTGTGGGTCTTGGTCTTCAACACATTCTGTGAAATTTTGAGCTGTCTGTGCTTGCTACAAGAGGAGATATCACAAAGTATGCACTTTTGTTGTTTCCATTGGTTTCAATGCATTTTGGCCTAAGAAGAGCATTTGCTGTTTTCTCTTAAACGCAACATGGGAGAAAAACCATTTCACATCACATTTGTGGGTGTTGGTCTTAAACACAATCTGTGAAATTTTGAGCTGTCTGTGTTTGCTACAAGAGGAGATATCACAAAGAATGCGCTTTTGTTGTTTCCATTGGTTTCAATGCATTTTGGCCTAAAATGAGCATTTGCTGTTTTCTCTTAAATGCAACATGGGAGAAAAAGCATTTCACATCACATTTGAGGGTCTTGGTCTTCAACACATTCTGTGAAATGTTGAGCTGTCTGTGTTTGCTACAAGAGGAGATATCACAAAGTATGCGTTTTTGTTGTTTCCATTGGTTTCAATGCATTTTGCCTAAAACGAGCATTTGCTGTTTTCTCTTAAATGCAACATGGGAGAAAAACCATTTCACATCACATTTGTGGATCTTGGTCTTCAACACAATCTGTGAAATTTTGAGCTGTATGTGTTTGCTACAAGAGGAAATATCACAAAGAATGTGCTTTTGTTGTTTCCATTGGTTCCAATGCATTTTGGCCTAAAATGAGCATTTGCTGTTTTCTCTTAAATGCAGCTTGGGAGAAAAACCATTTCACATCACGTTTGTGGGTCTTTGTCTTCAACACACTCTGTGAAATTTTGAGCTGTCTGTGCTTGCTACAAGAGGAGATATCACAAAGAATGCGCTTTTGTTGTTTCCATTGGTTTCAATGCATTTTGGCCTAAAACGAGCATTTGCTGTTTCTCTTAAATGCAACTTTAGAGAAACACCATTTCACATCACATTTGTGGGTCTTCGTCTTCAACACAATCTGTGAAATTTTGAGCTGTCTTTGTTTGATACAAGAGGAGATATCACAAAGAATGCGCTTTTGTTGTTTCCATTGGTTTCAATGCATTTTGGCCTAAAACGAGCATTTGCTGTTTTCTCTTAAATGCAACATGGGAGAAAAAGCATTTCACATCACATTTGTGGGTCTTGGTCTTCAACACATTCTGTGAAATGTTGAGCTGTCTGTGTTTGCTACAAGAGGAGATATCGCAAAGAATGCGCTTTTGTTGTTTCCATTGGTTTCAATGCATTTTGGCCTAAAACAAGCATTTGCTGTTTTGTCTTAAATGCAACATTAGAGAAACACCATTTCACATAACATTTGTGGGTCTTGGTCTTCAACACATTCTGTGAAATTTTGAGCTGTCTGTGTTTGATACAAGAGGAGATATCGCGAAGAATGGGTTTTTGTTGTTTCCATTGGTTTCAATGCATTTTGGCCTAAAACGAGCATTTGCTGTTTTCTCTTAAATGCAGCTTTTGAGAAAAACCATTTCACATCACGTTTGTGGGTCTTGGTCTTCAACACATTCTGTGAAATTTTGAGCTGTCTGTGCTTGCTACAAGAGGAAATATCACAAAGTATGCACTTTTGTTGTTTCCATTGGTTTCAATGCATTTTGGCCTAAAACGAGCATTTGCTGTTTTCACTTAAACGCAGCATGGGAGAAAAACCATTTCACATCACGTTTGTGGGTCTTGGTCTTCAACACATTCTGTGAAATTTTGAGCTGTCTGTGTTTGCTACAAGAGGAGATATCACAAAGTATGCACATTTGTTGTTTCCATTGGTTTCAATGCATTTTGGCCTAAAATGAGCATTTGCTGTTTTCTTTTAAATGCAACATGGGAGAAAAAGAATTTCACATCACATTTGTGGGTCTTGGTCTTCAACACAATCTGTGAAATTTTGAGCTGTCTGTGTTTGCTACAAGAGGAGATATCACAAAGTATGCACTTTTGTTGTTTCCATTTGTTGTTTCTGTGAAATGTTGAGCTGTCTGTGTTTGCTACAAGAGGAGATATCGCAAAGAATGCGCTTTTGTTGTTTCCATTGGTTTCAATGCATTTTGGCCTAAAACAAGCATTTGCTGTTTTCTCTTAAATGCAACATGGGAGAAAAACCATTTCACATCACATTTGTGGGTCTTCGTCTTCAACACCATCTGTGAAATTTTGAGCTGTCTGTGTTTGCTACTAGAGGAGATATCACAAAGTATGCGCTTTTGTTGTTTCCATTGGTTTCAATGCATTTTGGCCTAAAACGAGCATTTGCTGTTTTCTCTTAAATGCAACATGGGAGAAAAACCATTTCACATCACATTTGTGGGTCTTGGTCTTCAACACAATCTGTGAAATTTTGAGATGTCTGTGTTTGCTACAAGAGGAGATATCGCAAAGAATGCGCTTTTGTTTTTTCCATTGGTTTCAATGCATTTTGGCTTAAAACGTGCATTTGCTGTTTTCTCTTCAATGCAACATTAGAGAAACACCATTTCACATCATATTTGTGGGTCTTGGTCTTCAACACATTCTGTGAAATTTTGAGCAGTCTGTGTTTGCTACTAGAGGAGATATCACAAAGTATGCACTTTAGTTGTTTCCATTGGTTTTTCAATGCATTTTGGCCTAAGACAAGCATTTGCTGTTTTCTCTTAAACGCAACATGGGAGAAAAACCATTTCACATCACATTTGTGGGTGTTGGTCTTAAACACAATCTGTGAAATTTTGAGCTGTCTGTGTTTGCTACAAGAGGAGATATCACAAAGAATGCGCTTTTGTTGTTTCCATTGGTTTCAATGCATTTTGGCCTAAAACGAGCATTTAGTGTTTTCTCTTAAATGCAACATGGGAGAAAAAGCATTTCACATCACATTTGAGGGTCTTGGTCTTCAACACATTCTGTGAAATGTTGAGCTGTCTGTGTTTGCTACAAGAGGAGATATCACAAAGTATGCGCTTTAGTTGTTTCCATTGGTTTCAATGCATTTTGGCCTAAAACGAGCATTTGCTGTTTTCTCTTAAATGCAACTTGGGAGAAAAACCATTTCACATCACATTTGTGGGTCTTGGTCTTCAACACATTCTGTGAAATTTTGAGCAGTCTGTGTTTGATACAAGAGGAGATTTCGCGAAGTATGGGTTTTTGCTGTTTCCATTGGTTTCAATGCATTTTGGCCTAAAACGAGCATTTGCTGTTTTCTCTTAAACACAACATGGGAGAAAAACCATTTCACATCACATTTGTGGATCTTGGTCTTCAACACAATCTGTGAAATTTTGAGCTGTATGTGTTTGCTACAAGAGGAGATATCACAAATAATGTGCTTTTGTTGTTTCCATTGGTTCCAATGCATTTTGGCCTAAAACGAGCATTTGCTGTTTTCTCTTAAATGCAGCTTGAGAGAAAAACCATTTCACATCACGTTTGTGGGTCTTGGTCTTCAACACACTCTGTGAAATTTTGAGCTGTCTGTGCTTGCTACAAGAGGAGATATCACAAATAATGCGCTTTTGTTGTTTCCATTGGTTTCAATGCATTTTGGCCTAAAACGAGCATTTGCTGTTTTCTCTTAAATGCAACTTTAGAGAAACACCATTTCACATCACATTTGTGGGTCTTGGTCTTCAACACATTCTGTGAAATTTTGAGCTGTCTGTGTTTGAAACAAGAGGAGATATCGTGAAGTATGGGTTTTTGCTGTTTCCATTGGTTTCAATGCATTTTGGCCTAAAACGAGCATTTGCTGTTTTCTCTTAAACACAACATGGGAGAAAAATCATTTCACATCACATTTGTGGGTCTTCGTCTTCAACACAATCTGTGAAATTTTGAGCTGTCTTTGTTTGATACAAGAGGAGATATCACAAAGAATGCGCTTTTGTTGTTTCCATTGGTTTCAATGCATTTTGGCCTAAAACGAGCATTTGCTGTTTTCTCTTAAATGCAACATGGGAGAAAAAGCATTTCACATCACATTTGTGGGTCTTGGTCTTCAACACATTCTGTGAAATGTTGAGCTGTCTGTGTTTGCTACAAGAGGAGATATCGCAAAGAATGCGCTTTTGTTGTTTCCATTGGTTTCAATGCATTTTGGCCTAAAACAAGCATTTGCTGTTTTGTCTTAAATGCAACATTAGAGAAACACCATTTCACATAACATTTGTGGGTCTTGGTCTTCAACACATTCTGTGAAATTTTGAGCTGTCTGTGTTTGATAAAAGAGGAGATATCGCGAAGTATGGGTTTTTGTTGTTTCCATTGGTTTCAATGCATTTTGGCCTAAAACGAGCATTTGCTGTTTTCTCTTAAATGCAGCTTGGGAGAAAAACCATTTCACATCACGTTTGTGGGTCTTGGTCTTCAACACATTCTGTGAAATTTTGAGCTGTCTGTGCTTGCTACAAGAGGAAATATCACAAAGTATGCACTTTTGTTGTTTCCATTGGTTTCAATGCATTTTGGCCTAAAACGAGCATTTGCTGTTTTCACTTAAACGCAGCATGGGAGAAAAACCATTTCACATCACGTTTGTGGGTCTTGGTCTTCAACACATTCTGTGAAATTTTGAGCTGTCTGTGTTTGCTACAAGAGGAGATATCACAAAGTATGCACATTTGTTGTTTCCATTGGTTTCAATGCATTTTGGCCTAAAATGAGCATTTGCTGTTTTCTTTTAAATGCAACATGGGAGAAAAAGCATTTCACATCACATTTGTGGGTCTTGGTCTTCAACACATTCTGTGAAATGTTGAGCTGTCTGTGTTTGCTACTAGAGGAGATATCACAAAGTATGCACTTTTGTTGTTTCCATTGGTTTCAATGCATTTTTGCCTAAAACGAGCATTTGCTGTTTTCTCTTAAATGCAACATGGGAGAAAAACCATTTCACATCACATTTGTGGGTCTTCGTCTTCAACACCATCTGTGAAATTTTGAGCTGTCTGTGTTAGCTACTAGAGGAGATATCACAAAGTATGCGCTTTTGTTGTTTCCATTGGTTTCAATGCATTTTGGCCTAAAACGAGCATTTGCTGTTTTCTCTTAAATGCAACATGGGAGAAAAACCATTTCACATCACATTTGTGGGTCTTGGTCTTCAACACAATCTGTGAAATTTTGAGATGTCTGTGTTTGCTACAAGAGGAGATATCGCAAAGAATGCGCTATTGTTTTTTCCATTGGTTTCAATGCATTTTGGCTTAAAACGAGCATTTGCTGTTTTCTCTTCAATGCAACATTAGAGAAACACCATTTCACATCATATTTGTGGGTCTTGGTCTTCAACACATTCTGTGAAATTTTGAGCAGTCTGTGTTTGCTACTAGAGGAGATATCACAAAGTATGCACTTTAGTTGTTTCCATTGGTTTTTCAATGCATTTTGGCCTAAGACGAGCATTTGCTGTTTTCTCTTAAACGCAACATGGGAGAAAAACCATTTCACATCACATTTGTGGGTGTTGGTCTTAAACACAATCTGTGAAATTTTGAGCTGTCTGTGTTTGCTACAAGAGGAGATATCACAAAGAATGCGCTTTAGTTGTTTCCATTGGTTTCAATGCATTTTGGCCTAAAACGAGCATTTAGTGTTTTCTCTTAAATGCAACATGGGAGAAAAAGCATTTCACATCACATTTGAGGGTCTTGGTCTTCAACACATTCTGTGAAATGTTGAGCTGTCTGTGTTTGCTACAAGAGGAGATATCACAAAGTATGCGCTTTAGTTGTTTCCATTGGTTTCAATGCATTTTGGCCTAAAACGAGCATTTGCTGTTTTCTCTTAAATGCAACTTGGGAGAAAAACCATTTCACATCACATTTGTGGGTCTTGGTCTTCAACACAATCTGTGAAATTTTGAGCTGTCTGTGTTTGCTACAAGAGGAGATATCGCAAAGAATGCGCTTTTGTTTTTTCCATTGATTTCAATGCATTTTGGCTTAAAACGAGCATTTGCTGTTTTCTCTTAAATGCAACATTAGAGAAACACCATTTCACATCATATTTGTGGGTCTTGGTCTTCAACACATTCTGTGAAATTTTGAGCAGTCTGTGTTTGATACAAGAGGAGATTTCGCGAAGTATGGGTTTTTGCTGTTTCCATTGGTTTCAATGCATTTTGGCCTAAAACGAGCATTTGCTGTTTTCTCTTAAACACAACATGGTTGAAAAACCATTTCACATCACATTTGTGGATCTTGGTCTTCAACACAATCTGTGAAATTTTGAGCTGTATGTGTTTGCTACAAGAGGAGATATCACAAATAATGTGCTTTTGTTGTTTCCATTGGTTCCAATGCATTTTGGCCTAAAACGAGCATTTGCTGTTTTCTCTTAAATGCAGCTTGAGAGAAAAACCATTTCACATCACGTTTGTGGGTCTTGGTCTTCAACACACTCTGTGAAATTTTGAGCTGTCTGTGCTTGCTACAAGAGGAGATATCACAAAGAATGCGCTTTTGTTGTTTCCATTGGTTTCAATGCATTTTGGCCTAAAACGAGCATTTGCTGTTTTCTCTTAAATGCAACATGGGAGAAAAAGCATTTCACATCACATTTGTTGGTCTTGGTCTGCAACACATTCTGTGAAATGTTGAGCTGTATGTGTTTGCTACAAGAGGAGATATCGCAAAGAATGCGCTTTTGTTGTTTCCATTGGTTTCAATGCATTTTGGCTTAAAACGAGCATTTGCTGTTTTCTCTTAAATGCAACATTAGAGAAACACCATTTCACATCATATTTGTGGGTCTTGGTCTTCAACACATTCTGTGAAATTTTGAGCAGTCTGTGTTTGATACAAGAGGAGATTTCGCGAAGTATGGGTTTTTGCTGTTTCCATTGGTTTCAATGCATTTTGGCCTAAAACGAGCATTTGCTGTTTTCTCTTAAACACAACATGGTTGAAAAACCATTTCACATCACATTTGTGGATCTTGGTCTTCAACACAATCTGTGAAATTTTGAGCTGTATGTGTTTGCTACAAGAGGAGATATCACAAATAATGTGCTTTTGTTGTTTCCATTGGTTCCAATGCATTTTGGCCTAAAACGAGCATTTGCTGTTTTCTCTTAAATGCAGCTTGAGAGAAAAACCATTTCACATCACGTTTGTGGGTCTTGGTCTTCAACACACTCTGTGAAATTTTGAGCTGTCTGTGCTTGCTACAAGAGGAGATATCACAAAGAATGCGCTTTTGTTGTTTCCATTGGTTTCAATGCATTTTGGCCTAAAACGAGCATTTGCTGTTTTCTCTTAAATGCAACATGGGAGAAAAAGCATTTCACATCACATTTGTTGGTCTTGGTCTGCAACACATTCTGTGAAATGTTGAGCTGTATGTGTTTGCTACAAGAGGAGATATCGCAAAGAATGTGTTTTTGTTGTTTCCATTGGTTTCAATGCATTTTGGCCTAAAACGAGCATTTGCTGTTTTCTCTTAAACGCAGCATGGGAGAAAAACCATTTCACATCACGTTTGTGGGTCTTGGTCTTCAACACATTCTGTGAAATTTTGAGCTGTCTGTGTTTGCTACAAGAGGAGATATCACAAAGTATGCACATTTGTTGTTTCCATTGGTTTCAATGCATTTTGGCCTAAAACGAGCATTTGCTGTTTTCTCTTAAATGCAACTTGGGAGAAAAAGCATTTCACATCACATTTGTGGGTCTTGGTCTTCAACACATTCTGTGAAATTTTGAGCTGTCTGTGCTTGCTACAAGAGGAGATATCACAAAGTATGCACTTTTGTTGTTTCCATTGGTTTCAATGCATTTTGGCCTAAGAAGAGCATTTGCTGTTTTCTCTTAAACGCAACATGGGAGAAAAACCATTTCACATCACATTTGTGGGTGTTGGTCTTAAACACAATCTGTGAAATTTTGAGCTGTCTGTGTTTGCTACAAGAGGAGATATCACAAAGAATGCGCTTTTGTTGTTTCCATTGGTTTCAATGCATTTTGGCCTAAAACGAGCATTTGCTGTTTTCTCTTAAATGCAACATGGGAGAAAAAGCATTTCACATCACATTTGAGGGTCTTGGTCTTCAACACATTCTGTGAAATGTTGAGCTGTCTGTGTTTGCTACAAGAGGAGATATCACAAAGTATGCGCTTTTGTTGTTTCCATTGGTTTCAATGCATTTTTGCCTAAAACGAGCATTTGCTGTTTTCTCTTAAATGCAACATGGGAGAAAAACCATTTCACATCACATTTGTGGATCTTGGTCTTCAACACAATCTGTGAAATTTTGAGCTGTATGTGTTTGCTACAAGAGGAGATATCACAAAGAATGTGCTTTTGTTGTTTCCATTGGTTCCAATGCATTTTGGCCTAAAATGAGCATTTGCTGTTTTCTCTTAAATGCAGCTTGGGAGAAAAACCATTTCACATTACGTTTGTGGGTCTTTGTCTTCAACACACTCTGTGAAATTTTGAGCTGTCTGTGCTTGCTACAAGAGGAGATATCACAAAGAATGCGCTTTTGTTGTTTCCATTGGTTTCAATGCATTTTGGCCTTAAACGAGCATTTGCTGTTTCTCTTAAATGCAACTTTAGAGAAACACCATTTCACATCACATTTGTGGGTCTTGGTCTTCAACACATTCTGTGAAATTTTGAGCTGTCTGTGTTTGATACAAGAGCAGATATCGTGAAGTATGGGTTTTTGCTGTTTCCATTGGTTTCAATGCATTTTGGCCTAAAACGAGCATTTGCTGTTTTCTCTTAAACACAACATGGGAGAAAAATCATTTCACATCACATTTGTGGGTCTTCGTCTTCAACACAATCTGTGAAATTTTGAGCTGTCTTTGTTTGATACAAGAGGAGATATCAAAAAGAATGCGCTTTTGTTGTTTCCATTGGTTTCAATGCATTTTGGCCTAAAACGAGCATTTGCTGTTTTCTCTTAAATGCAACATGGGAGAAAAAGCATTTCACATCACATTTGTGGGTCTTGGTCTTCAACACATTCTGTGAAATGTTGAGCTGTCTGTGTTTGCTACAAGAGGAGATATCGCAAAGAATGCGCTTTTGTTGTTTCCATTGGTTTCAATGCATTTTGGCCTAAAACAAGCATTTGCTGTTTTGTCTTAAATGCAACATTAGAGAAACACCATTTCACATAACATTTGTGGGTCTTGGTCTTCAACACATTCTGTGAAATTTTGAGCTGTCTGTGTTTGATACAAGAGGAGATATCGCGAAGTATGTGTTTTTGTTGTTACCATTGGTTTCAATGCATTTTGGCCTAAAACGAGCATTTGCTGTTTTCTCTTAAATGCAGCTTGGGAGAAAAACCATTTCACATCACGTTTGTGGGTCTTTGTCTTCAACACATTCTGTGAAATTTTGATCTGTCTGTGCTTGCTACAAGAGGAAATATCACAAAGTATGCACTTTTGTTTTTTCCATTGGTTTCAATGCATTTTGGCCTAAAACGCGCATTTGCTGTTTTCTCTTAAATGCAACATGGGAGAAAAAGCATTTCACATCACATTTGTGGGTCTTGGTCTTCAACACATTCTGTGAAATGTTGAGCTGTCTGTGTTTGCTACAAGAGGAGATATCACAAAGTATGCGCTTTTGTTGTTTCCATTGGTTTCAATGCATTTTTGCCTAAAATGAGCATTTGCTGTTTTCTCTTAAATGCAACATGGGAGAAAAACCATTTCACATCACATTTGTGGGTCTTCGTCTTCAACACCATCTGTGAAATTTTGAGCTGTCTGTGTTTGCTACTAGAGGAGATATCACAAAGTATGCGCTTTTGTTGTTTCCATTGGTTTCAATGCATTTTGGCCTAAAACGAGCATTTGCTGTTTTCTCTAAAATGCAACATGGGAGAAAAACCATTTCACATCACATTTGTGGGTCTTCGTCTTCAACACCATCTGTGAAATTTTGAGCTGTCTGTGTTTGCTACTAGAGGAGATATCACAAAGTATGCGCTTTTGTTGTTTCCATTGGTTTCAATGCATTTTGGCCTAAAACGAGCATTTGCTGTTTTCTCTTAAATGCAACATGGGAGAAAAACCATTTCACATCACATTTGTGGGTCTTGGTCTTCAACACAATCTGTGAAATTTTGAGATGTCTGTGTTTGCTACAAGAGGAGATATCGCAAAGAATGCGCTTTTGTTTTTTCCATTGGTTTCAATGCATTTTGGCTTAAAACGAGCATTTGCTGTTTTCTCTTCAATGCAACATTAGAGAAACACCATTTCACATCATATTTGTGGGTCTTGGTCTTCAACACATTCTGTGAAATTTTGAGCAGTCTGTGTTTGCTACTAGAGGAGATATCACAAAGTATGCACTTTAGTTGTTTCCATTGGTTTTTCAATGCTTTTTGGCCTAAGACGAGCATTTGCTGTTTTCTCTTAAACGCAACATGGGAGAAAAACCATTTCACATCACATTTGTGGGTGTTGGTCTTAAACACAATCTGTGAAATTTTGAGCTGTCTGTGTTTGCTACAAGAGGAGATATCACAAAGAATGCGCTTTTGTTGTTTCCATTGGTTTCAATGCATTTTGGCCTAAAACGAGCATTTAGTGTTTTCTCTTAAATGCAACATGGGAGAAAAAGCATTTCACATCACATTTGAGGGTCTTGGTCTTCAACACATTCTGTGAAATGTTGAGCTGTCTGTGTTTGCTACAAGAGGAGATATCACAAAGTATGCGCTTTAGTTGTTTCCATTGGTTTCAATGCATTTTGGCCTAAAACGAGCATTTGCTGTTTTCTCTTAAATGCAACTTGGGAGAAAAACCATTTCACATCACATTTGTGGGTCTTGGTCTTCAACACATTCTGTGAAATTTTGAGCAGTCTGTGTTTGATACAAGAGGAGATTTCGCGAAGTATGGGTTTTTGCTGTTTCCATTGGTTTCAATGCATTTTGGCCTAAAACGAGCATTTGCTGTTTTCTCTTAAACACAACATGGGAGAAAAACCATTTCACATCACATTTGTGGATCTTGGTCTTCAACACAATCTGTGAAATTTTGAGCTGTATGTGTTTGCTACAAGAGGAGATATCACAAATAATGTGCTTTTGTTGTTTCCATTGGTTCCAATGCATTTTGGCCTAAAACGAGCATTTGCTGTTTTCTCTTAAATGCAGCTTGAGAGAAAAACCATTTCACATCACGTTTGTGGGTCTTGGTCTTCAACACACTCTGTGAAATTTTGAGCTGTCTGTGCTTGCTACAAGAGGAGATATCACAAATAATGCGCTTTTGTTGTTTCCATTGGTTTCAATGCATTTTGGCCTAAAACGAGCATTTGCTGTTTTCTCTTAAATGCAACTTTAGAGAAACACCATTTCACATCACATTTGTGGGTCTTGGTCTTCAACACATTCTGTGAAATTTTGAGCTGTCTGTGTTTGAAACAAGAGGAGATATCGTGAAGTATGGGTTTTTGCTGTTTCCATTGGTTTCAATGCATTTTGGCCTAAAACGAGCATTTGCTGTTTTCTCTTAAACACAACATGGGAGAAAAATCATTTCACATCACATTTGTGGGTCTTCGTCTTCAACACAATCTGTGAAATTTTGAGCTGTCTTTGTTTGATACAAGAGGAGATATCACAAAGAATGCGCTTTTGTTGTTTCCATTGGTTTCAATGCATTTTGGCCTAAAACGAGCATTTGCTGTTTTCTCTTAAATGCAACATGGGAGAAAAAGCATTTCACATCACATTTGTGGGTCTTGGTCTTCAACACATTCTGTGAAATGTTGAGCTGTCTGTGTTTGCTACAAGAGGAGATATCGCAAAGAATGCGCTTTTGTTGTTTCCATTGGTTTCAATGCATTTTGGCCTAAAACAAGCATTTGCTGTTTTGTCTTAAATGCAACATTAGAGAAACACCATTTCACATAACATTTGTGGGTCTTGGTCTTCAACACATTCTGTGAAATTTTGAGCTGTCTGTGTTTGATACAAGAGGAGATATCGCGAAGTATGGGTTTTTGTTGTTTCCATTGGATTCAATGCATTTTGGCCTAAAACGAGCATTTGCTGTTTTCTCTTAAATGCACCTTGGGAGAAAAACCATTTCACATCACGTTTGTGGGTCTTGGTCTTCAACACATTCTGTGAAATTTTGAGCTGTCTGTGCTTGCTACAAGAGGAAATATCACAAAGTATGCACTTTTGTTGTTTCCATTGGTTTCAATGCATTTTGGCCTAAAACGAGCATTTGCTGTTTTCACTTAAACGCAGCATGGGAGAAAAACCATTTCACATCACGTTTGTGGGTCTTGGTCTTCAACACATTCTGTGAAATTTTGAGCTGTCTGTGTTTGCTACAAGAGGAGATATCACAAAGTATGCACATTTGTTGTTTCCATTTGTTTCAATGCATTTTGGCCTAAAATGAGCATTTGCTGTTTTCTTTTAAATGCAACATGGGAGAAAAAGCATTTCACATCACATTTGTGGGTCTTGGTCTTCAACACATTCTGTGAAATGTTGAGCTGTCTGTGTTTGCTACTAGAGGAGATATCACAAAGTATGCACTTTTGTTGTTTCCATTGGTTTCAATGCATTTTTGCCTAAAACGAGCATTTGCTGTTTTCTCTTAAATGCAACATGGGAGAAAAACCATTTCACATCACATTTGTGGGTCTTCGTCTTCAACACCATCTGTGAAATTTTGAGCTGTCTGTGTTAGCTACTAGAGGAGATATCACAAAGTATGCGCTTTTGTTGTTTCCATTGGTTTCAATGCATTTTGGCCTAAAACGAGCATTTGCTGTTTTCTCTTAAATGCAACATGGGAGAAAAACCATTTCACATCACATTTGTGGGTCTTGGTCTTCAACACAATCTGTGAAATTTTGAGATGTCTGTGTTTGCTACAAGAGGAGATATCGCAAAGAATGCGCTTTTGTTTTTTCCATTGGTTTCAATGCATTTTGGCTTAAAACGAGCATTTGCTGTTTTCTCTTCAATGCAACATTAGAGAAACACCATTTCACATCATATTTGTGGGTCTTGGTCTTCAACACATTCTGTGAAATTTTGAGCAGTCTGTGTTTGCTACTAGAGGAGATATCACAAAGTATGCACTTTAGTTGTTTCCATTGGTTTTTCAATGCATTTTGGCCTAAGACGAGCATTTGCTGTTTTCTCTTAAACGCAACATGGGAGAAAAACCATTTCACATCACATTTGTGGGTGTTGGTCTTAAACACAATCTGTGAAATTTTGAGCTGTCTGTGTTTGCTACAAGAGGAGATATCACAAAGAATGCGCTTTAGTTGTTTCCATTGGTTTCAATGCATTTTGGCCTAAAACGAGCATTTAGTGTTTTCTCTTAAATGCAACATGGGAGAAAAAGCATTTCACATCACATTTGAGGGTCTTGGTCTTCAACACATTCTGTGAAATGTTGAGCTGTCTGTGTTTGCTACAAGAGGAGATATCACAAAGTATGCGCTTTAGTTGTTTCCATTGGTTTCAATGCATTTTGGCCTAAAACGAGCATTTGCTGTTTTCTCTTAAATGCAACTTGGGAGAAAAACCATTTCACATCACATTTGTGGGTCTTGGTCTTCAACACAATCTGTGAAATTTTGAGCTGTCTGTGTTTGCTACAAGAGGAGATATCGCAAAGAATGCGCTTTTGTTTTTTCCATTGATTTCAATGCATTTTGGCTTAAAACGAGCATTTGCTGTTTTCTCTTAAATGCAACATTAGAGAAACACCATTTCACATCATATTTGTGGGTCTTGGTCTTCAACACATTCTGTGAAATTTTGAGCAGTCTGTGTTTGATACAAGAGGAGATTTCGCGAAGTATGGGTTTTTGCTGTTTCCATTGGTTTCAATGCATTTTGGCCTAAAACGAGCATTTGCTGTTTTCTCTTAAACACAACATGGTTGAAAAACCATTTCACATCACATTTGTGGATCTTGGTCTTCAACACAATCTGTGAAATTTTGAGCTGTATGTGTTTGCTACAAGAGGAGATATCACAAATAATGTGCTTTTGTTGTTTCCATTGGTTCCAATGCATTTTGGCCTAAAACGAGCATTTGCTGTTTTCTCTTAAATGCAGTTTGAGAGAAAAACCATTTCACATCACGTTTGTGGGTCTTGGTCTTCAACACACTCTGTGAAATTTTGAGCTGTCTGTGCTTGCTACAAGAGGAGATATCACAAAGAATGCGCTTTTGTTGTTTCCATTGGTTTCAATGCATTTTGACCTAAAACGAGCATTTGCTGTTTTCTCTTAAATGCAACATGGGAGAAAAAGCATTTCACATCACATTTGTTGGTCTTGGTCTGCAACACATTCTGTGAAATGTTGAGCTGTATGTGTTTGCTACAAGAGGAGATATCGCAAAGAATGCGCTTTTGTTGTTTCCATTGGTTTCAATGCATTTTGGCTTAAAACGAGCATTTGCTGTTTTCTCTTAAATGCAACATTAGAGAAACACCATTTCACATCATATTTGTGGGTCTTGGTCTTCAACACATTCTGTGAAATTTTGAGCAGTCTGTGTTTGATACAAGAGGAGATTTCGCGAAGTATGGGTTTTTGCTGTTTCCATTGGTTTCAATGCATTTTGGCCTAAAACGAGCATTTGCTGTTTTCTCTTAAACACAACATGGTTGAAAAACCATTTCACATCACATTTGTGGATCTTGGTCTTCAACACAATCTGTGAAATTTTGAGCTGTATGTGTTTGCTACAAGAGGAGATATCACAAATAATGTGCTTTTGTTGTTTCCATTGGTTCCAATGCATTTTGGCCTAAAACGAGCATTTGCTGTTTTCTCTTAAATGCAGCTTGAGAGAAAAACCATTTCACATCACATTTGTGGGTCTTGGTCTTCAACACACTCTGTGAAATTTTGAGCTGTCTGTGCTTGCTACAAGAGGAGATATCACAAAGAATGCGCTTTTGTTGTTTCCATTGGTTTCAATGCATTTTGGCCTAAAACGAGCATTTGCTGTTTTCTCTTAAATGCAACATGGGAGAAAAAGCATTTCACATCACATTTGTTGGTCTTGGTCTGCAACACATTCTGTGAAATGTTGAGCTGTATGTGTTTGCTACAAGAGGAGATATCGCAAAGAATGTGTTTTTGTTGTTTCCATTGGTTTCAATGCATTTTGGCCTAAAACGAGCATTTGCTGTTTTCTCTTAAACGCAGCATGGGAGAAAAACCATTTCACATCACGTTTGTGGGTCTTGGTCTTCAACACATTCTGTGAAATTTTGAGCTGTCTGTGTTTGCTACAAGAGGAGATATCACAAAGTATGCACATTTGTTGTTTCCATTGGTTTCAATGCATTTTGGCCTAAAACGAGCATTTGCTGTTTTCTCTTAAATGCAACTTGGGAGAAAAAGCATTTCACATCACATTTGTGGGTCTTGGTCTTCAACACATTCTGTGAAATTTTGAGCTGTCTGTGCTTGCTACAAGAGGAGATATCACAAAGTATGCACTTTTGTTGTTTCCATTGGTTTCAATGCATTTTGGCCTAAGAAGAGCATTTGCTGTTTTCTCTTAAACGCAACATGGGAGAAAAACCATTTCACATCACATTTGTGGGTGTTGGTCTTAAACACAATCTGTGAAATTTTGAGCTGTCTGTGTTTGCTACAAGAGGAGATATCACAAAGAATGCGCTTTTGTTGTTTCCATTGGTTTCAATGCATTTTGGCCTAAAACGAGCATTTGCTGTTTTCTCTTAAATGCAACATGGGAGAAAAAGCATTTCACATCACATTTGAGGGTCTTGGTCTTCAACACATTCTGTGAAATGTTGAGCTGTCTGTGTTTGCTACAAGAGGAGATATCACAAAGTATGCGCTTTTGTTGTTTCCATTGGTTTCAATGCATTTTTGCCTAAAACGAGCATTTGCTGTTTTCTCTTAAATGCAACATGGGAGAAAAACCATTTCACATCACATTTGTGGATCTTGGTCTTCAACACAATCTGTGAAATTTTGAGCTGTATGTGTTTGCTACAAGAGGAGATATCACAAAGAATGTGCTTTTGTTGTTTCCATTGGTTCCAATGCATTTTGGCCTAAAATGAGCATTTGCTGTTTTCTCTTAAATGCAGCTTGGGAGAAAAACCATTTCACATTACGTTTGTGGGTCTTTGTCTTCAACACACTCTGTGAAATTTTGAGCTGTCTGTGCTTGCTACAAGAGGAGATATCACAAAGAATGCGCTTTTGTTGTTTCCATTGGTTTCAATGCATTTTGGCCTTAAACGAGCATTTGCTGTTTCTCTTAAATGCAACTTTAGAGAAACACCATTTCACATCACATTTGTGGGTCTTGGTCTTCAACACATTCTGTGAAATTTTGAGCTGTCTGTGTTTGATACAAGAGCAGATATCGTGAAGTATGGGTTTTTGCTGTTTCCATTGGTTTCAATGCATTTTGGCCTAAAACGAGCATTTGCTGTTTTCTCTTAAACACAACATGGGAGAAAAATCATTTCACATCACATTTGTGGGTCTTCGTCTTCAACACAATCTGTGAAATTTTGAGCTGTCTTTGTTTGATACAAGAGGAGATATCAAAAAGAATGCGCTTTTGTTGTTTCCATTGGTTTCAATGCATTTTGGCCTAAAACGAGCATTTGCTGTTTTCTCTTAAATGCAACATGGGAGAAAAAGCATTTCACATCACATTTGTGGGTCTTGGTCTTCAACACATTCTGTGAAATGTTGAGCTGTCTGTGTTTGCTACAAGAGGGGATATCGCAAAGAATGCGCTTTTGTTGTTTCCATTGGTTTCAATGCATTTTGGCCTAAAACAAGCATTTGCTGTTTTGTCTTAAATGCAACATTAGAGAAACACCATTTCACATAACATTTGTGGGTCTTGGTCTTCAACACATTCTGTGAAATTTTGAGCTGTCTGTGTTTGATACAAGAGGAGATATCGCGAAGTATGTGTTTTTGTTGTTTCCATTGGTTTCAATGCATTTTGGCCTAAAACGAGCATTTGCTGTTTTCTCTTAAATGCAGCTTGGGAGAAAAACCATTTCACATCACGTTTGTGGGTCTTTGTCTTCAACACATTCTGTGAAATTTTGATCTGTCTGTGCTTGCTACAAGAGGAAATATCACAAAGTATGCACTTTTGTTTTTTCCATTGGTTTCAATGCATTTTGGCCTAAAATGCGCATTTGCTGTTTTCTCTTAAATGCAACATGGGAGAAAAAGCATTTCACATCACATTTGTGGGTCTTGGTCTTCAACACATTCTGTGAAATGTTGAGCTGTCTGTGTTTGCTACAAGAGGAGATATCACAAAGTATGCGCTTTTGTTGTTTCCATTGGTTTCAATGCATTTTTGCCTAAAATGAGCATTTGCTGTTTTCTCTTAAATGCAACATGGGAGAAAAACCATTTCACATCACATTTGTGGGTCTTCGTCTTCAACACCATCTGTGAAATTTTGAGCTGTCTGTGTTTGCTACTAGAGGAGATATCACAAAGTATGCGCTTTTGTTGTTTCCATTGGTTTCAATGCATTTTGGCCTAAAACGAGCATTTGCTGTTTTCTCTTAAATGCAACATGGGAGAAAAACCATTTCACATCACATTTGTGGGTCTTCGTCTTCAACACCATCTGTGAATTTTTGAGCTGTCTGTGTTTGCTACTAGAGGAGATATCACAAAGTATGCGCTTTTGTTGTTTCCATTGGTTTCAATGCATTTTGGCCTAAAACGAGCATTTGCTGTTTTCTCTTAAATGCAACATGGGAGAAAAACCATTTCACATCACATTTGTGGGTCTTGGTCTTCAACACAATCTGTGAAATTTTGAGATGTCTGTGTTTGCTACAAGAGGAGATATCGCAAAGAATGCGCTTTTGTTTTTTCCATTGGTTTCAATGCATTTTGGCTTAAAACAAGCATTTGCTGTTTTCTCTTCAATGCAACATTAGAGAAACACCATTTCACATCATATTTGTGGGTCTTGGTCTTCAACACATTCTGTGAAATTTTGAGCAGTCTGTGTTTGCTACTAGAGGAGATATCACAAAGTATGCACTTTAGTTGTTTCCATTGGTTTTTCAATGCTTTTTGGCCTAAGACGAGCATTTGCTGTTTTCTCTTAAACGCAACATGGGAGAAAAACCATTTCACATCACATTTGTGGGTGTTGGTCTTAAACACAATCTCTGAAATTTTGAGCTGTCTGTGTTTGCTACAAGAGGAGATATCACAAAGAATGCGCTTTTGTTGTTTCCATTGGTTTCAATGCATTTTGGCCTAAAACGAGCATTTGCTGTTTTCTCTTAAATGCAACATGGGAGAAAAAGCATTTCACATCACATTTGAGGGTCTTGGTCTTCAACACATTCTGTGAAATGTTGAGCTGTCTGTGTTTGCTACAAGAGGAGATATCACAAAGTATGCGCTTTTGTTGTTTCCATTGGTTTCAATGCATTTTTGCCTAAAACGAGCATTTGCTGTTTTCTCTTAAATGCAACATGGGAGAAAAACCATTTCACATCACATTTGTGGGTCTTCGTCTTCAACACCATCTGTGAAATTTTGAGCTGTCTGTGTTTGCTACTAGAGGAGATATCACAAAGTATGCACTTTTGTTGTTTCCATTGGTTTCAATGCATTTTGGCCTAAAACGAGCATTTGCTGTTTTCTCTTAAATGCAACTTGGGAGAAAAACCATTTCACATCACATTTGTGGGTCTTGGTCTTCAACACAATCTGTGAAATTTTGAGCTGTCTGTGTTTGCTACAAGAGGAGGTATCGCAAAGAATGCGCTTTTGTTTTTTCCATTGGTTTCAATGCATTTTGGCTTAAAACGAGCATTTGCTGTTTTCTCTTAAATGCAACATTAGAGAAACACCATTTCACATCATATTTGTGGGTCTTGGTCTTCAACACATTCTGTGAAATTTTGAGCAGTCTGTGTTTGATACAAGAGGAGATTTCGCGAAATATGGGTTTTTGCTGTTTCCATTGGTTTCAATGCATTTTGGCCTAAAACGAGCATTTGCTGTTTTCTCTTAAACACAACATGGGAGAAAAACCATTTCACATCACATTTGTGGATCTTGGTCTTCAACACAATCTGTGAAATTTTGAGCTGTATGTGTTTGCTACAATAGGAGATATCACAAAGAATGTGCTTTTGTTGTTTCCATTGGTTCCAATGCATTTTGGCCTAAAACGAGTATTTGCTGTTTTCTATTAAATGCAGCTTGGGAGAAAAACCATTTCACATCACGTTTGTGGGTCTTGGTCTTCAACACACTCTGTGAAATTTTGAGCTGTCTGTGCTTGCTACAAGAAGAGATATCACAAAGAATGCACTTTTGTTGTTTCCATTGGTTTCAATGCATTTTGGCCTAAAACGAGCATTTGCTGTTTTCTCTTAAATGCAACATGGGAGAAAAAGCATTTCACATCACATTTGTTGGTCTTGGTCTTCAACACATTCTGTGAAATGTTGAGCTGTCTGTGTTTGCTACAAGAGGAGATATCGCAAAGAATGTGCTTTTGTTGTTTCCATTGGTTTCAATGCATTTTGGCCTAAAACAAGCATTTGCTGTTTTGTCTTAAATGCAACATTAGAGAAACACCATTTCACATAACATTTGTGGGTCTTGGTCTTCAACACATTCTGTGAAATTTTGAGCTGTCTGTGTTTGATACAAGAGGAGATATCGCGAAGTATGTGTTTTTGTTGTTTCCATTGGTTTCAATGCATTTTGGCCTAAAACGAGCATTTGCTGTTTTCTCTTAAATGCAGCTTGGGAGAAAAACCATTTCACATCACGTTTGTGGGTCTTGGTCTTCAACACATTCTGTGAAATTTTGAGCTGTCTGTGCTTGCTACAAGAGGAAATATCACAAAGTATGCACTTTTGTTGTTTCCATTGGTTTCAATGCATTTTTGCCTAAAACGAGCATTTGCTGTTTTCACTTAAATGCAGCATGGGAGAAAAACCATTTCACATCTCGTTTGTGGGTCTTGGTCTTCAACACATTCTGTGAAATTTTGAGCTGTCTGTGTTTGCTACAAGAGGAGATATCACAAAGTATGCACATTTGTTGTTTCCATTGGTTTCAATGCATTTTGGCCTAAAACGAGCATTTGCTGTTTTCTCTTAAATGCAACATGGGAGAAAAAGCATTTCACATCACATTTGTGGGTCTTGGTCTTCAACACATTCTGTGAAATGTTGAGCTGTCTGTGTTTGCTACAAGAGGAGATATCACAAAGTATGCGCTTTTGTTGTTTCCATTGGTTTCAATGCATTTTTGCCTAAAACGAGCATTTGCTGTTTTCTCTTAAATGCAACATGGGAGAAAAACCATTTCACATCACATTTGTGGGTCTTCGTCTTCAACACCATCTGTGAAATTTTTGAGCTGTCTGTGTTTGCTACAAGAGGAGATATCACAAAGAATGTGCTTTTGTTGTTTCCATTGGTTTCAATGCATTTTGGCCTAAAACGAGCATTTGCTGTTTTCACTTAAACGCAGCATGGGAGAAAAACCATTTCACATCACATTTGTGGGTCTTGGTCTTCAACACATTCTGTGAAATTTTGAGCTGTCTGTGTTTGCTACAAGAGGAGATATCACAAAGTATGCACATTTGTTGTTTCCATTGGTTTCAATGCATTTTGGCCTAAAACGAGCATTTGCTGTTTTCTCTTAAATGCAACATGGGAGAAAAAGCATTTCACATCACATTTGTGGGTCTTGGTCTTCAACACATTCTGTGAAATGTTGAGCTGTCTGTGTTTGCTACAAGGGGAGATATCACAAAGTATGCGCTTTTGTTGTTTCCATTGGTTTCAATGCATTTTTGCCTAAAACGAGCATTTGCTGTTTTCTCCTAAATGCAACATGGGAGAAAAACCATTTCACATCACATTTGTGGGTCTTCGTCTTCAACACCATCTGTGAAATTTTGAGCTGTCTGTGTTTGCTACTAGTGGAGATATCACAAAGTATGCGCTTTTGTTGTTTCCATTGGTTTCAATGCATTTTGGTCTAAAACGAGCATTTGCTGTTTTCTCTTAAATGCAACATGGGAGAAAAACCATTTCACATCACATTTGTGGGTCTTGGTCTTCAACACAATCTGTGAAATTTTGAGATGTCTGTGTTTGCTACAAGAGGAGATATCGCAAAGAATGCGCTTTTGTTTTTTCCATTGGTTTCAATGCATTTTGGCTTAAAATGAGCATTTGCTGTTTTCTCTTCAATGCAACATTAGAGAAACACCATTTCACATCATATTTGTGGGTCTTGGTCTTCAACACATTCTGTGAAATTTTGAGCAGTCTGTGTTTGATACAAGAGGAGATTTCGCAAAGTATGGGTTTTTGCTGTTTCCATTGGTTTCAATGCATTTTGGCCTAAAATGAGCATTTGCTGTTTTCTCTTAAACACAACATGGGAGAAAAACCATTTCACATCACATTTGTGGATCTTGGTCTTCAACACAATCTGTGAAATTTTGAGCTGTATGTGTTTGCTACAAGAGGAGATATCACAAAGAATGTGCTTTTGTTGTTTCCATTGGTTTCAATGCATTTTGGCCTAAAACGAGCATTTGCTGTTTTCTCTTAAATGCAGAATGGGAGAAAAACAATTTCACATCAGGTTTGTGGGTCTTGGTCTTCAACACAATCTGTGAAATTTTGAGCTGTCTGTGCTTGCTACAAGATTAGATATCACAAAGAATGCGCTTTTGTTGTTTCCATTGGTTTCAATGGATATTGGCCTAAAACGAGCATTTGCTGTTTTCTCTTAAATGCAACATTAGAGAAACACCATTTCACATCACATTTGTGGGTCTTGGTCTTCAACACATTCTGTGAAATTTTGAGCTGTCTGTGTTTGATACAAGAGGAGATATCACGAAGTATGGGTTTTTGCTGTTTCCATTGGTTTCAATGCATTTTGGCCTAAAACGAGCATTTGCTGTTTTCTCTTAAACACAACATGGGAGAAAAACCATTTCACATCACATTTGTGGGTGTTGGTCTTAAACACAATCTGTGAAATTTTGAGCTGTCTGTGTTTGCTACAAGAGGAGATATCACAAAGAATGCGCTTTTGTTGTTTCCATTGGTTTCAATGCATTTTGGCCTAAAACGAGCATTTGCTGTTTTCTCTTAAATGCAAAATGGGAGAAAAAGCATTTCACATCACATTTGTGGGTCTTGGTCTTCAACACATTCTGTGAAATGTTGAGCTGTCTGTGTTTGCTACAAGAGGAGATATCGCAAAGAATGCGCTTTTGTTGTTTCCATTGGTTTCAATGCATTTTGGCCTAAAACGAGCATTTGCTGTTTTCTCTTAAATGCAACATTAGATAAACACCATTTCACATCACATTTGTGGGTCTTGGTCTTCAACACATTCTGTGAAATTTTGAGCTGTCTGTGTTTGATACAAGAGAAGATATCGCGAAGTATGGGTTTTTGCTGTTTCCATTGGTTTCAATGCATTTTGGCCTAAAACGAGCATTTCCTGTTTTCTCTTAAACACAACATGGGAGAAAAACCATTTCACATCACATTTGTGGGTCTTGGTCTTCAACACAATCTGTGAAATTTTGAGCTGTCTGTGTTTGCTACAAGAGGAGATATCACAAAGAATGTGCTTTTGTTGTTTCCATTGGTTTCAATGCATATTGGCCCAAAACGAGCATTTGCTGTTTTCTCTTAAATGCAGCTTGGGAGAAAAACCATTTCACATCACGTTTTTGGGTCTTGGTCTTCAACACATTCTGTGAAATTTTGAGCTGTCTGTGCTTGCTACAAGAGGAGATATCACAAAGTATGCACTTTTGTTGTTTACATTGGTTTCAATGCATTTTGGCCTAAAACGAGCATTTGCTGTTTTTACTTAAATGTAGCATGGGAGAAAAACCATATCACATCACGTTTGTGGGTCTTGGTCTTCAACACATTCTGTGAAATTTTGAGCTGTCTGTGTTTGCTACAAGAGGAGATATCACAAAGTATGCACATTTGTTGTTTCCATTGGTTTCAATGCATTTTGGCCTAAAACGAGCATTTGCTGTTTTCTCTTAAACGCATGGGAGAAAAACTAGTTCACATCACATTTGTTGGTCTTGGTCTTCAACACAATCTGTGAAATTTTGAGCTGTCTGTGCTTGCTACAAGAGGAGATATCACAAAGTATGCGCTTTAGTTGTTTCCATTGGTTTCAATGCATTTTGGCCTAAGACGAGCATTTGCTGTTTTCTCTTAAACGCAACATGGGAGAAAAACCATTTCACATCACATTTGTGGGTGTTGGTCTTAAACACAATCTGTGAAATTTTGAGCTGTCTGTGTTTGCTACAAGAGGAGATATCACAAAGAATGCGCTTTTGTTGTTTCCATTGGTTTCAATGCATTTTGGCCTAAAACGAGCATTTGCTGTTTTCTCTTAAACGCAACATGGGAGAAAAACCATTTCACATCACATTTGTGGGTCTTGGTCTTCAACACAATCTGTGAAATTTTGAGCTGTCTGTGTTTGCTACAAGAGGAGATATCGCAAAGAATGCGGTTTTGTTTTTTCCATTGGTTTCAAAGCATTTTGGCTTAAAACGAGCATTTGCTGTATTCTCTTAAATGCAAAATTAGAGAAACACCATTTCACATCACATTTGTGGGTCTTGGTCTTCAACACATTCTGTGAAATTTTGAGCAGTCTGTGTTTGATACAAGAGGAGATATCGCGAAGTATGGGTTTTTGCTGTTTCCATTGGTTTCAATGCATTTTGGCCTAAAACGAGCATTTGCTGTTTTCTCTTAAACACAGCATGGGAGAAAAACCATTTCACATCACATTTGTGGGTCTTGGTCTTCAACACAATCTGTGAAATTTTGAGATGTCTGTGTTTGCTACAAGAGGAGATATCGCAAAGAATGCGCTTTTGTTTTTTCCATTGGTTTCAATGCATTTTGGCTTAAAACGAGCATTTGCTGTTTTCTCTTCAATGCAACATTAGAGAAACACAATTTCACATCTAATTTGTGGGTCTTGGTCTTCAACACATTCTGTGAAATTTTGAGCAGTCTGTGTTTGATACAAGAGGAGATTTTGCAAAGTATGGGTTTTTGCTGTTTCCATTGGTTTCAATGCATTTTGGCCTAAAACGAGCATTTGCTGTTTTCTCTTAAACACAACATGGGAGAAAAACCATTTCACATCACATTTGTGGGTGTTGGTCTTAAACACAATCTGTGAAATTTTGAGCTGTCTGTGTTTGCTACAAGAGGAGATATCACAAAGAATGCGCTTTTGTTGTTTCCATTTGTTTCAATGCATTTTGGCCTAAAACGAGCATTTGCTGTTTTCTCTTAAATGCAGCATGGGAGAAAAAAAAATTTAACATCAGGTTTGTGGGTCTTGGTCTTCAACACATTCTGTGAAATTTTGAGCTGTCTGTGCTTGCTACAAGATTAGATATCACAAAGAATGCGCTTTTGTTGTTTCCATTGGTTTCAATGCATATTGGCCTAAAACGAGCATTTGCTGTTTTCTCTTAAACACAACATGGGAGAAAAACCATTTCACATCACATTTGTGGGTCTTGGTCTTCAACACAATCTGTGAAATTTTGAGCTGTCTGTGTTTGCTACAAGAGGAGATTTCACAAAGAATGTGCTTTTGTTGTTTCCATTGGTTTCAATGCATTTTGGCTTAAGACGAGCATTTGCTGTTTTCTCTTAAATGCAACATGGGAGAAAAAGCATTTCACATCACATTTGTGGGTCTTGGTCTTCAACACATTCTGTGAAATGTTGAGCTGTCTGTGTTTGCTACAAGAGGAGATATCGCAAAGAATGCGCTTTTGTTGTTTCCATTGGTTTCAATGCATTTTGGCCTAAAACGAGCATTTGCTGTTTTCTCTTAAATGCTACATTAGAGAAACACCATTTCACATCACATTTGTGGGTCTTGGTCTTCAACACATTCTGTGAAATTTTGAGCTGTCTGTGTTTGATACAAGAGAAGATATCGCGAAGTATGGGTTTTTGCTGTTTCCATTGGTTTCAATGCATTTTGGCCTAAAACGAGCATTTCCTGTTTTCTCTTAAACACAACATGGGAGAAAAAACATTTCACATCACATTTGTGGGTCATGGTCTTCAACACAATCTGTGAAATTTTGAGCTGTCTGTGTTTGCTACAAGAGGAGATATCACAAAGAATGTGCTTTTGTTGTTTCCATTGGTTTCAATGCATTTTGGCCTAAAACGAGCATTTGCTGTTTTCTCTTAAATGCAGCTTGGGAGAAAAACCATTTCACATCACGTTTTTGGGTCTTGGTCTTCAACACATTCTGTGAAATTTTGAGCTGTCTGTGCTTGCTACAAGAGGAGATATCACAAAGTATGCACTTTTGTTGTTTCCATTGGTTTCAATGCATTTTGGCCAAAAACGAGCATTTGCTGTTTTTACTTAAATGCAGCATGGGAGAAAAACCATTTCACATCACGTTTGTGGGTCTTGGTCTTCAACACATTCTGTGAAATTTTGAGCTGTCTGTGTTTGCTACAAGAGGAGATATCACAAAGTATGCGCATTTGTTGTTTCCATTGGTTTCAATGCATTTTGGCCTAAAACGAGCTTTTGCTGTTTTCTCTTAAACGCATGGGAGAAAAACTAGTTCACATCACATTTGTTGGTCTTGGTCTTCAACACAATCTGTGAAATTTTGAGCTGTCTGTGCTTGCTACAAGAGGAGATATCACAAAGTATGCGCTTTAGTTGTTTCCATTGGTTTCAATGCATTTTGGCCTAAGAGGAGCATTTGCTGTTTTCTCTTAAACTCAACAAGGGAGAAAAACCATTTCACATCACATTTGTGGGTGTTGGTCTTAAACACAATCTGTGAAATTTTGAGCTGTCTGTGTTTGCTACAAGAGGAGATATCACAAAGAATGCGCTTTTGTTGTTTCCATTGGTTTCAATGCATTTTGGCCTAAAACGAGCATTTGCTGTTTTCTCTTAAATGCAACATGGGAGAAAAAGCATTTCACATCACATTTGTGGGTCTTGGTCTTCAACACAATCTGTGAAATTTTGAGCTGTCTGTGTTTGCTACAAGAGGAGATATCACAAAGTATGCGCTTTTGTTGTTTCCATTGATTTCAATGCATTTTGGCCTAAAACGAGCATTTGCTGTTTTCTCTTAAACGCAACATGGGAGAAAAACCATTTCACATCAAATTTGTGGGTCTTGGTCTTCAACACAATCTGTGAAATTTTGAGCTGTCTGTGTTTGCTACAAGAGGAGATATCGCAAAGAATGCGCTTTTGTTTTTTCCATTGGTTTCAAAGCATTTTGGCTTAAAACGAGCATTTGCTGTATTCTCTTAAATGCAAAATTAGAGAAACACCATTTCACATCACATTTGTGGGTCTTGGTCTTCAACACATTCTGTGAAATTTTGAGCAATCTGTGTTTGATACAAGAGGAGATATCGCGAAGTATGGGTTTTTGCTGTTTCCATTGGTTTCAATGCATTTTGGCCTAAAACGAGCATTTTCTGTTTTCTCTTAAACACAGCATGGGAGAAAAACCATTTCACATCACATTTGTGGGTCTTGGTCTTCAACACAATCTGTGAAATTTTGAGATGTCTGTGTTTGCTACAAGAGGAGATATCGCAAAGAATGCGCTTTTGTTTTTTCCATTGGTTTCAATGCATTTTGGCTTAAAACGAGCATTTGCTGTTTTCTCTTCAATGCAACATTAGAGAAACACCATTTCACATCTAATTTGTGGGTCTTGGTCTTCAACACATTCTGTGAAATTTTGAGCAGTCTGTGTTTGATACAAGAGGAGATTTTGCAAAGTATGGGTTTTTGCTGTTTCCATTGGTTTCAATGCATTTTGGCCTAAAACGAGCATTTGCTGTTTTCTCTTAAACACAACATGGGAGAAAAACCATTTCACATCACATTTGTGGATCTTGGTCTTCAACACAATCTGTGAAATTTTGAGCTGTATGTGTTTGCTACAAGAGGAGATATCACAAAGAATGTGCTTTTGTTGTTTCCATTGGTTTCAATGCATTTTGGCCTAAAACGAGCATTTGCTGTTTTCTCTTAAATGCAGCATGGGAGAAAAACAATTTCACATCCGGTTTGTGGGTCTTGGTCTTCAACACATTGTGTGAAATTTTGAGCTGTCTGTGTTAGCTACAAGAGGAGATATCACAAAGTATGTGCATTTGTTGTTTCCATTGGTTTCAATGCATTTTGGCCTAAAACGAGCATTTGCTGTTTTCTCTTAAACGCAACATGGGAGAAAAACTATTTCACATCACATTTGTGGGTCTTGGTCTTCAACACAATCTGTGAAATTTTGAGCTGTCTGTGCTTGCTACAAGATTAGATATCACAAAGAATGCGCTTTTGTTGTTTCCATTGGTTTCAATGCATATTGGCCTAAAACGAGCATTTGCTGTTTTCTCTTAAATGCAACATTAGAGAAACACCATTTCACATCACATTTGTGGGTCTTGGTCATCAACACATTCTGTGAAATTTTGAGCTGTCTGTGTTTGATACAAGAGGAGATATCGCGAAGTATGGGTTTTTGCTGTTTCCATTGGTTTCAATGCATTTTGGCCTAAAACGAGCATTTGCTGTTTTCTCTTAAACACAACATGGGAGAAAAACCATTTCACATCACATTTGTGGGTCTTGGTCTTCAACACAATCTGTGAAATTTTGAGCTGTCTGTGTTTGCTACAAGAGGAGATTTCACAAAGAATGTGCTTTTGTTGTTTCCATTGGTTTCAATGCATTTTGGCCTAAGAGGAGCATTTGCTGTTTTCTCTTAAATGCAGCTTGGGAGAAAAACCATTTCACATCACGTTTGTGGGTCTTGGTCTTCAACACATTCTGTGAAATTTTGAGCTGTCTGTGCTTGCTATAAGAGGAGATATCGCAAAGAATGCGCTTTTGTTTTTTCCATTGGTTTCAATGCATTTTGGCTTAAAACGAGCATTTGCTGTTTTCTCTTCAATGCAACATTAGAGAAACACCATTTCACATTTAATTTGTGTGTCTTGGTCTTCAACACATTCTGTGAAATTTTGAGCAGTCTGTGTTTGATACAAGAGGAGATTTTGCAAAGTATGGGTTTTTGCTGTTTCCATTGGTTTCAATGCATTTTGGCCTAAAACGAGCATTTGCTGTTTTCTCTTAAACACAACATGGGAGAAAAACCATTTCACATCACATTTGTGGATCTTGGTCTTCAACACAATCTGTGAAATTTTGAGCTGTATGTGTTTGCTACAAGAGGAGATATCACAAAGAATGTGCTTTTGTTGTTTCCATTGGTTTCAATGCATTTTGGCCTAAAACGAGCATTTGCTGTTTTCTCTTAAATGCAGCATGGGAGAAAAACAATTTCACATCAGGTTTGTGGGTCTTGGTCTTCAACACATTCTGTGAAATTTTGAGCTGTCTGTGTTAGCTACAAGAGGAGATATCACAAAGTATGCGCATTTGTTGTTTCCATTGGTTTCAATGCATTTTGGCCTAAAATGAGCATTTGCTGTTTTCTCTTAAACGCAACATGGGAGAAAAACCATTTCACATCACGTTTTTGGGTCTTGGTCTTCAACACATTCTGTGAAATTTTGAGCTGTCTGTGCTTGCTACAAGAGGAGATATCACAAAGTATGCACTTTTGTTGTTTCCATTGGTTTCAATGCATTTTGGCCTAAAACGAGCATTTGCTGGTTTCTCTTAAATGCAGCTTGGGAGAAAAACCATTTCACATCACGTTTTTGGGTCTTGGTCTTCAACACATTCTGTGAAATTTTGAGCTGTCTGTGCTTGCTACAAGAGGAGATATCACAAAGTATGCACTTTTGTTGTTTACATTGGTTTCAATGCATTTTGGCCAAAAACGAGCATTTGCTGTTTTTACTTAAATGCAGCATGGGAGAAAAACCATTTCACATCACGTTTGTGGGTCTTGGTCTTCAACACATTCTGTGAAATTTTGAGCTGTCTGTGTTTGCTACAAGAGGAGATATCACAAAGTATGCGCATTTGTTGTTTCCATTGGTTTCAATGCATTTTGGCCTAAAACGAGCATTTGCTGTTTTCTCTTAAACGCATGGGAGAAAAACTAGTTCACATCACATTTGTTGGTCTTGGTCTTCAACACAATCTGTGAAATTTTGAGCTGTCTGTGCTTGCTACAAGAGGAGATATCACAAAGTATGCGCTTTAGTTGTTTCCATTGGTTTCAATGCATTTTGGCCTAAGAGGAGCATTTGCTGTTTTCTCTTAAACGCAACATGGGAGAAAAACCATTTCACATCACATTTGTGGGTGTTGGTCTTAAACACAATCTGTGAAATTTTGAGCTGTCTGTGTTTGCTACAAGAGGAGATATCACAAAGAATGCGCTTTTGTTGTTTCCATTGGTTTCAATGCATTTTGGCCTAAAACGAGCATTTGCTGTTTTCTCTTAAATGCAACATGGGAGAAAAAGCATTTCACATCACATTTGTGGGTCTTGGTCTTCAGCACAATCTGTGAAATTTTGAGCTGTCTGTGTTTGCTACAAGAGGAGATATCACAAAGTATGCGCTTTTGTTGTTTCCATTGATTTCAATGAATTTTGGCCTAAAACGAGCATTTGCTGTTTTCTCTTAAACGCAACATGGGAGAAAAACCATTTCACATCAAATTTGTGGGTCTTGGTCTTCAACACAATCTGTGAAATTTTGAGCTGTCTGTGTTTGCTACAAGAGGAGATATCGCAAAGAATGCGCTTTTGTTTTTTCCATTGGTTTCAAAGCATTTTGGCTTAAAACGAGCATTTGCTGTATTCTCTTAAATGCAAAATTAGAGAAACACCATTTCACATCACATTTGTGGGTCTTGGTCTTCAACACATTCTGTGAAATTTTGAGCAGTCTGTGTTTGATACAAGAGGAGATATCGCGAAGTATGGGTTTTTGCTGTTTCCATTGGTTTCAATGCATTTTGGCCTAAAACGAGCATTTTCTGTTTTCTCTTAAACACAGCATGGGAGAAAAACCATTTCACATCACATTTGTGGGTCTTGGTCTTCAACACAATCTGTGAAATTTTGAGATGTCTGTGTTTGCTACAAGAGGAGATATCGCAAAGAATGCGCTTTTGTTTTTTCCATTGGTTTCAATGCATTTTGGCTTAAAACGAGCATTTGCTGTTTTCTCTTCAATGCAACATTAGAGAAACACCATTTCACATCTAATTTGTGGGTCTTGGTCTTCAACACATTCTGTGAAATTTTGAGCAGTCTGTGTTTGATACAAGAGGAGATTTTGCAAAGTATGGGTTTTTGCTGTTTCCATTGGTTTCAATGCATTTTGGCCTAAAACGAGCATTTGCTGTTTTCTCTTAAACACAACATGGGAGAAAAACCATTTCACATCACATTTGTGGATCTTGGTCTTCAACACAATCTGTGAAATTTTGAGCTGTATGTGTTTGCTACAAGAGGAGATATCACAAAGAATGTGCTTTTGTTGTTTCCATTGGTTTCAATGCATTTTGGCCTAAAACGAGCATTTGCTGTTTTCTCTTAAATGCAGCATGGGAGAAAAACAATTTCACATCCGGTTTGTGGGTCTTGGTCTTCAACACATTCTGTGAAATTTTGAGCTGTCTGTGTTAGCTACAAGAGGAGATATCACAAAGTATGTGCATTTGTTGTTTCCATTGGTTTCAATGCATTTTGGCCTAAAACGAGCATTTGCTGTTTTCTCTTAAACGCAACATGGGAGAAAAACTATTTCACATCACATTTGTGGGTCTTGGTCTTCAACACAATCTGTGAAATTTTGAGCTGTCTGTGCTTGCTACAAGATTAGATATCACAAAGAATGCGCTTTTGTTGTTTCCATTGGTTTCAATGCATATTGGCCTAAAACGAGCATTTGCTGTTTTCTCTTAAATGCAACATTAGAGAAACACCATTTCACATCACATTTGTGGGTCTTGGTCATCAACACATTCTGTGAAATTTTGAGCTGTCTGTGTTTGATACAAGAGGAGATATCGCGAAGTATGGGTTTTTGCTGTTTCCTTTGGTTTCAATGCATTTTGGCCTAAAACGAGCATTTGCTGTTTTCTCTTAAACACAACATGGGAGAAAAACCATTTCACATCACATTTGTGGGTCTTGGTCTTCAACACAATCTGTGAAATTTTGAGCTGTCTGTGTTTGCTACAAGAGGAGATTTCACAAAGAATGTGCTTTTGTTGTTTCCATTGGTTTCAATGCATTTTGGCCTAAGACGAGCATTTGCTGTTTTCTCTTCAATGCAACATTAGAGAAACACCATTTCACATTTAATTTGTGTGTCTTGGTCTTCAACACATTCTGTGAAATTTTGAGCAGTCTGTGTTTGATACAAGAGGAGATTTTGCAAAGTATGGGTTTTTGCTGTTTCCATTGGTTTCAATGCATTTTGGCCTAAAACGAGCATTTGCTGTTTTCTCTTAAACACAACATGGGAGAAAAACCATTTCACATCACATTTGTGGATCTTGGTCTTCAACACAATCTGTGAAATTTTGAGCTGTATGTGTTTGCTACAAGAGGAGATATCACAAAGAATGTGCTTTTGTTGTTTCCATTGGTTTCAATGCATTTTGGCCTAAAACGAGCATTTGCTGTTTTCTCTTAAATGCAGCATGGGAGAAAAACAATTTCACATCAGGTTTGTGGGTCTTGGTCTTCAACACATTCTGTGAAATTTTGAGCTGTCTGTGTTAGCTACAAGAGGAGATATCACAAAGTATGCGCATTTGTTGTTTCCATTGGTTTCAATGCATTTTGGCCTAAAACGAGCATTTGCTGTTTTCTCTTAAACGCAACATGGGAGAAAAACTATTTCACATCACATTTGTGGGTCTTGGTCTTCAACACAATCTGTGAAATTTTGAGCTGTCTGTGCTTGCTACAAGATTAGATATCACAAAGAATGCGCTTTTGTTGTTTCCATTGGTTTCAATGCATATTGGCCTAAAACGAGCATTTGCTGTTTTCTCTTAAATGCAACATTAGAGAAACACCATTTCACATCACATTTGTGGGTCTTGGTCTTCAACACATTCTATGAAATTTTGAGCTGTCTGTGTTTGATACAAGAGGAGATATCGCGAAGTATGGGTTTTTGCTGTTTCCATTGGTTTCAATGCATTTTGGCCTAAAACGAGCATTTGCTGTTTTCTCTTAAACACAACATGGGAGAAAAACCATTTCACATCACATTTGTGGGTCTTGGTCTTCAACACAATCTGTGAAATTTTGAGCTGTCTGTGTTTGCTACAAGAGGAGATTTCACAAAGAATGTGCTTTTGTTGTTTCCATTGGTTTCAATGCATTTTGGCCTAAGACGAGCATTTGCTGTTTTCTCTTAAATGCAGCTTGGGAGAAAAACCATTTCACATCACGTTTGTGGGTCTTGGTCTTCAACACATTCTGTGAAATTTTGAGCTGTCTGTGCTTGCTACAAGAGGAGATATCACAAAGTATGCACTTTTGTTGTTTCCATTGGTTTCAATGCATTTTGGCCTAAGAAGAGCATTTGCTGTTTTCTCTTAAACGCAACATGGGAGAAAAACCATTTCACATCAAATTTGTGGGTGTTGGTCTTAAACACAATCTGTGAAATTTTGAGCTCTCTGTGTTTGCTACAAGAGGAGATATCACAAAGAATGCGCTTTTGTTGTTTCCATTGGTTTCAATGCATTTTGGCCTAAAACGAGCATTTGCTGTTTTCTCTTAAATGCAACATTAGAGAAACACCATTTCACATCACATTTGTGGGTCTTGGTCTTCAACACATTCTGTGAAATTTTGAGCTGTCTGTGTTTGATACAAGAGGAGATATCGCGAAGTATGGGTTTTTGCTGTTTCCATTGGTTTCAATGCATTTTGGCCTAAAACGAGCATTTGCTGTTTTCTCTTAAACACAACATGGGAGAAAAACCATTTCACATCATATTTGTGGGTGTTGGTCTTAAACACAATCTGTGAAATTTTGAGCTGTCTGTGTTTGCTACAAGAGGAGATATCACAAAGAATGCGCTTTTGTTGTTTCCATTGGTTTCAATGCATTTTGGCCTAAAATGAGCATTTGCTGTTTTCTCTTAAATGCAACATGGGAGAAAATGCATTTCACATCACATTTGTGGGTCTTGGTCTTCAACACATTCTGTGAAATGTTGAGCTGTCTGTGTTTGCTACAAGAGGAGATATCGCAAAGAATGCGCTTTTGTTGTTTCCATTGGTTTCAATGCATTTTGGCCTAAAACGAGCATTTGCTGTTTTCTCTTAAATGCAACATTAGAGAAACACCATTTCACATCACATTTGTGGGTCTTGGTCTTCAACACATTCTGTGAAATTTTGAGCTGTCTGTGTTTGATACAAGAGAAGATATCGCGAAGTATGGGTTTTTGCTGTTTCCATTGGTTTCAATGCATTTTGGCCTAAAACGAGCATTTCCTGTTTTCTCTTAAACACAACATGGGAGAAAAACCATTTCACATCACATTTGTGGGTCTTGGTCTTCAACACATTCTGTGAAATTTTGAGCTGTCTGTGTTTGCTACAAGAGGAGACATCACAAAGAATGTGCTTTTGTTGTTTCCATTGGTTTCAAGGATTTTTGGCCTAAAACGAGCATTTGCTGTTTTCTCTTAAATGCAGCTTGGGAGAAAAACCATTTCACATCACGTTTGTGGGTCTTGGTCTTCAACACATTCTGTGAAATTTTGAGCTGTCTGTGTTTGCTACAAGAGGAGATATCACAAAGTATGCGCATTTGTTGTTTCCATTGGTTTCAATGCATTTTGGCCTAAAACGAGCATTTGCTGTTTTCTCTTAAACGCATGGGAGAAAAACTAGTTCACATCACATTTGTTGGTCTTGGTCTTCAACACAATCTGTGAAATTTTGAGCTGTCTGTGCTTGCTACAAGAGGAGATATCACAAAGTATGCACTTTTGTTGTTTCCATTGGTTTCAATGCATTTTGGCCTAAGAAGAGCATTTGCTGTTTTCTCTTAAACGCAACATGGGAGAAAAACCATTTCACATCACATTTGTGGGTGTTGGTCTTCAACACAATCTGTGAAATTTTGAGCTGTCTGTGTTTGCTACAAGAGGAGATATCACAAAGAATGCGCTTTTGTTGTTTCCATTGGTTTCAATGCATTTTGGCCTAAAACGAGCATTTGCTGTTTTCTCTTAAATGCAACATGGGAGAAAAAGCATTTCACATTACATTTGTGGGTCTTGGTCTTCAACACATTCTGTGAAATGTTGAGCAGTCTGTGTTTGCTACAAGAGGAGATATCGCAAAGAATGCGCTTTTGTTGTTTCCATTGGTTTCAAAGCATTTTGGCCTAAAACGAGCATTTGCTGTTTTCTCTTAAATGCAACATTAGAGAAACACCATTTCACATCACATTTGTGGGTCTTGGTCTTCAACACATTCTGTGAAATTTTGAGCTGTCTGTGTTTGATACAAGAGGAGATATCGCGAAGTATGGGTTTTTGCTGTTTCCATTGGTTTCAATGCATTTTGGCCTAAAACGAGCATTTGCTGTTTTCTCTTAAACACAACATGGGAGAAAAACCATTTCACATCATATTTGTGGGTGTTGGTCTTAAACACAATCTGTGAAATTTTGAGCTGTCTGTGTTTGCAACAAGAGGAGATATCACAAAGAATGCGCTTTTGTTGTTTCCATTGGTTTCAATGCATTTTGGCCTAAAACGAGCATTTGCTGTTTTCTCATAAATGCAACATGGGAGAAAAAGCATTTCACATCACATTTGTGGGTCTTGGTCTTCAACACATTCTGTGAAATGTTGAGCTGTCTGTGTTTGCTACAAGAGGAGATATCGCAAAGAATGCGCTTTTGTTGTTTCCATTGGTTTCAATGCATTTTGGCCTAAAACGAACATTTGCTGTTTTCTCTTAAATGCAACATTAGAGAAACACCATTTCACATCACATTTGTGGGTCTTGGTCTTCAACACATTCTGTGAAATTTTGAGCTGTCTGTGTTTGATACAAGAGAAGATATCGCGAAGTATGGGTTTTTGCTGTTTCCATTGGTTTCAATGCATTTTGGCCTAAAACGAGCATTTCCTGTTTTCTCTTAAACACAACATGGGAGAAAAACCATTTCACATCACATTTGTGGGTCTTGGTCTTCAACACAATCTGTGAAATTTTGAGCTGTCTGTGTTTGCTACAAGAGGAGATATCACAAAGAATGTGCTTTTGTTGTTTCCATTGGTTTCAATGCATTTTGGCCTAAAACGAGCATTTGCTGTTTTCTCTTAAATGCAGCTTGGGAGAAAAACCATTTCACATCACGTTTTTGGGTCTTGGTCTTCAACACATTCTGTGAAATTTTGAGCTGTCTGTGCTTGCTACAAGAGGAGATATCACAAAGTATGCACTTTTGTTGTTTACATTGGTTTCAATGCATTTTGGCCAAAAACGAGCATTTGCTGTTTTTACTTAAATGCAGCATGGGAGAAAAACCATTTCACATCACGTTTGTGGGTCTTGGTCTTCAACACATTCTGTGAAATTTTGAGCTGTCTGTGTTTGCTACAAGAGGAGATATCACAAAGTATGCGCATTTGTTGTTTCCATTGGTTTCAATGCATTTTGGCCTAAAACGAGCATTTGCTGTTTTCTCTTAAACGCATGGGAGAAAAACTAGTTCACATCACATTTGTTGGTCTTGGTCTTCAACACAATCTGTGAAATTTTGAGCTGTCTGTGCTTGCTACAAGAGGAGATATCACAAAGTATGCGCTTTAGTTGTTTCCATTGGTTTCAATACATTTTGGCCTAAGAGGAGCATTTGCTGTTTTCTCTTAAACGCAACATGGGAGAAAAACCATTTCACATCACATTTGTGGGTGTTGGTCTTAAACACAATCTGTGAAATTTTGAGCTGTCTGTGTTTGCTACAAGAGGAGATATCACAAAGTATGCGCTTTTGTTGTTTCCATTGATTTCAATGCATTTTGGCCTAAAACGAGCATTTGCTGTTTTCTCTTAAACGCAACATGGGAGAAAAACCATTTCACATCAAATTTGTGGGTCTTGGTCTTCAACACAATCTGTGAAATTTTGAGCTGTCTGTGTTTGCTACAAGAAGAGATATCGCAAAGAATGCGCTTTTGTTTTTTCCATTGGTTTCAAAGCATTTTGGCTTAAAACGAGCATTTGCTGTATTCTCTTAAATGCAAAATTAGAGAAACACCATTTCACATCACATTTGTGGGTCTTGGTCTTCAACACATTCTGTGAAATTTTGAGCAGTCTGTGTTTGATACAAGAGGAGATATCGCGAAGTATGGGTTTTTGCTGTTTCCATTGGTTTCAATGCATTTTGGCCTAAAACGAGCATTTGCTGTTTTCTCTTAAACACAGCATGGGAGAAAAACCATTTCACATCACATTTGTGGGTCTTGGTCTTCAACACAATCTGTGAAATTTTGAGATGTCTGTGTTTGCTACAAGAGGAGATATCGCAAAGAATGCGCTTTTGTTTTTTCCATTGGTTTCAATGCATTTTGGCTTAAAACGAGCATTTGCTGTTTTCTCTTCAATGCAACATTAGAGAAACACCATTTCACATCTAATTTGTGGGTCTTGTTCTTCAACACATTCTGTGAAATTTTGAGCAGTCTGTGTTTGATACAAGAGGAGATTTTGCAAAGTATGGGTTTTTGCTGTTTCCATTGGTTTCAATGCATTTTGGCCTAAAACGAGCATTTGCTGTTTTCTCTTAAACACAACATGGGAGAAAAACCATTTCACATCACATTTGTGGATCTTGGTCTTCAACACAATCTGTGAAATTTTGAGCTGTATGTGTTTGCTACAAGAGGAGATATCACAAAGAATGTGATTTTGTTGTTTCCATTGGTTTCAATGCATTTTGGCCTAAAACGAGCATTTGCTGTTTTCTCTTAAATGCAGCATGGGAGAAAAACAATTTCACATCCGGTTTGTGGGTCTTGGTCTTCAACACATTGTGTGAAATTTTGAGCTGTCTGTGTTAGCTACAAGAGGATATATCACAAAGTATGTGCATTTGTTGTTTCCATTGGTTTCAATGCATTTTGGCCTAAAACGAGCATTTGCTGTTTTCTCTTAAACGCAACATGGGAGAAAAACTATTTCACATCACATTTGTGGGTCTTGGTCTTCAACACAATCTGTGAAATTTTGAGCTGTCTGTGCTTGCTACAAGATTAGATATCACAAAGAATGCGCTTTTGTTGTTTCCATTGGTTTCAATGCATATTGGCCTAAAACGAGCATTTGCTGTTTTCTCTTAAATGCAACATTAGAGAAACACCATTTCACATCACATTTGTGGGTCTTGGTCATCAACACATTCTGTGAAATTTTCAGCTGTCTGTGTTTGATACAAGAGGAGATATCGCGAAGTATGGGTTTTTGCTGTTTCCATTGGTTTCAATGCATTTTGGCCTAAAACGAGCATTTGCTGTTTTCTCTTAAACACAACATGGGAGAAAAACCATTTCACATCACATTTGTGGGTCTTGGTCTTCAACATGATCTGTGAAATTTTGAGCTGTCTGTGTTTGCTACAAGAGGAGATTTCACAAAGAATGTGCTTTTGTTGTTTCCATTGGTTTCAATGCATTTTGGCCTTTGACGAGCATTTGCTGTTTTCTCTTAAATGCAGCTTGGGAGAAAAACCATTTCACATCACGTTTGTGGGTCTTGGTCTTCAACACATTCTGTGAAATTTTGAGCTGTCTGTGCTTGCTACAAGAGGAGATATCACAAAGTATGCGCATTTGTTGTTTCCATTGGTTTCAATGCATTTTGGCCTAAAACGAGCATTTGCTGTTTTCTCTTAAATGCATGGGAGAAAAACTAGTTCACATCACATTTGTTGGTCTTGGTCTTCAACACAATCTGTGAAATTTTGAGCTGTCTGTGCTTGCTACAAGAGGAGATATCACAAAGTATGCGCTTTAGTTGTTTCCATTGGTTTCAATGCATTTTGGCCTAAGACGAGCATTTGCTGTTTTCTCTTAAATGCAACATGGGAGAAAAACCATTTCACATCACATTTGTGGGTGTTGGTCTTAAACACAATCTGTGATATTTTGAGCTGTCTGTGTTTGCTACAAGAGGAGATATCGCAAAGAATGCGCTTTTGTTTTTTCCATTGGTTTCAAAGCATTTTGGCTTAAAACGAGCATTTGCTGTATTCTCTTAAATGCAAAATTAGAGAAACACCATTTCACATCACATTTGTGGGTCTTGGTCTTCAACACATTCTGTGAAATTTTGAGCAGTCTGTGTTTGATACAAGAGGAGATATCGCGAAGTATGGGTTTTTGCTGTTTCCATTGGTTTCAATGCATTTTGGCCTAAAACGAGCATTTGCTGTTTTCTCTTAAACACAGCATGGGAGAAAAACCATTTCACATCACATTTGTGGGTCTTGGTCTTCAACACAATCTGTGAAATTTTGAGATGTCTGTGTTTGCTACAAGAGGAGATATCGCAAAGAATGCGCTTTTGTTTTTTCCATTGGTTTCAATGCATTTTGGCTTAAAACGAGCATTTGCTGTTTTCTCTTCAATGCAACATTAGAGAAACACCATTTCACATCTAATTTGTGGGTCTTGTTCTTCAACACATTCTGTGAAATTTTGAGCAGTCTGTGTTTGATACAAGAGGAGATTTTGCAAAGTATGGGTTTTTGCTGTTTCCATTGGTTTCAATGCATTTTGGCCTAAAACGAGCATTTGCTGTTTTCTCTTAAACACAACATGGGAGAAAAACCATTTCACATCACATTTGTGGATCTTGGTCTTCAACACAATCTGTGAAATTTTGAGCTGTATGTGTTTGCTACAAGAGGAGATATCACAAAGAATGTGCTTTTGTTTTTTCCATTGGTTTCAATGCATTTTGGCCTAAAACGAGCATTTGCTGTTTTCTCTTAAATGCAGCATGGGAGAAAAACAATTTCACATCCGGTTTGTGGGTCTTGGTCTTCAACACATTGTGTGAAATTTTGAGCTGTCTGTGTTAGCTACAAGAGGAGATATCACAAAGTATGTGCATTTGTTGTTTCCATTGGTTTCAATGCATTTTGGCCTAAAACGAGCATTTGCTGTTTTCTCTTAAACGCAACATGGGAGAAAAACTATTTCACATCACATTTGTGGGTCTTGGTCTTCAACACAATCTGTGAAATTTTGAGCTGTCTGTGCTTGCTACAAGAGGAGATATCACAAAGTATGCGCTTTAGTTGTTTCCATTGGTTTCAATGCATTTTGGCCTAAGACGAGCATTTGCTGTTTTCTCTTAAACGCAACATGGGAGAAAAACCATTTCACATCACATTTGTGGGTGTTGGTCTTAAACACAATCTGTGAAATTTTGAGCTGTCTGTGTTTGCTACAAGAGGAGATATCGCAAAGAATGCGCTTTTGTTTTTTCCATTGGTTTCAAAGCATTTTGGCTTAAAACGAGCATTTGCTGTATTCTCTTAAATGCAAAATTAGAGAAACACCATTTCACATCACATTTGTGGGTCTTGGTCTTCAACACATTCTGTGAAATTTTGAGCAGTCTGTGTTTGATACAAGAGGAGATATCGCGAAGTATGGGTTTTTGCTGTTTCCATTGGTTTCAATGCATTTTGGCCTAAAACGAGCATTTGCTGTTTTCTCTTAAACACAGCATGGGAGAAAAACCATTTCACATCACATTTGTGGGTCTTGGTCTTCAACACAATCTGTGAAATTTTGAGATGTCTGTGTTTGCTACAAGAGGAGATATCGCAAAGAATGCGCTTTTGTTTTTTCCATTGGTTTCAATGCATTTTGGCTTAAAACGAGCATTTGCTGTTTTCTCTTCAATGCAACATTAGAGAAACACCATTTCACATCTAATTTGTGGGTCTTGTTCTTCAACACATTCTGTGAAATTTTGAGCAGTCTGTGTTTGATACAAGAGGAGATTTTGCAAAGTATGGGTTTTTGCTGTTTCCATTGGTTTCAATGCATTTTGGTCTAAAACGAGCATTTGCTGTTTTCTCTTAAACACAACATGGGAGAAAAACCATTTCACATTACATTTGTGGATCTTGGTCTTCAACACAATCTGTGAAATTTTGAGCTGTATGTGTTTGCTACAAGAGGAGATATCACAAAGAATGTGCTTTTGTTGTACTCCATTGGTTTCAATGCATTTTGGCCTAAAACGAGCATTTGCTGTTTTCTCTTAAATGCAGCATGGGAGAAAAACAATTTCACATCCGGTTTGTGGGTCTTGGTCTTCAACACATTGTGTGAAATTTTGAGCTGTCTGTGTTAGCTACAAGAGGAGATATCACAAAGTATGTGCATTTGTTGTTTCCATTGGTTTCAATGCATTTTGGCCTAAAATGAGCATTTGCTGTTTTCTCTTAAACGCAACATGGGAGAAAAACTATTTCACATCACATTTGTGGGTCTTGGTCTTCAACACAATCTGTGAAATTTTGAGCTGTCTGTGCTTGCTACAAGATTAGATATCACAAAGAATGCGCTTTTTTTGTTTCCATTGGTTTCAATGCATATTGGCCTAAAACGAGCATTTGCTGTTTTCTCTTAAATGCAACATTAGAGAAACACCATTTCACATCACATTTGTGGGTCTTGGTCATCAACACATTCTGTGAAATTTTGAGCTGTCTGTGTTTGATACAAGAGGAGATATCGCGAAGTATGGGTTTTTGCTGTTTCCATTGGTTTCAATGCATTTTGGCCTAAGACGAGCATTTGCTGTTTTCTCTTAAATGCAGCTTGGGAGAAAAACCATTTCACATCACGTTTGTGGGTCTTGGTCTTCAACACATTCTGTGAAATTTTGAGCTGTCTGTGCTTGCTACAAGAGGAGATATCACAAAGTATGCACTTTTGTTGTTTCCATTGTTTTCAATGCATTTTGGCCTAAGAAGAGCATTTGCTGTTTTCTCTTAAACGCAACATGGGAGAAAAACCATTTCACATCACATTTGTGGGTGTTGGTCTTAAACACAATCTGTGAAATTTTGAGCTGTCTGTGTTTGCTACAAGAGGAGATATCACAAAGAATGCTCTTTTGTTGTTTCCATTGGTTTCAATGCATTTTGGCCTAAAACGAGCATTTGCTGTTTTCTCTTAAATGCAACATGGGAGAAAAAGCATTTCACATCACATTTGTGGGTCTTGGTCTTCAACACATTCTGTGAAATGTTGAGCTGTCTGTGTTTGCTACAAGAGGAGATATCGCAAAGAATGCGCTTTTGTTGTTTCCATTGGTTTCAAAGCATTTTGGCCTAAAAAGAGCATTTGCTGTTTTCTCTTAAATGCAACATTAGAGAAACACCATTTCACATCACATTTGTGGGTCTTGGTCTTCAACACATTCTGTGAAATTTTGAGCTGTCTGTGTTTGATACAAGAGAAGATATCGCGAAGTATGGGTTTTTGCTGTTTCCATTGGTTTCAATGCATTTTGGCCTAAAACGAGCATTTGCTGTTTTCTCTTAAACACAACATGGGAGAATAACCATTTCACATCACATTTGTGGGTCTTGGTCTTCAACACAATCTGTGAAATTTTGAGCTGTCTGTGTTTGCTACAAGAGGAGATATCACAAAGAATGTGCTTTTGTTGTTTCCATTGGTTTCAATGCATTTTGGCCTAAAACGAGCATTTGCTGTTTTCTCTTAAACGCAACATGGGAGAAAAACTATTTCACATCACATTTGTGGGTCTTGGTCTTCAACACAATCTGTGAAATTTTGAGCTGTCTGTGCTTGCTACAAGATTAGATATCACAAAGAATGCGCTTTTGTTGTTTGCATTGGTTTCAATGCATATTGGCCTAAAACGAGCATTTGCTGTTTTCTCTTAAATGCAACATTAGAGAAACACCATTTCACATCACATTTGTGGGTCTTGATCTTCAACACATTCTATGAAATTTTGAGCTGTCTGTGTTTGATACAAGAGGAGATATCGCGAAGTATGGGTTTTTGCTGTTTCCATTGGTTTTAATGCATTTTGGCCTAAAACGAGCATTTGCTGTTTTCTCTTAAACACAACATGGGAGAAAAACCATTTCACATCACATTTGTGGGTCTTGGTCTTCAACACAATCTGTGAAATTTTGAGCTGTCTGTGTTTGCTACAAGAGGAGATTTCACAAAGAATGTGCTTTTGTTGTTTCCATTGGTTTCAATGCATTTTGGCCTAAGAAGAGCATTTGCTGTTTTCTCTTAAACGCAACATGGGAGAAAAACCATTTCACATCACATTTGTGGGTGTTGGTCTTAAACACAATCTGTGAAATTTTGAGCTGTCTGTGTTTGCTACAAGAGGAGATATCACAAAGAATGCGCTTTTGTTGTTTCCATTGGTTTCAATGCATTTTGGCCTAAAACGAGCATTTGATGTTTTCTCTTAAATGCAACATTAGAGAAACACCATTTCACATCACATTTGTGGGTCTTGGTCTTCAACACATTCTGTGAAATTTTGAGCTGTCTGTGTTTGATACAAGAGGAGATATCGCGAAGTATGGGTTTTTGCTGTTTCCATTGGTTTCAATGCATTTTGGCCTAAAACGAGCATTTGCTGTTTTCTCTTAAACACAACATGGGAGAAAAACCATTTCACATCACATTTGTGGGTGTTGGTCTTAAACACAATCTGTGAAATTTTGAGCTGTCTGTGCTTGCTACAAGAGGAGATATCACAAAGAATGCGCTTTTGTTGTTTCCATTGGTTTCAATGCATTTTGGCCTAAAACAAGCATTTGCTGTTTTCTCTTAAATGCAACATGGGAGAAAAAGCATTTCACATCACATTTGTGGGTCTTGGTCTTCAACACATTCTGTGAAATGTTGAGCTGTCTGTGTTTGCTACAAGAGGAGATATCGCAAAGAATGCGCTTTTGTTGTTTCCATTGGTTTCAATGCAATTTGGCCTAAAACGAGCATTTGCTGTTTTCTCTTAAATGCAACATTAGAGAAACACCATTTCACATCACATTTGTGGGTCTTGGTCTTCAACACATTCTGTGAAATTTTGAGCTGTCTGTGTTTGATACAAGAGAAGATATCGCGAAGTATGGGTTTTTGCTGTTTCCATTGGTTTCAATGCATTTTGGCCTAAAACGAGCATTTCCTGTTTTCTCTTAAACACAACATGGGAGAAAAACCATTTCACATCACATTTGTGGGTCTTGGTCTTCAACACAATCTGTGAAATTTTGAGCTGTCTGTGCTTGCTACAAGAGGAGATATCACAAAGTATGCACTTTTGTTGTTTACATTGGTTTCAATGCATTTTGGCCAAAAACGAGCATTTGCTGTTTTTACTTAAATGCAGCATGGGAGAAAAACCATTTCACATCACGTTTGTGGGTCTTGGTCTTCAACACATTCTGTGAAATTTTGAGCTGTCTGTGTTTGCTACAAGAGGAGATATCACAAAGTATGCGCATTTGTTGTTTCCATTGGTTTCAATGCATTTTGGCCTAAAACGAGCATTTGCTGTTTTCTCTTAAACGCATGGGAGAAAAACTAGTTCACATCACATTTGTTGGTCTTGGTCTTCAACACAATCTGTGAAATTTTGAGCTGTCTGTGCTTGCTACAAGAGGAGATATCACAAAGTATGCGCTTTAGTTGTTTCCATTGGTTTCAATGCATTTTGGCCTAAGAGGAGCATTTGCTGTTTTCTCTTAAACGCAACATGGGAGAAAAACCATTTCACATCACATTTGTGGGTGTTGGTCTTAAACACAATCTGTGAAATTTTGAACTGTCTGTGTTTGCTACAAGAGGAGATATCACAAAGAATGCGCTTTTGTTGTTTCCATTGGTTTCAATGCATTTTGGCCTAAAACGAGCATTTGCTGTTTTCTCTTAAATGCAACATGGGAGAAAAAGCATTTCACATCACATTTGTGGGTCTTGGTCTTCAACACAATCTGTGAAATTTTGAGCTGTCTGTGTTTGCTACAAGAGGAGATATCACAAAGTATGCGCTTTTGTTGTTTCCATTGATTTCAATGCATTTTGGCCTAAAACGAGCATTTGCTGTTTTCTCTTAAACGCAACATGGGAGAAAAACCATTTCACATCAAATTTGTGGGTCTTGGTCTTCAACACAATCTGTGAAATTTTGAGCTGTCTGTGTTTGCTACAAGAGGAGATATCGCAAAGAATGCGCTTTAGTTTTTTCCATTGGTTTCAAAGCATTTTGGCTTAAAACGAGCATTTGCTGTATTCTCTTAAATGCAAAATTAGAGAAACACCATTTCACATCACATTTGTGGGTCTTGGTCTTCAACACATTCTGTGAAATTTTGAGCAGTCTGTGTTTGATACAAGAGGAGATTTTGCAAAGTATGGGTTTTTGCTGATTCCATTGGTTTCAATGCATTTTGGCCTAAAACGAGCATTTGCTGTTTTCTCTTAAACACAACATGGGAGAAAAACCATTTCACATCACATTTGTGGATCTTGGTCTTCAACACAATCTGTGAAATTTTGAGCTGTATGTGTTTGCTACAAGAGGAGATATCACAAAGAATGTGCTTTTGTTGTTTCCATTGGTTTCAATGCATTTTGGCCTAAAACGAGCATTTGCTGTTTTCTCTTAAATGCAGCATGGGAGAAAAACAATTTCACATCCGGTTTGTGGGTCTTGGTCTTCCACACATTCTGTGAAATTTTGAGCTGTCTGTGTTAGCTACAAGAGGAGATATCACAAAGTATGCGCATTTGTTGTTTCCATTGGTTTCAATGCATTTTGGCCTAAAACGAGCATTTGCTGTTTTCTCTTAAACGCAACATGGGAGAAAAACTATTTCACATCACATTTGTGGGTCTTGGTCTTCAACACAATCTGTGAAATTTTGAGCTGTCTGTGCTTGCTAAAAGATTAGATATCACAAAGAATGCGCTTTTGTTGTTTCCATTGGTTTCAATGCATATTGGCCTAAAACGAGCATTTGCTGTTTTCTCTTAAATGCAACATTAGAGAAACACCATTTCACATCACATTTGTGGGTCTTGGTCATCAACACATTCTGTGAAATTTTGAGCTGTCTGTGTTTGATACAAGAGGAGATATCGCGAAGTATGGGTTTTTGCTGTTTCCATTGGTTTCAATGCATTTTGGCCTAAAACGAGCATTTGCTGTTTTCTCTTAAACACAACATGGGAGAAAAACCATTTCACATCACATTTGTGGGTCTTGGTCTTCAAAACAATCTGTGAAATTTTGAGCTGTCTGTGTTTGCTACAAGAGGAGATTTCACAAAGAATGTGCTTTTGTTGTTTCCATTGGTTTCAATGCATTTTGGCCTAAGACGAGCATTTGCTGTTTTCTCTTAAATGCAGCTTGGGAGAAAAACCATTTCACATCACGTTTGTGGGTCTTGGTCTTCAACACATTCTGTGAAATTTTGAGCTGTCTGTGTTTGCTACAAGAGGAGATATCACAAAGAATGCGCTTTTGTTGTTTCCATTGGTTTCAATGCATTTTGGCCTAAAACGAGCATTTGCTGTTTTCTCTTAAATGCAACATGGGAGAAAAAGCATTTCACATCACATTTGTGGGTCTTGGTCTTCAACACAATCTGTGAAATTTTGAGCTGTCTGTGTTTGCTACAAGAGGAGATATCACAAAGTATGCGCTTTTGTCGTTTCCATTGATTTCAATGCATTTTGGCCTAAAACGAGCATTTGCTGTTTTCTCTTAAACGCAACATGGGAGAAAAACCATTTCACATCAAATTTGTGGGTCTTGGTCTTCAACACAATCTGTGAAATTTTGAGCTGTCTGTGTTTGCTACAAGAGGAGATATCGCAAAGAATGCGCTTTAGTTTTTTCCATTGGTTTCAATGCATTTTGGCTTAAAACGAGCATTTGCTGTATTCTCTTAAATGCAACATTAGAGAAACACCATTTCACATCACATTTGTGGGTCTTGGTCATCAACACATTCTGTGAAATTTTGAGCTGTCTGTGTTTGATACAAGAGGAGATATCGCGAAGTATGGGTTTTTGCTGTTTACATTGGTTTCAATGCATTTTGGCCTAAAACGAGCATTTGCTGTTTTCTCTTAAACACAACATGGGAGAAAAACCATTTCACATCACATTTGTGGGTCTTGGTCTTCAACACAATCTGTGAAATTTTGAGCTGTCTGTGTTTGCTACAAGAGGAGATATCGCAAAGAATGCGCTTTAGTTTTTTCCATTGGTTTCAATGCATTTTGGCTTAAAACGAGCATTTGCTGTATTCTCTTAAATGCAACATTAGAGAAACACCATTTCACATCACATTTGTGGGTCTTGGTCATCAACACATTCTGTGAAATTTTGAGCTGTCTGTGTTTGATACAAGAGGAGATATCGCGAAGTATGGGTTTTTGCTGTTTACATTGGTTTCAATGCATTTTGGCTTAAAACGAGCATTTGCTGTTTTCTCTTCAATGCAACATTAGAGAAACACCATTTCACATCTAATTTGTGGGTCTTGGTCTTCAACACATTCTGTGAAATTTTGAGCAGTCTGTGTTTGATACAAGAGGAGATTTTGCAAAGTATGGGTTTTTGCTGTTTCCATTGGTTTCAATGCATTTTGGCCTAAAACGAGCATTTGCTGTTTTCTCTTAAACACAACATGGGAGAAAAACCATTTCACATCACATTTGTGGATCTTGGTCTTCAACACAATCTGTGAAATTTTGAGCTGTATGTGTTTGCTACAAGAGGAGATATCACAAAGAATGTGCTTTTGTTGTTTCCATTGGTTTCAATGCATTTTGGCCTAAAACGAGCATTTGCTGTTTTCTCTTAAATGCAGCATGGGAGAAAAACAATTTCACATCCGGTTTGTGGGTCTTGGTCTTCCACACATTCTGTGAAATTTTGAGCTGTCTGTGTTAGCTACAAGAGGAGATATCACAAAGTATGCGCATTTGTTGTTTCCATTGGTTTCAATGCATTTTGGCCTAAAACGAGCATTTGCTGTTTTCTCTTAAACGCAACATGGGAGAAAAACTATTTCACATCACATTTGTGGGTCTTGGTCTTCAACACAATCTGTGAAATTTTGAGCTGTCTGTGCTTGCTAAAAGATTAGATATCACAAAGAATGCGCTTTTGTTGTTTCCATTGGTTTCAATGCATATTGGCCTAAAATGAGCATTTGCTGTTTTCTCTTAAATGCAACATTAGAGAAACACCATTTCACATCACATTTGTGGGTCTTGGTCATCAACACATTCTGTGAAATTTTGAGCTGTCTGTGTTTGATACAAGAGGAGATATCGCGAAGTATGGGTTTTTGCTGTTTCCATTGGTTTCAATGCATTTTGGCCTAAAACGAGCATTTGCTGTTTTCTCTTAAACACAACATGGGAGAAAAACCATTTCACATCACATTTGTGGGTCTTGGTCTTCAAAACAATCTGTGAAATTTTGAGCTGTCTGTGTTTGCTACAAGAGGAGATTTCACAAAGAATGTGCTTTTGTTGTTTCCATTGGTTTCAATGCATTTTGGCCTAAGACGAGCATTTGCTGTTTTCTCTTAAATGCAGCTTGGGAGAAAAACCATTTCACATCACGTTTGTGGGTCTTGGTCTTCAACACATTCTGTGAAATTTTGAGCTGTCTGTGTTTGCTACAAGAGGAGATATCACAAAGAATGCGCTTTTGTTGTTTCCATTGGTTTCAATGCATTTTGGCCTAAAACGAGCATTTGCTGTTTTCTCTTAAATGCAACATGGGAGAAAAAGCATTTCACATCACATTTGTGGGTCTTGGTCTTCAACACAATCTGTGAAATTTTGAGCTGTCTGTGTTTGCTACAAGAGGAGATATCACAAAGTATGCGCTTTTGTCGTTTCCATTGATTTCAATGCATTTTGGCCTAAAACGAGCATTTGCTGTTTTCTCTTAAACGCAACATGGGAGAAAAACCATTTCACATCAAATTTGTGGGTCTTGGTCTTCAACACAATCTGTGAAATTTTGAGCTGTCTGTGTTTGCTACAAGAGGAGATATCGCAAAGAATGCGCTTTAGTTTTTTCCATTGGTTTCAATGCATTTTGGCTTAAAACGAGCATTTGCTGTATTCTCTTAAATGCAACATTAGAGAAACACCATTTCACATCACATTTGTGGGTCTTGGTCATCAACACATTCTGTGAAATTTTGAGCTGTCTGTGTTTGGTACAAGAGGAGATATCGCGAAGTATGGGTTTTTGCTGTTTAAATTGGTTTCAATGCATTTTGGCCTAAAACGAGCATTTGCTGTTTTCTCTTAAACACAACATGGGAGAAAAACCATTTCACATCACATTTGTGGGTCTTGGTCTTCAACACAATCTGTGAAATTTTGAGCTGTCTGTGTTTGCTACAAGAGGAGATTTCACAAAGAATGTGCTTTTGTTGTTTCCATTGGTTTCAATGCATTTTGGCCTAAGACGAGCATTTGCTGTTTTCTCTTAAATGCAGCTTGGGAGAAAAACCATTTCACATCATGTTTGTGGGTCTTGGTCTTCAACACATTCTGTGAAATTTGGAGCTGTCTGTGTTTGCTACAAGAGGAGATATCACAAAGAATGCGCTTTTGTTGTTTCCATTGGTTTCAATGCATTTTGGCCTAAAACGAGCATTTGCTGTTTTCTCTTAAATGCAACATGGGAGAAAAAGCATTTCACATCACATTTGTGGGTCTTGGTCTTCAACACAATCTGTGAAATTTTGAGCTGTCTGTGTTTGCTACAAGAGGAGATATCACAAAGTATGCGCTTTTGTCGTTTCCATTGATTTCAATGCATTTTGGCCTAAAACGAGCATTTGCTGTTTTCTCTTAAACGCAACATGGGAGAAAAACCATTTCACATCAAATTTGTGGGTCTTGGTCTTCAACACAATCTGTGAAATTTTGAGCTGTCTGTGTTTGCTACAAGAGGAGATATCGCAAAGAATGCGCTTTAGTTTTTTCCATTGGTTTCAAAGCATTTTGGCTTAAAACGAGCATTTGCTGTATTCTCTTAAATGCAAAATTAGAGAAACACCATTTCACATCACATTTGTGGGTCTTGGTCTTCAACACATTCTGTGAAATTTTGAGCAGTCTGTGTTTGATACAAGAGGAGATATCGCGAAGTATGGGTTTTTGCTGTTTCCATTGGTTTCAATGCATTTTGGCCTAAAACGAGCATTTGCTGTTTTCTCTTAAACACAGCATGGGAGAAAAACCATTTCACATCACATTTGTGAGTCTTGGTCTTCAACACAATCTGTGAAATTTTGAGATGTCTGTGTTTGCTACAAGAGGAGATATCGCAAAGAATGCGCTTTTTTTTTTCCATTGGTTTCAATGCATTTTGGCTTAAAACGAGCATTTGCTGTTTTCTCTTCAATGCAACATTAGAGAAACACCATTTCACATCTAATTTGTGGGTCTTGGTCTTCAACACATTCTGTGAAATTTTGAGCAGTCTGTGTTTGATACAAGAGGAGATTTTGCAAAGTATGGGTTTTTGCTGTTTCCATTGGTTTCAATGCATTTTGGCCTAAAACGAGCATTTGCTGTTTTCTCTTAAACACAACATGGGAGAAAAACCATTTCACATCACATTTGTGGATCTTGGTCTTCAACACAATCTGTGAAATTTTGAGCTGTCTGTGTTTGCTACAAGAGGAGATATCGCAAAGAATGCGCTTTTGTTTTTTCCATTGGTTTCAATGCATTTTGGCTTAAAACGAGCATTTGCTGTTTTCTCTTCAATGCAACATTAGAGAAACACCATTTCACATCATATTTGTGGGTCTTGGTCTTCAACACATTCTGTGAAATTTTGAGCAGTCTGTGTTTGATACAAGAGGAGATTTCGCAAAGTATGGGTTTTTGCTGTTTCCATTGGTTTCAATGCATTTTGGCCTAAAACGAGCATTTGCTGTTTTCTCTTAAACGCATGGGAGAAAAACTAGTTCACATCACATTTGTTGGTCTTGGTCTTCAACACAATCTGTGAAATTTTGAGCTGTCTGTGCTTGCTACAAGAGGAGATATCACAAAGTATGCGCTTTTGTTGTTTCCATTGGTTTCAATGCATTTTGGCCTAAAACGAGCATTTGCTGTTTTCTCTTAAATGCAACATGGGAGAAAAAGCATTTCACATCACATTTGTGGGTCTTGGTCTTCAACACAATCTGTGAAATTTTGAGCTGTCTGTGTTTGCTACAAGAGGAGATATCACAAAGTATGCGCTTTTGTTGTTTCCATTGATTTCAATGCATTTTGGCCTAAAACGAGCATTTGCTGTTTTCTCTTAAACGCAACATGGGAGAAAAACCATTTCACATCAAATTTGTGGGTCTTGGTCTTCAACACAATCTGTGAAATTTTGAGCTGTCTGTGTTTGCTACAAGAGGAGATATCGCAAAGAATGCACTTTAGTTTTTTCCATTGGTTTCAAAGCATTTTGGCTTAAAACGAGCATTTGCTGTATTCTCTTAAATGCAAAATTAGAGAAACACCATTTCACATCACATTTGTGGGTCTTGGTCTTCAACACATTCTGTGAAATTTTGAGCAGTCTGTGTTTGATACAAGAGGAGATATCGCGAAGTATGTGTTTTTGCTGTTTCCATTGGTTTCAATGCATTTTGGCCTAAAACGAGCATTTGCTGTTTTCTCTTAAACACAGCATGGTAGAAAAACCATTTCACATCACATTTGTGGGTCTTGGTCTTCAACACAATCTGTGAAATTTTGAGATGTCTGTGTTTGCTACAAGAGGAGATATCGCAAAGAATGCACTTTTGTTTTTTCCATTGGTTTCAATGCATTTTGGCTTAAAACGAGCATTTGCTGTTTTCTCTTCAATGCAAGATTAGAGAAACACCATTTCACATCTAATTTGTGGGTCTTGGTCTTCAACACATTCTGTGAAATTTTGAGCAGTCTGTGTTTGATACAAGAGGAGATTTTGCAAAGTATGGGTTTTTGCTGTTTCCATAGGTTTCAATGCATTTTGGCCTAAAACGAGCATTTGCTGTTTTCTCTTAAACACAACATGGGAGAAAAACCATTTCACATCACATTTGTGGATCTTGGTCTTCAACACAATCTGTGAAATTTTGAGCTGTATGTGTTTGCTACAAGAGGAGATATCACAAAGAATGTGCTTTTGTTGTTTCCATTGGTTTCAATGCATTTTGGCCTAAAACGAGCATTTGCTGTTTTCTTTTAAATGCAGCATGGGAGAAAAACAATTTCACATCCGGTTTGTGGGTCTTGGTCTTCAACACATTCTGTGAAATTTTGAGCTGTCTGTGTTAGCTACAAGAGGAGATATCACAAAGTATGCGCATTTGTTGTTTCCATTGGTTTCAATGCATTTTGGCCTAAAACGAGCATTTGCTGTTTTCTCTTAAACGCAACATGGGAGAAAAACTATTTCACATCACATTTGTGGGTCTTGGTCTTCAACACAATCTGTGAAATTTTGAGCTGTCTGTGCTTGCTACAAGATTAGATATCACAAAGAATGCGCTTTTGTTGTTTCCATTGGTTTCAATGCATATTGGCCTAAAACGAGCATTTGCTGTTTTCTCTTAAATGCAACATTAGAGAAACACCATTTCACATCACATTTGTGGGTCTTGGTCATCAACACATTCTGTGAAATTTTGAGCTGTCTGTGTTTGATACAAGAGGAGATATCGCGAAGTATGGGTTTTTGCTGTTTCCATTGGTTTCAATGCATTTTGGCCTAAAACGAGCATTTGCTGTTTTCTCTTAAACACAACATGGGAGAAAAACCATTTCACATCACATTTGTGGGTCTTGGTCTTCAACACAATCTGTGAAATTTTGAGCTGTCTGTGTTTGCTACAAGAGGAGATTTCACAAAGAATGTGCTTTTGTTGTTTCCATTGGTTTCAATGCATTTTGGCCTAAGACGAGCATTTGCTGTTTTCTCTTAAATGCAGCTTGGGAGAAAAACCATTTCACATCACGTTTGTGGGTCTTGGTCTTCAACACATTCTGTGAAATTTTGAGCTGTCTGTGCTTGCTACAAGAGGAGATATCACAAAGTATGCACTTTTGTTGTTTCCATTGGTTTCAATGCATTTTGGCCTAAGAAGAGCATTTGCTGTTTTCTCTTAAACGCAACATGGGAGAAAAACCATTTCACATCACATTTGTGGGTGTTGGTCTTAAACACAATCTGTGAAATTTTGAGCTGTCTGTGTTTGCTACAAGAGGAGATATCACAAAGAATGCGCTTTTGTTGTTTCCATTGGTTTCAATGCATTTTGGCCTAAAACGAGCATTTGCTGTTTTCTCTTAAATGCAACATGGGAGAAAAAGCATTTCACATCACATTTGTGGGTCTTGGTCTTCAACACATTCTGTGAAATGTTGAGCTGTCTGTGTTTGCTACAAGAGGAGATATCGCAAAGAATGCGCTTTTGTTGCTTCCATTGGTTTCAAAGCATTTTGGCCTAAAACGAGCATTTGCTGTTTTCTCTTAAATGCAACATTAGAGAAACACCATTTCACATCACATTTGTGGGTCTTGGTCTTCAACACATTCTGTGAAATTTTGAGCTGTCTGTGTTTGATACAAGAGAAGATATCGCGAAGTATGGGTTTTTGCTGTTTCCATTGGTTTCAATGCATTTTGGCCTAAAACGAGCATTTCCTGTTTTCTCTTAAACACAACATGGGAGAAAAACCATTTCACATCACATTTGTGGGTCTTCGTCTTCAACACAATCTGTGAAATTTTGAGCTGTCTGTGTTTGCTACAAGAGGAGATATCACAAAGAATGTGCTTTTGTTGTTTCCATTGGTTTCAATGCATTTTGGCCTAAAACGAGCATTTGCTGTTTTCTCTTAAATGCAGCTTGGGAGAAAAACCATTTCACATCACGTTTTTGGGTCTTGGTCTTCAACACATTCTGTGAAATTTTGAGCTGTCTGTGCTTGCTACAAGAGGAGATATCACAAAGTATGCACTTTTGTTGTTTACATTGGTTTCAATGCATTTTTGCCTAAAACGAGCATTTGCTGTTTTTACTTAAATGCAGCATGGGAGAAAAACCATTTCACATCACGTTTGTGGGTCTTGGTCTTCAACACATTCTGTGAAATTTTGAGCTGTCTGTGTTTGCTACAAGAGGAGATATCACAAAGTATGCGCATTTGTTGTTTCCATTGGTTTCAATGCATTTTGGCCTAAACCAAGAATTTGCTGTTTTCTCTTAAACGCATGGGAGAAAAACTAGTTCACATCACATTTGTTGGTCTTGGTCTTCAACACAATCTGTGAAATTTTGAGCTATCTGTGTTTGCTACAAGAGGAGATATCGCAAAGAATGCGCTTTTGTTTTTTCCATTGGTTTCAATGCATTTTGGCTTAAAACGAGCATTTGCTGTTTTCTCTTCAATGCAACATTAGAGAAACACCATTTCACATCATATTTGTGGGTCTTGGTCTTCAACACATTCTGTGAAATTTTGAGCAGTCTGTGTTTGATACAAGAGGAGATTTCGCAAAGTATGGGTTTTTGCTGTTTCCATTGGTTTCAATGCATTTTGGCCTAAAACGAGCATTTGCTGTTTTCTCTTAAACGCATGGGAGAAAAACTAGTTCACATCACATTTGTTGGTCTTGGTCTTCAACACAATCTGTGAAATTTTGAGCTGTCTGTGCTTGCTACAAGAGGAGATATCACAAAGTATGCGCTTTAGTTGTTTCCATTGGTTTCAATGCATTTTTGCCTAAGACGAGCATTTGCTGTTTTCTCTTAAACGCAACATGGGAGAAAAACCATTTCACATCACATTTGTGGGTGTTGGTCTTAAACACAATCTGTGAAATTTTGAGCTGTCTGTGTTTGCTACAAGAGGAGATATCACAAAGAATGCGCTTTTGTTGTTTCCATTGGTTTCAATGCATTTTGGCCTAAAACGAGCATTTGCTGTTTTCTCTTAAATGCAACATGGGAGAAAAAGCATTTCACATCACATTTGTTGGTCTTGGTCTTCAACACATTCTGTGAAATGTTGAGCTGTCTGTGTTTGCTACAAGAGGAGATATCGCAAAGAATGCGCTTTTGTTGTTTCCATTGGTTTCAATGCATTTTGGCCTAAAACGAGCATTTGCTGTTTTCTCTTAAATGCAACATTAGAGAAACACCATTTCACATCACATTTGTGGGTCTTGGTCTTCAACACATTCTGTGAAATTTTGAGCTGTCTGTGTTTGATACAAGAGAAGATATCGCGAAGTATGGGTTTTTGCTGTTTCCATTGGTTTCAATGCATTTTGGCCTAAAACGAGCATTTCCTGTTTTCTCTTAAACACAACATGGGAGAAAAACCATTTCACATCACATTTGTGGGTCTTGGTCTTCAACACAATCTGTGAAATTTTGAGCTGTCTGTGTTTGCTACAAGAGGAGATATCACAAAGAATGTGCTTTTGTTGTTTCCATTGGTTTCAATGCATTTTGGCCAAAAACGAGCATTTGCTGTTTTCTCTTAAATGCAGCTTGGGAGAAAAACCATTTCACATCACGTTTTTGGGTCTTGGTCTTCAACACATTCTGTGAAATTTTGAGCTGTCTGTGTTTGCTACAAGAGGAGATATCACAAAGTATGCGCATTTGTTGTTTCCATTGGTTTCAATGCATTTTGGCCTAAAACGAGCATTTGCTGTTTTCTCTTAAACGCATGGGAGAAAAACTAGTTCACATCACATTTGTTGGTCTTGGTCTTCAACACAATCTGTGAAATTTTGAGCTGTCTGTGCTTGCTAGAAGAGGAGATATCACAAAGTATGCGCTTTAGTTGTTTCCATTGGTTTCAATGCATTTTGGCCTAAGACGAGCATTTGCTGTTTTCTCTTAAATGCAACATGGGAGAAAAACCATTTCACATCACATTTGTGGGTGTTGGTCTTAAACACAATCTGTGAAATTTTGAGCTGTCTGTGTTTGCTACAAGAGGAGATATCACAAAGAATGCGCTTTTGTTGTTTCCATTGGTTTCAATGCATTTTGGCCTAAAACGAGCATTTGCAGTTTTCTCTTAAATGCAACATGGGAGAAAAAGCATTTCACATCACATTTGTGGGTCTTGGTCTTCAACACAATCTGTGAAATTTTGAGCTGTCTGTGTTTGCTACAAGAGGAGATATCACAAAGTATGCGCTTTTGTTGTTTCCATTGATTTCAATGCATTTTGGCCTAAAACGAGCATTTGCTGTTTTCTCTTAAACGCAACATGGGAGAAAAACCATTTCACATCAAATTTGTGGGTCTTGGTCTTCAACACAATCTGTGAAATTTTGAGCTGTCTGTGTTTGCTACAAGAGGAGATATCGCAAAGAATGCGCTTTTGTTTTTTCCATTGGTTTCAAAGCATTTTGGCTTAAAACGAGCATTTGCTGTATTCTCTTAAATGCAACATTAGAGAAACACCATTTCACATCACATTTGTGGGTCTTGGTCTTCAACACATTCTGTGAAATTTTGAGCTGTCTGTGCTTGCTACAAGAGGAGATATCACAAAGTATGCACTTTTGTTGTTTCCATTGGTTTCAATGCATTTTGGCCTAAGATGAGCATTTGCTGTTTTCTCTTAAACGCAACATGGGAGAAAAACCATTTCACATCACATTTGTGGGTTTTTGTCTTAAACACAATCTGTGAAATTTTGAGCTGTCTGTGTTTGCTACAAGAGGAGATATCACAAAGAATGCGCTTTTGTTGTTTCCATTGGTTTCAATGCATTTTGGCCTAAAACGAGCATTTGCTGTTTTCTCTTAAATGCAACATGGGAGAAAAAGCATTTCACATCACATTTGTTGGTCTTGGTCTTCAACACATTCTGTGAAATGTTGAGCTGTCTGTGTTTGCTACAAGAGGAGATATCGCAAAGAATGCGCTTTTGTTGTTTCCATTGGTTTCAATGCATTTTGGCATAAAACGAGCATTTGCTGTTTTCTCTTAAATGCAACATTAGAGAAACACCATTTCACATCACATTTGTGGGTCTTGGTCTTCAACACATTCTGTGAAATTTTGAGCTGTCTGTGTTTGATACAAGAGAAGATATCGCGAAGTATGGGTTTTTGCTGTTTCAATTGGTTTCAATGCATTTTGGCCTAAAACGAGCATTTCCTGTTTTCTCTTAAACACAACATGGGAGAAAAACCATTTCACATCACATTTGTGGGTCTTGGTCTTCAACACAATCTGTGAAATTTTGAGCTGTCTGTGTTTGCTACAAGAGGAGATATCACAAAGAATGTGCTTTTGTTGTTTCCATTGGTTTCAATGCATTTTGGCCAAAAACGAGCATTTGCTGTTTTCTCTTAAATGCAGCTTGGGAGAAAAACCATTTCACATCACGTTTTTGGGTCTTGGTCTTCAACACATTCTGTGAAATTTTGAGCTGTCTGTGCCTGCTACAAGAGGAGATATCACAAAGTATGCACTTTTGTTGTTTACATTGGTTTCAATGCATTTTGGCCTAAAACGAGCATTTGCTGTTTTTACTTAAATGCAGCATGGGAGAAAAACCATTTCACATCACGTTTGTGGGTCTTGGTCTTCAACACATTCTGTGAAATTTTGAGCTGTCTGTGTTTGCTACAAGAGGAGATATCACAAAGTATGCGCATTTGTTGTTTCCATTGGTTTCAATGCATTTTGGCCTAAAACGAGCATTTGCTGTTTTCTCTTAAACGCATGGGAGAAAAACTAGTTCACATCACATTTGTTGGTCTTGGTCTTCAACACAATCTGTGAAATTTTGAGCTGTCTGTGCTTGCTAGAAGAGGAGATATCACAAAGTATGCGCTTTAGTTGTTTCCATTGGTTTCAATGCATTTTGGCCTAAGACGAGCATTTGCTGTTTTCTCTTAAACGCGACATGGGAGAAAAACCATTTCACATCACATTTGTGGGTGTTGGTCTTAAACACAATCTGTGAAATTTTGAGCTGTCTGTGTTTGCTACAAGAGGAGATATCACAAAGAATGCGCTTTTGTTGTTTCCATTGGTTTCAATGCATTTTGGCCGAAAACGAGCATTTGCAGTTTTCTCTTAAATGCAACATGGGAGAAAAAGCATTTCACATCACATTTGTGGGTCTTGGTCTTCAACACAATCTGTGAAATTTTGAGCTGTCTGTGTTTGCTACAAGAGGAGATATCACAAAGTATGCGCTTTTGTTGTTTCCATTGATTTCAATGCATTTTGGCCTAAAACGAGCATTTGCTGTTTTCTCTTAAACGCAACATGGGAGAAAAACCATTTCACATCAAATTTGTGGGTCTTGGTCTTCAACACAATCTGTGAAATTTTGAGCTGTCTGTGTTTGCTACAAGAGGAGATATCGCAAAGAATGCGCTTTTGTTTTTTCCATTGGTTTCAAAGCATTTTGGCTTAAAACGAGCATTTGCTGTATTCTCTTAAATGCAACATTAGAGAAACACCATTTCACATCACATTTGTGGGTCTTGGTCTTCAACACATTCTGTGAAATTTTGAGCAGTCTGTGTTTGATACAAGAGGAGATATCGCGAAGTATGGGTTTTTGCTGTTTCCATTGGTTTCAATGCATTTTGGACTAAAACGAGCATTTGCTGTTTTCTCTTAAACACAACATGGGAGAAAAACCATTTCACATCACATTTGTGGGTCTTGGTCTTCAACACAATCTGTGAAATTTTGAGCTGTATGTGTTTGCTACAAGAGGAGATATCACAAAGAATGTGCTTTTGGTTTTTCCATTGGTTTCAATGCATTTTGGCCTAAAACGAGCATTTGCTGTTTTCTCTTAAATGCAGCTTGGGAGAAAAAACATTTCACATCACATTTGTGGGTCTTGGTCTTCAACACAATCTGTGAAATTTTGAACTGTATGTGTTTGCTACAAGAGGAGATATCACAAAGAATGTGCTTTTGTTTTTTCCATTGGTTTCAATGCATTTTGGCCTAAAACGAGCATTTGCTGTTTTCTCTTAAATGCAGCTTGGGAGAAAAACCATTTCACATCACGTTTGTGGGTCTTGGTCTTCAACACACTCTGTGAAATTTTGAGCTGTCTGTGTTTGCTACAAGAGGAGATATCACAAAGTATGCGCTTTTGTTGTTTCCATTGATTTCAATGCATTTTGGCCTAAAACGAGCATTTGCTGTTTTCTCTTAAACGCAACATGGGAGAAAAACCATTTCACATCAAATTTGTGGGTCTTGGTCTTCAACACAATCTGTGAAATTTTGAGCTGTCTGTGTTTGCTACAAGAGGAGATATCGCAAAGAATGCGCTTTGGTTTTTTCCATTGGTTTCAAAGCATTTTGGCTTAAAACGAGCATTTGCTGTATTCTCTTAAATGCAACATTAGAGAAACACCATTTCACATCACATTTGTGGGTCTTGGTCTTCAACACATTCTGTGAAATTTTGAGCTGTCTGTGTTTGATACAAGAGAAGATATCGCGAAGTATGGGTTTTTGCTGTTTCCATTGGTTTCAATGCATTTTGGCCTAAAACGAGCATTTCCTGTTTTGTCTTAAACACAACATGGGAGAAAAACCATTTCACATCACATTTGTGGGTCTTGGTCTTCAACACAATCTGTGAAATTTTGAGCTGTCTGTGTTTGCTACAAGAGGAGATATCACAAAGAATGTGCTTTTGTTGTTTCCATTGGTTTCAATGCATTTTGGCCAAAAACGAGCATTTGCTGTTTTCTCTTAAATGCAGCTTGGGAGAAAAACCATTTCACATTACGTTTTTGGGTCTTGGTCTTCAACACATTCTGTGAAATTTTGAGCTGTCTGTGCTTGCTACAAGAGGAGATATCACAAAGTATGCACTTTTGTTGTTTACATTGGTTTCAATGCATTTTGGCCTAAAACGAGCATTTGCTGTTTTTACTTAAATGCAGCATGGGAGAAAAACCATTTCACATCACGTTTGTGGGTCTTGGTCTTCAACACATTCTGTGAAATTTTGAGCTGTCTGTGTTTGCTACAAGAGGAGATATCACAAAGTATGCGCATTTGTTGTTTCCATTGGTTTCAATGCATTTTGGCCTAAAACGAGCATTTGCTGTTTTCTCTTAAACGCATGGGAGAAAAACTAGTTCACATCACATTTGTTGGTCTTGGTCTTCAACACAATCTGTGAAATTTTGAGCTGTCTGTGCTTGCTAGAAGAGGAGATATCACAAAGTATGCGCTTTAGTTGTTTCCATTGGTTTCAATGCATTTTGGCCTAAGACGAGCATTTGCTGTTTTCTCTTAAACGCAACATGGGAGAAAAACCATTTCACATCACATTTGTGGGTGTTGGTCTTAAACACAATCTGTGAAATTTTGAGCTGTCTGTGTTTGCTACAAGAGGAGATATCACAAAGAATGCGCTTTTGTTGTTTCCATTGGTTTCAATGCATTTTGGCCTAAAACGAGCATTTGCAGTTTTCTCTTAAATGCAACATGGGAGAAAAAGCATTTCACATCACATTTGTGGGTCTTGGTCTTCAACACAATCTGTGAAATTTTGAGCTGTCTGTGTTTGCTACAAGAGGAGATATCACAAAGTATGCGCTTTTGTTGTTTCCATTGATTTCAATGCATTTTGGCCTAAAACGAGCATTTGCTGTTTTCTCTTAAACGCAACATGGGAGAAAAACCATTTCACATCAAATTTGTGGGTCTTGGTCTTCAACACAATCTGTGAAATTTTGAGCTGTCTGTGTTTGCTACAAGAGGAGATATCGCAAAGAATGCGCTTTTGTTTTTTCCATTGGTTTCAAAGCATTTTGGCTTAAAACGAGCATTTGCTGTATTCTCTTAAATGCAACATTAGAGAAACACCATTTCACATCACATTTGTGGGTCTTGGTCTTCAACACATTCTGTGAAATTTTGAGCAGTCTGTGTTTGATACAAGAGGAGATATCGCGAAGTATGGGTTTTTGCTGTTTCCATTGGTTTCAATGCATTTTGGACTAAAACGAGCATTTGCTGTTTTCTCTTAAACACAACATTGGAGAAAAACCATTTCACATCACATTTGTGGGTCTTGGTCTTCAACACAATCTGTGAAATTTTGAGCTGTATGTGTTTGCTACAAGAGGAGATATCACAAAGAATGTGCTTTTGGTTTTTCCATTGGTTTCAATGCATTTTGGCCTAAAACGAGCATTTGCTGTTTTCTCTTAAATGCAGCTTGGGAGAAAAAACATTTCACATCACATTTGTGGGTCTTGGTCTTCAACACAATCTGTGAAATTTTGAGCTGTAGGTGTTTGCTACAAGAGGAGATATCACAAAGAATGTGCTTTTGTTTTTTCCATTGGTTTCAATGCATTTTGGCCTAAAACGAGCATTTGCTGTTTTCTCTTAAATGCAGCTTGGGAGAAAAACCATTTCACATCACGTTTGTGGGTCTTGGTCTTCAACACACTCTGTGAAATTTTGAGCTGTCTGTGTTTGCTACAAGAGGAGATATCACAAAGTATGCGCTTTTGTTGTTTCCATTGATTTCAATGCATTTTGGCCTAAAACGAGCATTTGCTGTTTTCTCTTAAACGCAACATGGGAGAAAAACCATTTCACATCAAATTTGTGGGTCTTGGTCTTCAACACAATCTGTGAAATTTTGAGCTGTCTGTGTTTGCTACAAGAGGAGATATCGCAAAGAATGCGCTTTGGTTTTTTCCATTGGTTTCAAAGCATTTTGGCTTAAAACGAGCATTTGCTGTATTCTCTTAAATGCAACATTAGAGAAACACCATTTCACATCACATTTGTGGGTCTTGGTCTTCAACACATTCTGTGAAATTTTGAGCAGTCTGTATTTGATACAAGAGGAGATATCGCGAAGTATGGGTTTTTGCTGTTTCCATTGGTTTCAATGCATTTTGGCCTAAAACGAGCATTTGCTGTTTTCTCTTAAACACAACATGGGAGAAAAACCATTTCACATCACATTTGTGGATCTTGGTCTTCAACACAATCTGTGAAATTTTGAGCTGTATGTGTTTGCTACAAGAGGAGATATCACAAAGAATGTGCTTTTGTTGTTTCCATTGGTTTCAATGCATTTTGGCCTAAAATGAGCATTTGCTGTTTTCTCTTAAATGCAGCATGGGAGAAAAACAATTTCACATCATTTTTGTGGGTCTTGGTCTTCAACACATTCTGTGAAATTTTGAGCTGTCTGTGTTTGCTACAAGAGGAGATATCACAAAGTATGCGCATTTGTTGTTTCCATTGGTTTCAATGCATTTTGGCCTAAAACGAGCATTTGCTGTTTTCTCTTAAACGCAACATGGGAGAAAAACAATTGCACATCACATTTGTGGGTCTTGGTCTTCAACACAATCTGTGAAATTTTGAGCTGTCTGTGCTTGCTACAAGATTAGATATCACAAAGAATGCGCTTTTGTTGTTTCCATTGGTTTCAATGCATTTTGGCCTAAAACGAGCATTTGCTGTTTTCTCTTAAATGCAACATGGGAGAAAAAGCATTTCACATCACATTTGTGGGTCTTGGTCTTCAACACATTCTGTGAAATGTTGAGCTGTCTGTGTTTGCTACAAGAGGAGATATCGCAAAGAATGCGCTTTTGTTGTTTCCATTGGTTTCAATGCATTTTGGCCTAAAACGAGCATTTGCTGTTTTCTCTTAAATGCAACATTAGAGAAACACCATTTCACATCACATTTGTGGGTCTTGGTCTTCAACACATTCTGTGAAATTTTGAGCTGTCTGTGTTTGATACAAGAGAAGATATCGCGAAGTATGGGTTTTTGCTGTTTCCATTGGTTTCAATGCATTTTGGCCTAAAACGAGCATTTCCTGTTTTCTCTTAAACACAACATGGGAGAAAAACCATTTCACATCACATTTGTGGGTCTTGGTCTTCAACACAATCTGTGAAATTTTGAGCTGTCTGTGTTTGCTACAAGAGGAAATATCACAAAGAATGTGCTTTTGTTGTTTCCATTGGTTTCGATGCATTTTGGCCTAAAACGAGCATTTGCTGTTTTTTCTTAAATGCAGCTTGGGAGAAAAACGATTTCACATCACGTTTTTGGGTCTTGGTCTTCAACACATTCTGTGAAATTTTGAGCTGTCTGTGCTTGCTACAAGAGGAGATATCACAAAGTATGCACTTTTGTTGTTTACATTGGTTTCAATGCATTTTGGCCTAAAACGAGCATTTGCTGTTTTCTCTTAAACGCATGGGAGAAAAACTAGTTCACATCACATTTGTTGGTCTTGGTCTTCAACACAATCTGTGAAATTTTGAGCTGTCTGTGCTTGCTACAAGAGGAGATATCACAAAGTATGCGCTTTAGTTGTTTCCATTGGTTTCAATGCATTTTGGCCTAAGACGAGCATTTGCTGTTTTCTCTTAAACGCAACATGGGAGAAAAACCATTTCACATCACATTTGTGGGTGTTGGTCTTAAACACAATCTGTGAAATTTTGAGCTGTCTGTGTTTGCTACAAGAGGAGATATCACAAAGAATGCGCTTTTGTTGTTTCCATTGGTTTCAATGCATTTTGGCCTAAAACGAGCATTTGCTGTTTTCTCTTAAATGCAACATGGGAGAAAAAGCATTTCACATCACATTTGTGGGTCTTGGTCTTCAACACAATCTGTGAAATTTTGAGCTGTCTGTGTTTGCTACAAGAGGAGATATCACAAAGTATGCGCTTTTGTTGTTTCCATTGATTTCAATGCATTTTGGCCTAAAACGAGCATTTGCTGTTTTCTCTTAAACGCAACATGGGAGAAAAACCATTTCACATCAAATTTGTGGGTCTTGGTCTTCAACACAATCTGTGAAATTTTGAGCTGTCTGTGTTTGCTACAAGAGGAGATATCGCAAAGAATGCGCTTTTGTTTTTTCCATTGGTTTCAAAGCATTTTAGCTTAAAACGAGCATTTGCTGTATTCTCTTAAATGCAACATTAGAGAAACACCATTTCACATCACATTTGTGGGTCTTGGTCTTCAACACATTCTGTGAAATTTTGAGCAGTCTGTGTTTGATACAAGAGGAGATATCGCGAAGTATGGGTTTTTGCTGTTTCCATTGGTTTCAATGCATTTTGGCCAAAAACGAGCTTTTGCTGTTTTCTCTTAAACACAACATGGGAGAAAAACCATTTCACATCACATTTGTGGGTCTTGGTCTTCAACACATTCTGTGAATTGTTGAGCTGTCTGTGTTTGCTACAAGAGGAGATATCACAAAGTATGCGCTTTAGTTGTTTCCATTGGTTTCAATGCATTTTGGCCTAAGACGAGCATTTGCTGTTTTCTCTTAAATGCAACATGGGAGAAAAAGCATTTCACATCACATTTGTGGGTCTTGGTCTTCAACACATTCTGTGAATTGTTGAGCTGTCTGTGTTTGCTACAAGAGGAGATATCGCAAAGAATGCGCTTTTTTTGTTTCCATTGGTTTCAATGCATTTTGGCCTAAAACGAGCATTTGCTGTTTTCTCTTAAATGCAACATTAGAGAAACACCATTTCACATCACATTTGTGGGTCTTGGTCTTCAACACATTCTGTGAAATTTTGAGCTGTCTGTGTTTGATACAAGAGGAGATATCGCGAAGTATGGGTTTTTGCTGTTTCCATTGGTTTCAATGCATTTTGGCCTAAAACGAGCATTTGCTGTTTTCTCTTAAACACAACATGGGAGAAAAACCATTTCACATCACATTTGTGGGTCTTGGTCTTCAACACAATCTGTGAAATTTTGAGCTGTATGTGTTTGCTACAAGAGGAGATATCACAAAGAATGTGCTTTTGTTTTTTCCATTGGTTTCAATGCATTTTGGCCTAAAACGAGCATTTGCTGTTTTCTCTTAAATGCAGCTTGGGAGAAAAACCATTTCACATCACGTTTGTGGGTCTTGGTCTTCAACACACTCTGTGAAATTTTGAGCTGTCTGTGCTTGCTACAAGAGGAGATATCACAAAGTATGCACTTTTGTTGTTTCCATTGGTTTCAATGCATTTTGGCCTAAAAGGAGCATTTGCTGTTTTCTCCTAAATGCAGCATGGGAGAAAAACCATTTCACATCAGGTTTGTGGGTATTGGTCTTCAACACATTCTGTGAAATTTTGAGCTGTCTGTGTGTGCTACAAGAGGAGATATCACAAAGTATGCGCATTTGTTGTTTCCATTGGTTTCAATGTATTTTGGCCTAAAACGAGCATTTGCTGTTTTCTCTTAAACGCAACATGGGAGAAACACAATTTCACATCACATTTGTGGGTCTTGGTCTTCAACACAATCTTTGAAATTTTGAGCTGTCTATGCTTGCTACAAGAGGAGATATCACAAAGTATGCGCTTTAGTTGTTTCCATTGGTTTCAATGCATTTTGGCCTAAGACGAGCATTTGCTGTTTTCTCTTAAATGCAACATGGGAGAAAAAGCATTTCACATCACATTTGTGGGTCTTGGTCTTCAACACATTCTGTGAATTGTTGAGCTGTCTGTGTTTGCTACAAGAGGAGATATCGCAAAGAATGCGCTTTTTTTGTTTCCATTGGTTTCAATGCATTTTGGCCTAAAACGAGCATTTGCTGTTTTCTCTTAAATGCAACATTAGAGAAACACCATTTCACATCACATTTGTGGGTCTTGGTCTTCAACACATTCTGTGAAATTTTGAGCTGTCTGTGTTTGATACAAGAGGAGATATCGCGAAGTATGGGTTTTTGCTGTTTCCATTGGTTTCAATGCATTTTGGCCTAAAACGAGCATTTGCTGTTTTCTCTTAAACACAACATGGGAGAAAAACCATTTCACATCACATTTGTGGGTCTTGGTCTTCAACACAATCTGTGAAATTTTGAGCTGTATGTGTTTGCTACAAGAGGAGATATCACAAAGAATGTGCTTTTGTTTTTTCCATTGGTTTCAATGCATTTTGGCCTAAAACGAGCATTTGCTGTTTTCTCTTAAATGCAGCTTGGGAGAAAAACCATTTCACATCACGTTTGTGGGTCTTGGTCTTCAACACACTCTGTGAAATTTTGTGCTGTCTGTGCTTGCTACAAGAGGAGATATCACAAAGTATGCACTTTTGTTGTTTCCATTGGTTTCAATGCATTTTGGCCTAAAAGGAGCATTTGCTGTTTTCTCTTAAATGCAGCATGGGAGAAAAACCATTTCACATCAGGTTTGTGGGTATTGGTCTTCAACACATTCTGTGAAATTTTGAGCTGTCTGTGTTTGCTACAAGAGGAGATATCACAAAGTATGCGCATTTGTTGTTTCCATTGGTTTCAATGCATTTTGGCCTAAAACGAGCATTTGCTGTTTTCTCTTAAACGCAACATGGGAGAAACACAATTTCACATCACATTTGTGGGTCTTGGTCTTCAACACACTCTGTGAAATTTTGAGCTGTCTGTGCTTGCTACAAGAGGAGATATCACAAAGTATGCGCTTTAGTTGTTTCCATTGGTTTCAATGCATTTTGGCCTAAAACGAGCATTTGCTGTTTTCTCTTAAATGCAACATGGGAGAAAAAGCATTTCACATCACATTTGTGGGTCTTGGTCTTCAACACATTCTGTGAAATGTTGAGCTGTCTGTGTTTGCTACAAGAGGAGATATCGCAAAGAATGCGCTTTTTTTGTTTCCATTGGTTTCAATGCATTTTGGCCTAAAACGAGCATTTGCTGTTTTCTCTTAAATACAACATTAGAGAAACACCATTTTACATCACATTTGTGGTTCTTGGTCTTCAACACATTCTGTGAAATTTTGAGCTGTCTGTGTTTGATACAAGAGGAGATATCGCGAAGTATGGGTTTTTGCTGTTTCCATTGGTTTCAATGCATTTTGGCCTAAAACGAGCATTTGCTGTTTTCTCTTAAACACAACATGGGAGAAAAACCATTTCACATCACATTTGTGGGTCTTGGTCTTCAACACAATCTGTGAAATTTTGAGCTGTCTGTGTTTTCTACAAGAGGAGATATCACAAAGAATGTGCTTTTGTTGTTTCCATTGGTTTCAATGCATTTTGGCCTAAAACGAGCATTTGCTGTTTTCTCTTAAATGCAGCATGGGAGAAAAACCATTTCACATCAGGTTTGTGGGTCTTGGTCTTCAACACATTCTGTGAAATTTTGAGCTGTCTGTGTTTGCTACAAGAGGAGATATCACAAAGTATGCGCATTTGTTGTTTCCATTGGTTTCAATGCATTTTGGCCTAAAACGTGCATTTGCTGTTTTCTCTTAAACGCAACATGGGAGAAACACAATTTCACATCACATTTGTGGGTCTTGGTCTTCAACACAATCTTTGAAATTTTGAGCTGTCTATGCTTGCTACAAGAGGAGATATCACAAAGTATGCACTTTTGTTGTTTCCATTGGTTTCAATGCATTTTGGCCTAAGAAGAGCATTTGCTGTTTTCTCTTAAACGCGACATGGGAGAAAAACCATTTCACATCACATTTGTGGTTGTTGGTCTTAAACACAATCTGTGAAATTTTGAGCTGTCTGTGTTTGCTACAAGAGGAGATATCACAAAGTATGCGCTTTTGTTGTTTCCATTGGTTTCAATGTATTTTGGCCTAAAACGAGCATTTGCTGTTTTCTCTTAAATGCAACATGGGAGAAAAAGCATTTCACATCACATTTGTGGGTCTTGGTCTTCAACACATTCTGTGAAATGTTGAGCTGTCTGTGTTTGCTACAAGAGGAGATATCGCAAAGAATGCGCTTTTGTTGTTTCCATTGGTTTCAATGCATTTTGGCCTAAAACGAGCATTTGCTGTTTTCTCTTAAATGCAACATTAGAGAAACACCATTTCACATCACATTTGTGGGTCTTGGTCTTCAACACAATCTGTGAAATTTTGAGCTATATGTGTTTGCTACAAGAGGAGATATCACAAAGAATGTGCTTTTGTTGCTTCCATTGGTTTCAATGCATTTTGGCCTAAAACAAGCTTTTGCTGTTTTCTCTTAAATGCAGCTTGGGAGAAAAACCATTTCACATCACGTTTGTGGGTCTTGGTCTTCAACACACTCGGTGAAATTTTGAGCTGTCTGTGCTTGCTACAAGAGGAGATATCACAAAGTATGCGCATTTGTTGTTTCCATTGGTTTCAATGCATTTTGGCCTAAAACGAGCATTTGCTGTTTTCTCTTAAACGCAACATGGGAGAAAAACAATTTCACATCACATTTGTGGGTCTTGGTCTTCAACCCATTCTGTGAAATTTTGAGCTGTCTGTGCTTGCTACAAGAGGAGATATCACAAAGTATGCAGTTTTGTTGTTTCCATTGGTTTCAATGCATTTTGGCCTAAAACGAGCATTTGCTGTTTTCACTTAAATGCAGCATGGGAGAAAAACCTTTTCACATCACGTTTGTGGGTCTTGGTCTTCAACACATTCTGTGAAATTTTGAGCTGTCTGTGTTTGCTACAAGATGAGATATCACAAAGTATGCGCATTTGTTGTTTCCATTGGTTTCAAAGCATTTTGGCCTAAAACGAGCATTTGCTGTTTTCTCTTAAACGCAACATGGGAGAAAAACAATTTCACATCACATTTGTGGGTCTTGGTCTTCAACACAATCTGTGAAATTTTGAGCTGTCTGTGCTTGCTACAAGAGGAGATATCACAAAGTATGCGCTTTAGTTGTTTCCATTGGTTTCAATGCATTTTGGCCTAAGACGAGCATTTGCTGTTTTCTCTTAAACGCAACATGGGAGAAAAACCATTTCACATCACATTTGTGGGTGTTGGTCTTAAACACAATCTGTGAAATTTTGAGCTGTCTGTGTTTGCTACAAGAGGAGATATCACAAAGAATGCGCTTTTGTTGTTTCCATTGGTTTCAATGCATTTTGGCCTAAAACGAGCATTTGCTGTTTTCTCTTAAATGCAACATGGGAGAAAAAGCATTTCACATCACATTTGTGGGTCTTGGTCTTCAACACATTCTGTGAAATGTTGAGCTGTCTGTGTTTGCTACAAGAGGAGATATCGCAAAGAATGCGCTTTTGTTGTTTCCATTGGTTTCAATGCATTTTGGCCTAAAACGAGCATTTGTTGTTTTCTCTTAAATGCAACATTAGAGAAACACCATTTCACATCACATTTGTGGGTCTTGGTCTTCAACACATTCTGTGAAATTTTGAGCTGTCTGTGTTTGATACAAGAGGAGATATCGCAAAGTATGGGTTTTTGCTATTTCCATTGGTTTCAATGCATTTTGGCCTAAAACGAGCATTTGCTGTTTTCTCTTAAACACAACATGGGAGAAAAACCATTTCACATCACATTTGTGGGTCTTGGTCTTCAACACAATCTGTGAAATTTTGAGCTGTCTGTGTTTGATACAAGAGGAGATATCACAAAGAATGTGCTTTTGTTGTTTCCATTGGTTTCAATGCATTTTGGCCTAAAACGAGCATTTGCTGTTTCCTCTTCAATGCAACATGGAAGAAAAAGCATTTCACATCACATTTGTGGGTCTTGGTCTTCAACACATTCTGTGAAATGTTGAGCTGTCTGTGTTTGCTACAAGAGGAGATATCGCAAAGTATGCGCTTTTGTTGTTTCCATTGGTTTCAATGCATTTTGGCCTAAAACGAGCATTTGCTGTTTTCTCTTAAATGCAACATTAGAGAAACACCATTTCACATAACATTTGTGGGTCTTGGTCTTCAACACATTCTGTGAAATTTTGAGCTGACTGTGTTTGATACAAGAGGAGATATCGCGAAGTATGGGTTTTTGCTGTTTCCATTGGTTTCAATGCATTTTGGCCTAAAACGAGCATTTGCTGTTTTCTCTTAAACACAACATGGGAGAAAAACCATTTCACATCACATTTGTGGGTCTTGGTCTTCAACACAATCTGTGAAATTTTGATCTGTCTGTGTTTGCTACAAGAGGAGATATCACAAAGTATGCACTTTTGTTGTTTCCATTGGTTTCAATGCATTTTGGCATAAAACGAGCATTTGCTGTTTTCACTTAAATGCAGCATGGGAGAAAAACCATTTCACATCACGTTTGTGGGTCTTGGTCTTCAACACAATCTGAGAATTTTTGAGCTGTCTGTGCTTGCTACAAGAGGAGATATCGCAAAGAATTCACTTTTGTTTTTTCCATTGGTTTCAATGCATTTTGGCTTAAAACGAGCATTTGCTGTTTTCTCTTAAATGCAACATTAGAGAAACACCATTTCACATCACATTTGTGTGTCTTGGTCTTCAACACATTCTGTGAAGTTTTGAGCAGTCTGTGCTTTATACAAGAGGAGATATCGCGAAGTATGGGTTTTTGCTGTTTCCATTGGTTTCAATGCATTTTGGCCTAAAACGAGCATTTGCTGTTTTCTCTTAAACACAACATGGGAGAAAAACCATTTCACATCACATTTGTGGGTCTTGGTCTTCAACACAATCTGTGAAATTTTGAGCTGTATGTGTTTGCTACAAGAGGAGATATCGCAAAGAATTCACTTTTGTTTTTTCCATTGGTTTCAATGCATTTTGGCCTAAGACGAGCATTTGCTGTTTTCTCTTAAATGCAGCTTGGGAGAAAAACCATTTCACATCACGTTTGTGGGTCTTGGTCTTCAACACATTCTGTGAAATTTTGAGCTGTCTGTGCTTGCTACAAGAGGAGATATCACAAAGTATGCACTTTTGTTGTTTCCATTGGTTTCAATGCATTTTGGCCTAAGAAGAGCATTTGCTGTTTTCTCTTAAACGCGACATGGGAGAAAAACCATTTCACATCACATTTGTGGTTGTTGGTCTTAAACACAATCTGTGAAATTTTGAGCTGTCTGTGTTTGCTACAAGAGGAGATATCACAAAGTATGCGCTTTTGTTGTTTCCATTGGTTTCAATGTATTTTGGCCTAAAACGAGCATTTGCTGTTTTCTCTTAAATGCAACATGGGAGAAAAAGCATTTCACATCACATTTGTGGGTCTTGGTCTTCAACACATTCTGTGAAATGTTGAGCTGTCTGTGTTTGCTACAAGAGGAGATATCGCAAAGAATGCGCTTTTGTTGTTTCCATTGGTTTCAATGCATTTTGGCCTAAAACGAGCATTTGCTGTTTTCTCTTAAATGCAACATTAGAGAAACACCATTTCACATCACATTTGTGGGTCTTGGTCTTCAACACAATCTGTGAAATTTTGAGCTGTATGTGTTTGCTACAAGAGGAGATATCACAAAGAATGTGCTTTTGTTGCTTCCATTGGTTTCAATGCATTTTGGCCTAAAACAAGCTTTTGCTGTTTTCTCTTAAATGCAGTTTGGGAGAAAAACCATTTCACATCACGTTTGTGGGTCTTGGTCTTCAACACACTCGGTGAAATTTTGAGCTGTCTGTGCTTGCTACAAGAGGAGATATCACAAAGTATGCGCATTTGTTGTTTCCATTGGTTTCAATGCATTTTGGCCTAAAACGAGCATTTGCTGTTTTCTATTAAACGCAACATGGGAGAAAAACAATTTCACATCACATTTGTGGGTCTTGGTCTTCAACCCATTCTGTGAAATTTTGAGCTGTCTGTGCTTGCTACAAGAGGAGATATCACAAAGTATGCAGTTTTGTTGTTTCCATTGGTTTCAATGCATTTTGGCCTAAAACGAGCATTTGCTGTTTTCACTTAAATGCAGCATGGGAGAAAAACCTTTTCACATCACGTTTGTGGGTCTTGGTCTTCAACACATTCTGTGAAATTTTGAGCTGTCTGTGTTTGCTACAAGATGAGATATCACAAAGTATGCGCATTTGTTGTTTCCATTGGTTTCAATGCATTTTGGCCTAAAACGAGCATTTGCTGTTTTCTCTTAAACGCAACATGGGAGAAAAACAATTTCACATCACATTTGTGGGTCTTGGTCTTCAACACAATCTGTGAAATTTTGAGCTGTCTGTGCTTGCTACAAGAGGAGATATCACAAAGTATGCGCTTTAGTTGTTTCCATTGGTTTCAATGCATTTTGGCCTAAGACGAGCATTTGCTGTTTTCTCTTAAACGCAACATGGGAGAAAAACCATTTCACATCACATTTGTGGGTGTTGGTCTTAAACACAATCTGTGAAATTTTGAGCTGTCTGTGTTTGCTACAAGAGGAGATATCGCAAAGAATGCGCTTTTGTTGTTTCCATTGGTTTCAATGCATTTTGGCCTAAAACGAGCATTTGTTGTTTTCTCTTAAATGCAACATTAGAGAAACACCATTTCACATCACATTTGTGGGTCTTGGTCTTCAACACATTCTGTGAAATTTTGAGCTGTCTGTGTTTGATACAAGAGGAGATATCGCAAAGTATGGGTTTTTGCTATTTCCATTGGTTTCAATGCATTTTGGCCTAAAACGAGCATTTGCTGTTTTCTCTTAAACACAACATGGGAGAAAAACCATTTCACATCACATTTGTGGGTCTTGGTCTTCAACACAATCTGTGAAATTTTGAGCTGTCTGTGTTTGATACAAGAGGAGATATCACAAAGAATGTGCTTTTGTTGTTTCCATTGGTTTCAATGCATTTTGGCCTAAAACGAGCATTTGCTGTTTCCTCTTCAATGCAACATGGAAGAAAAAGCATTTCACATCACATTTGTGGGTCTTGGTCTTCAACACATTCTGTGAAATGTTGAGCTGTCTGTGTTTGCTACAAGAGGAGATATCGCAAAGTATGCGCTTTTGTTGTTTCCATTGGTTTCAATGCATTTTGGCCTAAAACGAGCATTTGCTGTTTTCTCTTAAATGCAACATTAGAGAAACACCATTTCACATAACATTTGTGGGTCTTGGTCTTCAACACATTCTGTGAAATTTTGAGCTGACTGTGTTTGATACAAGAGGAGATATCGCGAAGTATGGGTTTTTGCTGTTTCCATTGGTTTCAATGCATTTTGGCCTAAAACGAGCATTTGCTGTTTTCTCTTAAACACAACATGGGAGAAAAACCATTTCACATCACATTTGTGGGTCTTGGTCTTCAACACAATCTGTGAAATTTTGATCTGTCTGTGTTTGCTACAAGAGGAGATATCACAAAGTATGCACTTTTGTTGTTTCCATTGGTTTCAATGCATTTTGGCATAAAACGAGCATTTGCTGTTTTCACTTAAATGCAGCATGGGAGAAAAACCATTTCACATCACGTTTGTGGGTCTTGGTCTTCAACACAATCTGAGAATTTTTGAGCTGTCTGTGCTTGCTACAAGAGGAGATATCGCAAAGAATTCACTTTTGTTTTTTCCATTGGTTTCAATGCATTTTGGCTTAAAACGAGCATTTGCTGTTTTCTCTTAAATGCAACATTAGAGAAACACCATTTCACATCACATTTGTGTGTCTTGGTCTTCAACACATTCTGTGAAGTTTTGAGCAGTCTGTGCTTTATACAAGAGGAGATATCGCGAAGTATGGGTTTTTGCTGTTTCCATTGGTTTCAATGCATTTTGGCCTAAAACGAGCATTTGCTGTTTTCTCTTAAACACAACATGGGAGAAAAACCATTTCACATCACATTTGTGGGTCTTGGTCTTCAACACAATCTGTGAAATTTTGAGCTGTATGTGTTTGCTACAAGAGGAGATATCGCAAAGAATTCCCTTTTGTTTTTTCCATTGGTTTCAATGCATTTTGGCTTAAAACGAGCATTTGCTGTTTTCTCTTAAATGCAACATTAGAGAAACACCATTTCACATCACATTTGTGGGTCTTGGTCTTCAACACATTCTGTGAAATTTTGAGCAGTCTGTGCTTTATACAAGAGGAGATATCGCGAAGTATGAGTTTTTGCTGTTTCCATTGGTTTCAATGCATTTTGGCCTAAAACGAGCATTTGCTGTTTTCTCTTAAACGCAACATGGGAGAAAAACCATTTCACATCACATTTGTGGGTCTTGGTCTTCAACACATTCTGTGAAATTTTGAGCAGTCTGTGTTTGATACAAGAGGAGATATCGCGAAGTATGGGTTTTTGCTGTTTCCATTGGTTTCAATGCATTTTGGCCTAAGACGAGCATTTGCTGTTTTCTATTAAACGCAACATGGGAGAAAAACCATTTCACATCACATTTGTGGGTGTTGGTCTTAAACACAATCTGTGAAATTTTGAGCTGTCTGTGTTTGCTACAAGAGGAGATATCACAAAGAATGCGCTTTTGTTGTTTCTATTGGTTTCAATGCATTTTGGCCTAAAACGAGCATTTGCTGTTTTCTCTTAAATGCAACATGGGAGAAAAAGCATTTCACATCACATTTGTGGGTCTTGGTCTTCAACACATTCTGTGAAATGTTGAGCTGTCTGTGTTTGCTACAAGAGGAGATATCGCAAAGAATGCGCTTTTGTTGTTTCCATTGGTTTCAATGCATTTTGGCCTAAAACGAGCATTTGCTGTTTTCTCTTAAATGCAACATTAGAGAAACACCATTTCACATCACATTTGTGGGTCTTGGTCTTCAACACATTCTGTGAAATTTTGAGCTGTCTGTGTTTGATACAAGAGGAGATATCGCGAAGTATGGGTTTTTGCTGTTTCCATTGGTTTCAATGCATTTTGGCCTAAAACGAGCATTTGCTGTTTTCTCTTAAACACAACATGGGAGAAAAACCATTTCACATCACATTTGTGGGTCTTGGTCTTCAACACAATCTGTGAAATTTTGAGCTGTATGTGTTTGCTACAAGAGGAGATATCGCAAAGAATTCACTTTTGTTTTTTCCATTGGTTTCAATGCATTTTGGCTTAAAACGAGCATTTGCTGTTTTCTCTTAAATGCAACATTAGAGAAACACCATTTCACATCACATTTGTGGGTCTTGGTCTTCAACACATTCTGTGAAATTTTGAGCAGTCTGTGCTTTATACAAGAGGAGATATCGCGAAGTATGAGTTTTTGCTGTTTCCATTGGTTTCAATGCATTTTGGCCTAAAACGAGCATTTGCTGTTTTCTCTTAAACGCAACATGGGAGAAAAACCATTTCACATCACATTTGTGGGTCTAGGTCTTCAACACAATCTGTGAAATTTTGAGCTGTCTGTGTTTGCTACAAGAGGAGATATCGCAAAGAATGCGCTTTTGTTTTTTCCATTGGTTTCAAAGCATTTTGGCTTAAAACGAGCATTTGCTGTTTTCTCTTAAATGCAACATTAGAGAAACACCATTTCACATCACATTTGTGGGTCTTGGTCTTCAACACATTCTGTGAAATTTTGAGCAGTCTGTGTTTGATACAAGAGGAGATATCGCGAAGTATGGGTTTTTGCTGTTTCCATTGGTTTCAATGTATTTTGGCCTAAGACGAGCATTTGCTGTTTTCTATTAAACGCAACATGGGAGAAAAACCATTTCACATCACATTTGTGGGTGTTGGTCTTAAACACAATCTGTGAAATTTTGAGCTGTCTGTGTTTGCTACAAGAGGAGATATCACAAAGAATGCGCTTTTGGTTGTTTTCTATTGGTTTCAATGCATTTTGGCCTAAAACGAGCATTTGCTGTTTTCTCTTAAATGCAACATGGGAGAAAAAGCATTTCACATCACATTTGTGGGTCTTGGTCTTCAACACATTCTGTGAAATGTTGAGCTGTCTGTGTTTGCTACAAGAGGAGATATCGCAAAGAATGCGCTTTTGTTGTTTCCATTGTTTCAATGCATTTTGGCCTAAAACGAGCATTTGCTGTTTTCTCTTAAATGCAACATTAGAGAAACACCATTTCACATCACATTTGTGGGTCTTGGTCTTCAACACATTCTGTGAAATTTTGAGCTGTCTGTGTTTGATACAAGAGGAGATATCGCGAAGTATGGGTTTTTGCTGTTTCCATTGGTTTCAATGCATTTTGGCCTAAAATGAGGCATTTGCTGTTTTCTCTTAAACACAACATGGGAGAAAAACCATTTCACATCACATTTGTGGGTCTTGGTCTTCAACACAATCTGTGAAATTTTGAGCTGTCTGTGTTTGCTACAAGAGGAGATATCACAAAGTATGCACTTTTGTTGTTTCCATTGGTTTCAATGCATTTTGGCCTAAAACGAGCATTTGCTGTTTTCTCTTAAATGCAGCTTGGGAGACAAAACCATTTCACATCACGTTTGTGGGTCTTGTCTTCAACACATTCTGTGAAATTTTGAGCTGTCTGTGCTTTCTACAAGAGGAGATATCACAAAGTATGCACTTTTGTTGTTTCCATTGGTTTCAATGTATTTTGGCCAAAAATGAGCATTTGCTGTTTTCTCTTAAACGCAACATGGGAGAAAAAACAATTTCACATCACATTTGTGGGTGTTGGTCTTCAACACAATCTGTGAAATTTTGAGCTGTCTGTGCTTGCTACAAGAGGAGATATCACAAAGTATGCGCTTTAGTTGTTTCCATTGGTTTCAATGCATTTTGGCCTAAGACGAGCATTTGCTGTTTTTCTCTTAAACGCAACATGGGAGAAAAACCATTTCACATCACATTTGTGGGTCTTGGTCTTCAACACATTCTGTGAAATTTTGAGCTGTCTGTGTTTGATACAAGAGGAGATATCGCGATGAATGGGTTTTTGCTGTTTCCATTGGTTTCAATGCATTTTGGCCTAAAACGAGCATTTGCTGTTTTCTCTTAAAAACAACATGGGAGAAAAACCATTTCACATCACATTTGTGGGTCTTGGTCTTCAACACAATCTGTGAAATTTTGAGCTGTCTGTGTTTGCTACAAGAGGAGATATCACAAAGAATGTGCTTTTGTTGTTTCCATTGGTTTCAATGCATTTTGGCCTAAAACGAGCATTTGCTGTTTTTCTCTTAAATGCAGCTTGGGAGACAAACCTTTTCACATCACGTTTGTGGATCTTGGTCTTCAACACATTCTGTGAAATTTTGAGCTGTCTGTGCTTTCTATAAGAGGAGATATCACAAAGTATGCACTTTTGTTGTTTCCATTGGTTTCAATGCATTTTGGCCTAAAACGAGCATTTGCTGTTTTCACTTAAATGCAGCATGGGAGAAAAACCATTTCACATCATGTTTGTGGGGTCTTGGTCTTCAACACATTCTGTGAAATTTTGAGCTGTCTGTGTTTGCTACAAGAGGAGATATCACAAAGTATGCGCATTTGTTGTTTACATTGGTTTCAATGCATTTTGGCCTAAATCGAGCATTTGCTGTTTTCTCTTAAACGCAAATTGGGAGAAAAAAACATTTCACATCACATTTGTGGGTCTTGGTCTTCAACACAATCTGTGAAATTTTGAGCTGTCTGTGCTTGCTACAAGAGGAGATATCACAAAGTATGCGATTTTGTTGTTTCCATTGGTTTCAATGCATTTTGGCCTAAAACGAGCATTTGCTGTTTTCTCTTACATGCAGCTTGGGAGAAACACCATTTCACATCACGTTTGTGGGTCTTTGTCTTCAACACACTCTGTGAAATTTTGAGCTGTCTGTGCTTGCTACAAGAGGAGATATCACAAAGTATGCACTTTTGTTGTTTCCATTGGTTTCAATGCATTTTGGCCTAAAACGAGCATTTGCTGTTTTCTCTTAATGCAACATTAGAGAAACACCATTTCACTTCACATTTGTGGGTCTTGGTCTTCAACACATTCTGTGAAATTTGGAGCTGTCCGTGTTTGATACAAGAGGAGATATCGCAAAGTATGGGTTTTTGCTATTTCCATTGGATTCAATGCATTTTGGCCTAAAACGAGCATTTGCTGTTTTCTCTTAAACGCAACATGGGAGAAAAACAATTTCACATCACATTTGTGGGTCTTGGTCTTCAACACAATCTGTGAAATTTTGAGCTGTCTGTGCTTGCTACAAGAGGAGATATCGCAAAGAATGCGCTTTTGTTTTTTCCATTGGTTTCAATGCATTTTGGCTTAAAACGAGCATTTGCTGTTTTCTCTTAAATGCAACATTAGAGAATCACCATTTCACATCACATTTGTGGATTTTGGTCTTCAACACATTCTGTGAAATTTTGAGCAGTCTGTGCTTTATACAAGAGAGATATCGCGAAGTATGGGTTTTTGCTGTTTCCATTGGTTTCAATGCATTTTGGCCTAAAACGAGCATTTGCTGGTTTCTCTTAAACACAACATGGGAGAAAAACCATTTCACATCACATTTGTGGGTCTTGGTCTTCAACACAATCTGTGAAATTTTCAGCTGTATGTGTTTGCTACAAGAGGAGATATCACAAAGAATGTGCTTTTGTTGTTTCCATTGGTTTCAATGCATTTTGGCCTAAAATGAGCATTTGCTGTTTTCTCTTAAATGCAGCTTGGGAGAAAAACCTTTTCACATCACTTTTGTGGGTCTTGGTCTTCAACACACTCTGTGAAATTTACAGCTGTCTGTGCTTGCTACAAGAGGAGATATCACAAAGTATGCACTTTTGTTGTTTCCATTGGTTTCAATGCATTTTGGCCTAAAATGAGCATTTGCTGTTTTCACTTAAATGCAGCATGGGAGAAAGACCATTTCACATCATGTTTGTGGGTCTTGGTCTTCAACACATTCTGTGAAATTTTGAGCTGTCTGTGTTTGCTACAAGAGGAGATATCACAAAGTATGCGCATTTGTTGTTTCCATTGGTTTCAATGCATTTTGGCCTAAAACGATCATTTGCTGTTTTCTCTTAAACGCAACATGGGAGAAAAACAATTTCACATCACATTTGTGGGTCTTGGTCTTCAACACAATCTGTGAAATTTTGAGCTGTCTGTGCTTGCTACAAGAGGAGATATCACAAAGTATGCGCTTTAGTTGTTTCCATTGGTTTCAATGCATTTTGGCCTAAGATGAGCATTTGCTGTTTTCTCTTAAACGCAACATGGGAGAAAATCCGTTTCACATCACATTTGTGGGTGTTGGTCTTAAACACAATCTGTGAAATTTTGAGCTGTCTGTGTTTGCTACAAGAGGAGATATCACAAAGAATGCGCTTTTGTTTTTTCCATTGGTTTCAATGCATTTTGGCTTAAAACGAGCATTTGCTGTTTTCTCTTAAATGCAACATGGGAGAAAAAGCATTTCACATCACATTTGTGGGTCTTGGTCTTCAACACATTCTGTGAAATTTTGAGCTGTCTGTGTTTGCTACAAGAGGAGATATCACAAAAAATGCGCATTTGTTGTTTCCATTGGAATCAATGCATTTTGGCCTAAAACGAGCATTTGCTGTTTTCTCTTAAAAGCAACATGGGAGAAAAACCATTTCACATCACATTTGTGGGTCTTGGTCTTCAACACATTCTGTGAAATTTTGAGCTGTCTGTGTTTGCTACAAGAGGAGATATCACAAAGTATGCGCTTTTGTTGTTTCCATTGGTTTCAATGCATTTTTGCCTAAAACGAGCATTTGCTGTTTTCTATTAAACGCAACATGGGAGAAAAACCATTTCACATCACATTTGTGGGTCTTGGTCTTCAACACAATCTGTGAAATTTTGAGCTGTCTGTGTTTGCTACAAGAGGAGATATCGCAAAGAATGCGCTTTTGTTTTTTCCATTGGTTTCAATGCATTTTGGCTTAAAACGAGCATTTGCTGTTTTCTCTTAAATGCAACATTAGAGAAACACCATTTCACATCACATTTGTGGGTCTTGGTCTTCAACACATTCTGTGAAATTTTGAGCAGTCTGTGTTTGATACAAGATTAGATATCGCGAAGTATGGGTTTTTGCTGTTTCCATTGGTTTCAATGCATTTTGGCCTAAAACGAGCATTTGCTGTTTTCTCTTAAACACAACATGGGAGAAAACCATTTCACATCACGTTTGTGGGTCTTGGTCTTCAACACACTCTGTGAAATTTTGAGCTGTCTGTGCTTGCTACAAGAGGAGATATCACAAAGTATGCGCTTTTGTTGTTTCCATTGGTTTCAATGCATTTTGGCCTAAAACGAGCATTTGCTGTCTTCTCTTAAATGCAGCTTGGGAGAAAAACCATTTCACATCACGTTTGTGGGTCTTGGTCTTCAACACACTCTGTGAAATTTTGAGCTGTCTGTGCTTGCTACAAGAGGAGATATCACAAAGTATGCGCTTTAGTTGTTTCCATTGGTTTCAATGCATTTTGGCCTAAGACGAGCATTTGCTGTTTTCTCTTAAACGCAACATGGGAGAAAAACCATTTCACATCACATTTGTGGGTGTTGGTCTTAAACACAATCTGTGAAATTTTGAGCTGTCTGTGTTTGCTACAAGAGGAGATATCACAAAGAATGCGCTTTTGTTGTTTCTATTGGTTTCAATGCATTTTGGCCTAAAACGAGCATTTGCTGTTTTCTCTTAAATGCAACATGGGAGAAAAAGCATTTCACATCACATTTGTGGGTCTTGGTCTTCAACACATTCTGTGAAATGTTGAGCTGTCTGTGTTTGCTACAAGAGGAGATATCACAAAGAATGCGCTTTTGTTGTTTCCATTGGTTTCAATGCATTTTGGCCTAAAACGAGCATTTGCTGTTTTCTCTTAAATGCAACATTAGAGAAACACCATTTCACATCACATTTGTGGGTCTTGGTCTTCAACACATTCTGTGAAATGTTGAGCTGTCTGTGTTTGATACAAGAGGAGATATCGCGATGAATGGGTTTTTGCTGTTTCCATTGGTTTCAATGCATTTTGGCCTAAAACGAGCATTTGCTGTTTTCTCTTAAACACAACATGGGAGAAAAACCATTTCACATCACATTTGTGGGTCTTGGTCTTCAACACAATCTGTGAAATTTTGAGCTGTCTGTTTGCTACAAGAGGAGATATCACAAAGAATGTGCTTTTGTTGTTTCCATTGGTTTCAATGCATTTTGGCCTAAAACGAGCATTTGCTGTTTTCTCTTAAATGCAGCTTGGGAGACAAACCATTTCACATCACGTTTGTGGGTCTTGGTCTTCAACACATTCTGTGAAATTTTGAGCTGTCTGTGCTTTCTACAAGAGGAGATATCACAAAGTATGCACTTTTGTTGTTTCCATTGGTTTCAATGCATTTTGGCCTAAAATGAGCATTTGCTGTTTTCACTTAAATGCAGCATGGGAGAAAAACCATTTCACATCATGTTTGTGGGTCTTGGTCTTCAACACATTCTGTGAAATTTTGAGCTGTCTGTGTTTGCTACAAGAGGAGATATCACAAAGTATGCGCATTTGTTGCTTCCATTGGTTTCAATGCATTTTGGCCTAAATCGAGCATTTGCTGTTTTCTCTTAAACGCAACATGGGAGAAAAACAATTTCACATCACATTTGTGGGTCTTGGTCTTCAACACAATCTGTGAAATTTTGAGCTGTCTGTGCTTGCTACAAGAGGAGATATCACAAAGTATGTGCTTTTGTTGTTTCCATTGGTTTCAATGCATTTTGGCCTAAAACGAGCATTTGCTGTTTTCTCTTAAATGCAACATGGGAGAAACACCATTTCACATCACATTTGTGGGTCTTGGTCTTCAACACATTCTGTGAAATTTTGAGCTGTCTGTGTTTGATACAAGAGGAGATATCGCGAAGTATGGGTTTTTGCTGTTTCCATTGGTTTCAATGCATTTTGGCCTAAAACGAGCATTTGCTGTTTTCTCTTAAACACAACATGGGAGAAAAACCATTTCACATCACATTTGTGGGTCTTGGTCTTCAACACAATCTGTGAAATTTTGAGCTGTATGTGTTTGCTACAAGAGGAGATATCACAAAGAATGTGCTTTTGTTGTTTCCATTGGTTTCAATGCATTTTGGCCTAAAACGAGCATTTGCTGTTTTCTCTTACATGCAGCTTGGGAGAAACACCATTTCACATCACGTTTGTGGGTCTTTGTCTTCAACACACTCTGTGAAATTTTGAGCTGTCTGTGCTTGATACAAGAGGAGATATCTCAAAGTATGCACTTTTGTTGTTTCCATTGGTTTCAATGCATTTTGGCCTAAAACGAGCATTTGCTGTTTTCTCTTAAATGCAACATTAGAGAAACACCATTTCACATCACATTTGTGGGTCTTGGTCTTCAACACATTCTGTGAAATTTGGAGCTGTCCGTGTTTGATACAAGAGGAGATATCGCAAAGTATGGGTTTTTGCTATTTCCATTGGTTTCAATGCAGTTTGGCCTAAAACGAGCATTTGCTGTTTTCTCTTAAACACAACATGGGAGAAAAACCATTTCACATCACATTTGTGGGTCTTGGTCTTCAACACATTCTGTGAAATGTTGAGTTGTCTGTGTTTGCTACAAGAGGAGATATCGCAAAGAATGCACTTTAGTTGTTTCCATTGGTTTCAATGCATTTTGGCCTAAAACGAGCATTTGCTGTTTTCTCTTAAATGCAACATTAGAGAAACACCATTTCACATAACATTTGTGGGTCTTGGTCTTCAACACATTGTGTGAAATTTTGAGCTGTCTGTGTTTGCTACAAGAGGAGATATCACAAAGTATGCGCTTTTGTTGTTTCCATTGGTTTCAATGCATTTTGGCCTAAAACGAGCATTTGCTGTTTTCTCTTAAATGCAACATTAGAGAAACACTCTTTCACATCACATTTGTGGGTCTTGGTCTTCAACACATTCAGTGAAATTTTGAGCTGTCTGTGTTTGATACAAGAGGAGATATCGCGATGAATGGGTTTTTGCTGTTGCCATTGGTTTCAATGCATTTTGGCCTAAAACGAGCATTTGCTGTTTTCTCTTAAACACAACATTGGAGAAAAACCATTTCACATCACATTTGTGGGTCTTGGTCTTCAACACAATCTGTGAAATTTTGAGCTGTCTGTGTTTGCTACAAGAGGAGATATCACAAAGAATGTGCTTTTGTTGTTTCCATTGGTTTCAATGCATTTTGGCCTAAAACGAGCATTTGCTGTTTTCTCTTAAATGCAGCTTGGGAGACAAACCATTTCACATCACGTTTGTGGGTCTTGGTCTTCAACACATTCTGTGAAATTTTGAGCTGTCTGTGCTTTCTACAAGAGGAGATATCACAAAGTATGCAATTTTGTTGTTTCCATTGGTTTCAATGCATTTTGGCCTAAAATGAGCATTTGCTGTTTTCACTTAAATGCAGCATGGGAGAAAAACCATTTCACATCATGTTTGTGGGTCTTGGTCTTCAACACATTCTGTGAAATTTTGAGCTGTCTGTGTTTGCTACAAGAGGAGATATCACAAAGTATGCGCATTTGTTGTTTCCATTGGTTTCAATGCATTTTGGCCTAAATCGAGCATTTGCTGTTTTCTCTTAAACGCAACATGGGAGAAAAACAATTTCACATCACATTTGTGGGTCTTGGTCTTCAACACAATCTGTGAAATTTTGAGCTGTCTGTGCTTGCTACAAGAGGAGATATCACAAAGTATGCGCTGTTGTTGTTTCCATTGGTTTCAATGCATTTTGGCCTAAAACGAGCATTTGCTGTTTTCTCTTAAACGCAACATGGGAGAAAAACAATTTCACATCACATTTGTGGGTCTTGGTCTTCAACACAATCTGTGAAATTTTGAGCTGTCTGTGCTTGCTACAAGAGGATATATCACAAAGTATGCGCTTTAGTTGTTTCCATTGGTTTCAATGCATTTTGGCCTAAGACGAGCATTTGCTGTTTTCTCTTAAATGCAACATGGGAGAAAAACCAATTCACATCACATTTGTGGGTGTTGGTCTTAAACACAATCTGTGAAATTTTGAGCTGTCTGTGTTTGCTACAAGAGGAGATATCACAAAGAATGCGCTTTTGTTGTTTCCATTGGTTTCAATGCATTTTGGTTTAAAACAAGCATTTGCTGTTTTCTCTTAAATGCAACATGGGAGAAAAAGCATTTCACATCACATTTTGTGGGTCTTGGTCTTCAACACATTCTGTGAAATTTTGAGCTGTCTGTGTTTGCTACAAGAGGAGATATCACAAAAAATGCGCATTTGTTGTTTCCTTTGGATTCAATGCATTTTGGCCTAAAACGAGCATTTGCTGTTTTCTCTTAAATGCAACATGGGAGAAAAACCATTTCACATCACATTTGTGGGTCTTGGTCTTCAACACATTCTGTGAAATTTTGAGCTGTCTGTGTTTGCTACAAGAGGAGATATCACAAAGTATGCGCTTTTGTTGTTTCCATAGGTTTCAATGCATTTTGGCTTAAAACAAGCATTTGCTGTTTTCTCTTAAATGCAACATGGGAGAAAAAGCATTTCACATCACATTTGTGGGTCTTGGTCTTCAACACATTCTGTGAAATTTTGAGCTGTCTGTGTTTGCTACAAGAGGAGATATCACAAAAAAAGCGCATTTGTTGTTTCCATTGGATTCAATGCATTTTGGCCTAAAACGAGCATTTGCTGTTTTCTCTTAAAAGCAACATGGGAGAAAAACCATTTCACATCACATTTGTGGGTCTTGGTCTTCAACACATTCTGTGAAATTTTGAGCTGTCTGTGTTTGCTACAAGAGGAGATATCACAAAGTATGCGCTTTTGTTGTTTCCATTGGTTTCAATGCATTTTGGCCTAAAACGATCATTTGCTGTTTTCTCTTAAACGCAACATGGGAGAAAAACAATTTCACATCACATTTGTGGGTCTTGGTCTTCAACACAATCTGTGAAATTTTGAGCTGTCTGTGCTTGCTACAAGAGGAGATATCACAAAGTATGCGCTTTAGTTGTTTCCATTGGTTTCAATGCATTTTGGCCTAAGACGAGCATTTGCTGTTTTCTCTTAAACGCAACATGGGAGAAAATCCGTTTCACATCACATTTGTGGGTGTTGGTCTTAAACACAATCTGTGAAATTTTGAGCTGTCTGTGTTTGCTACAAGAGGAGATATCGCAAAGAATGCGCTTTTGTTTTTTCCATTGGTTTCAATGCATTTTGGCTTAAAACGAGCATTTGCTGTTTTCTCTTAAATGCAACATGGGAGAAAAAGCATTTCACATCACATTTGTGGGTCTTGGTCTTCAACACATTCTGTGAAATTTTGAGCTGTCTGTGTTTGCTACAAGAGGAGATATCACAAAAAATGCGCATTTGTTGTTTCCATTGGATTCAATGCATTTTGGCCTAAAACGAGCATTTGCTGTTTTCTCTTAAAAGCAACATGGGAGAAAAACCATTTCACATCACATTTGTGGGTCTTGGTCTTCAACACATTCTGTGAAATTTTGAGCTGTCTGTGTTTGCTACAAGAGGAGATATCACAAAGTATGCGCTTTTGTTGTTTCCATTGGTTTCAATGCATTTTTGCCTAAAACGAGCATTTGCTGTTTTCTATTAAACGCAACATGGGAGAAAAACCATTTCACATCACATTTGTGGGTCTTGGTCTTCAACACAATCTGTGAAATTTTGAGCTGTCTGTGTTTGCTACAAGAGGAGATATCGCAAAGAATGCGCTTTTGTTTTTTCCATTGGTTTCAATGCATTTTGGCTTAAAACGAGCATTTGCTGTTTTCTCTTAAATGCAACATTAGAGAAACACCATTTCACATCACATTTGTGGGTCTTGGTCTTCAACACATTCTGTGAAATTTTGAGCAGTCTGTGTTTGATACAAGATTAGATATCGCGAAGTATGGGTTTTTGCTGTTTCCATTGGTTTCAATGCATTTTGGCCTAAAACGAGCATTTGCTGTTTTCTCTTAAACACAACATGGGAGAAAACCATTTCACATCACGTTTGTGGGTCTTGGTCTTCAACACACTCTGTGAAATTTTGAGCTGTCTGTGCTTGCTACAAGAGGAGATATCACAAAGTATGCGCTTTTGTTGTTTCCATTGGTTTCAATGCATTTTGGCCTAAAACGAGCATTTGCTGTTTTCTCTTAAATGCAGCTTGGGAGAAAAACCATTTCACATCACATTTGTGGGTCTTGGTCTTCAACACACTCTGTGAAATTTTGAGCTGTCTGTGCTTGCTACAAGAGGAGATATCACAAAGTATGCGCTTTAGTTGTTTCCATTGGTTTCAATGCATTTTGGCCTAAGACGAGCATTTGCTGTTTTCTCTTAAACGCAACATGGGAGAAAAACCATTTCACATCACATTTGTGGGTGTTGGTCTTAAACACAATCTGTGAAATTTTGAGCTGTCTGTGTTTGCTACAAGAGGAGATATCACAAAGAATGCGCTTTTGTTGTTTCTATTGGTTTCAATGCATTTTGGCCTAAAACGAGCATTTGCTGTTTTCTCTTAAATGCAACATGGGAGAAAAAGCATTTCACATCACATTTGTGGGTCTTGGTCTTCAACACATTCTGTGAAATGTTGAGCTGTCTGTGTTTGCTACAAGAGGAGATATCACAAAGAATGCGCTTTTGTTGTTTCCATTGGTTTCAATGCATTTTGGCCTAAAACGAGCATTTGCTGTTTTCTCTTAAATGCAACATTAGAGAAACACCATTTCACATCACATTTGTGGGTCTTGGTCTTCAACACATTCTGTGAAATGTTGAGCTGTCTGTGTTTGATACAAGAGGAGATATCGCGATGAATGGGTTTTTGCTGTTTCCATTGGTTTCAATGCATTTTGGCCTAAAACGAGCATTTGCTGTTTTCTCTTAAACACAACATGGGAGAAAAACCATTTCACATCACATTTGTGGGTCTTGGTCTTCAACACAATCTGTGAAATTTTGAGCTGTCTGTTTGCTACAAGAGGAGATATCACAAAGAATGTGCTTTTGTTGTTTCCATTGGTTTCAATGCATTTTGGCCTAAAACGAGCATTTGCTGTTTTCTCTTAAATGAAGCTTGGGAGACAAACCATTTCACATCACGTTTGTGGGTCTTGGTCTTCAACACATTCTGTGAAATTTTGAGCTGTCTGTGCTTTCTACAAGAGGAGATATCACAAAGTATGCACTTTTGTTGTTTCCATTGGTTTCAATGCATTTTGGCCTAAAATGAGCATTTGCTGTTTTCACTTAAATGCAGCATGGGAGAAAAACCATTTCACATCATGTTTGTGGGTCTTGGTCTTCAACACATTCTGTGAAATTTTGAGCTGTCTGTGTTTGCTACAAGAGGAGATATCACAAAGTATGCGCATTTGTTGCTTCCATTGGTTTCAATGCATTTTGGCCTAAATCGAGCATTTGCTGTTTTCTCTTAAACGCAACATGGGAGAAAAACAATTTCACATCACATTTGTGGGTCTTGGTCTTCAACACAATCTGTGAAATTTTGAGCTGTCTGTGCTTGCTACAAGAGGAGATATCACAAAGTATGTGCTTTTGTTGTTTCCATTGGTTTCAATGCATTTTGGCCTAAAACGAGCATTTGCTGTTTTCTCTTAAATGCAACATGGGAGAAACACCATTTCACATCACATTTGTGGGTCTTGGTCTTCAACACATTCTGTGAAATTTTGAGCTGTCTGTGTTTGATACAAGAGGAGATATCGCGAAGTATGGGTTTTTGCTGTTTCCATTGGTTTCAATGCATTTTGGCCTAAAACGAGCATTTGCTGTTTTCTCTTAAACACAACATGGGAGAAAAACCATTTCACATCACATTTGTGGGTCTTGGTCTTCAACACAATCTGTGAAATTTTGAGCTGTATGTGTTTGCTACAAGAGGAGATATCACAAAGAATGTGCTTTTGTTGTTTCCATTGGTTTCAATGCATTTTGGCCTAAAACGAGCATTTGCTGTTTTCTCTTACATGCAGCTTGGGAGAAACACCATTTCACATCACGTTTGTGGGTCTTTGTCTTCAACACACTCTGTGAAATTTTGAGCTGTCTGTGCTTGATACAAGAGGAGATATCTCAAAGTATGCACTTTTGTTGTTTCCATTGGTTTCAATGCATTTTGGCCTAAAACGAGCATTTGCTGTTTTCTCTTAAATGCAACATTAGAGAAACACCATTTCACATCACATTTGTGGGTCTTGGTCTTCAACACATTCTGTGAAATTTGGAGCTGTCCGTGTTTGATACAAGAGGAGATATCGCAAAGTATGGGTTTTTGCTATTTCCATTGGTTTCAATGCAGTTTGGCCTAAAACGAGCATTTGCTGTTTTCTCTTAAACACAACATGGGAGAAAAACCATTTCACATCACATTTGTGGGTCTTGGTCTTCAACACATTCTGTGAAATGTTGAGCTGTCTGTGTTTGCTACAAGAGGAGATATCGCAAAGAATGCACTTTAGTTGTTTCCATTGGTTTCAATGCATTTTGGCCTAAAACGAGCATTTGCTGTTTTCTCTTAAATGCAACATTAGAGAAACACCATTTCACATAACATTTGTGGGTCTTGGTCTTCAACACATTGTGTGAAATTTTGAGCTGTCTGTGTTTGCTACAAGAGGAGATATCACAAAGTATGCGCTTTTGTTGTTTCCATTGGTCTCAATGCATTTTGGCCTAAAACGAGCATTTGCTGTTTTCTCTTAAATGCAACATTAGAGAAACACTCTTTCACATCACATTTGTGGGTCTTGGTCTTCAACACATTCTGTGAAATTTTGAGCTGTCTGTGTTTGATACAAGAGGAGATATCGCGATGAATGGGTTTTTGCTGTTGCCATTGGTTTCAATGCATTTTGGCCTAAAACGAGCATTTGCTGTTTTCTCTTAAACACAACATGGGAGAAAAACCATTTCACATCACATTTGTGGGTCTTGGTCTTCAACACAATCTGTGAAATTTTGAGCTGTCTGTGTTTGCTACAAGAGGAGATATCACAAAGAATGTGCTTTTGTTGTTTCCATTGGTTTCAATGCATTTTGGCCTAAAACGAGCATTTGCTGTTTTCTCTTAAATGCAGCTTGGGAGACAAACCATTTCACATCACGTTTGTGGGTCTTGGTCTTCAACACATTCTGTGAAATTTTGAGCTGTCTGTGCTTTCTACAAGAGGAGATATCACAAAGTATGCAATTTTGTTGTTTCCATTGGTTTCAATGCATTTTGGCCTAAAATGAGCATTTGCTGTTTTCACTTAAATGCAGCATGGGAGAAAAACCATTTCACATCATATTTGTGGGTCTTGGTCTTCAACACATTCTGTGAAATTTTGAGCTGTCTGTGTTTGCTACAAGAGGAGATATCACAAAGTATGCGCATTTGTTGTTTCCATTGGTTTCAATGCATTTTGGCCTAAATCGAGCATTTGCTGTTTTCTCTTAAACGCAACATGGGAGAAAAACAATTTCACATCACATTTGTGGGTCTTGGTCTTCAACACAATCTGTGAAATTTTGAGCTGTCTGTGCTTGCTACAAGAGGAGATATCACAAAGTATGCGCTGTTGTTGTTTCCATTGGTTTCAATGCATTTTGGCCTAAAACGAGCATTTGCTGTTTTCTCTTAAACGCAACATGGGAGAAAAACAATTTCACATCACATTTGTGGGTCTTGGTCTTCAACACAATCTGTGAAATTTTGAGCTGTCTGTGCTTGCTACAAGAGGATATATCACAAAGTATGCGCTTTAGTTGTTTCCATTGGTTTCAATGCATTTTGGCCTAAGACGAGCATTTGCTGTTTTCTCTTAAATGCAACATGGGAGAAAAACCAATTCACATCACATTTGTGGGTGTTGGTCTTAAACACAATCTGTGAAATTTTGAGCTGTCTGTGTTTGCTACAAGAGGAGATATCACAAAGAATGCGCTTTTGTTGTTTCCATTGGTTTCAATGCATTTTGGTTTAAAACAAGCATTTGCTGTTTTCTCTTAAATGCAACATGGGAGAAAAAGCATTTCACATCACATTTTGTGGGTCTTGGTCTTCAACACATTCTGTGAAATTTTGAGCTGTCTGTGTTTGCTACAAGAGGAGATATCACAAAAAATGCGCATTTGTTGTTTCCTTTGGATTCAATGCATTTTGGCCTAAAACGAGCATTTGCTGTTTTCTCTTAAATGCAACATGGGAGAAAAACCATTTCACATCACATTTGTGGGTCTTGGTCTTCAACACATTCTGTGAAATTTTGAGCTGTCTGTGTTTGCTACAAGAGGAGATATCACAAAGTATGCGCTTTTGTTGTTTCCATAGGTTTCAATGCATTTTGGCTTAAAACAAGCATTTGCTGTTTTCTCTTAAATGCAACATGGGAGAAAAAGCATTTCACATCACATTTGTGGGTCTTGGTCTTCAACACATTCTGTGAAATTTTGAGCTGTCTGTGTTTGCTACAAGAGGAGATATCACAAAAAAAGCGCATTTGTTGTTTCCATTGGATTCAATGCATTTTGGCCTAAAACGAGCATTTGCTGTTTTCTCTTAAAAGCAACATGGGAGAAAAACCATTTCACATCACATTTGTGGGTCTTGGTCTTCAACACATTCTGTGAAATTTTGAGCTGTCTGTGTTTGCTACAAGAGGAGATATCACAAAGTATGCGCTTTTGTTGTTTCCATTGGTTTCAATGCATTTTTGCCTAAAACGAGCATTTGCTGTTTTCTATTAAACGCAACATGGGAGAAAAACCATTTCACATCACATTTGTGGGTCTTGGTCTTCAACACAATCTGTGAAATTTTGAGCTGTCTGTGTTTGCTACAAGAGGAGATATCGCAAAGAATGCGCTTTTGTTTTTTCCATTGGTTTCAATGCATTTTGGCTTAAAACGAGCATTTGCTGTTTTCTCTTAAATGCAACATTAGAGAAACACCATTTCACATCACATTTGTGGGTCTTGGTCTTCAACACATTCTGTGAAATTTTGAGCAGTCTGTGTTTGATACAAGATTAGATATCGCGAAGTATGGGTTTTTGCTGTTTCCATTGGTTTCAATGCATTTTGGCCTAAAACGAGCATTTGCTGTTTTCTCTTAAACACAACATGGGAGAAAAACCATTTCACATCACGTTTGTGGGTCTTGGTCTTCAACACACTCTGTGAAATTTTGAGCTGTCTGTGCTTGCTACAAGAGGAGATATCACAAAGTATGCGCTTTTGTTGTTTCCATTGGTTTCAATGCATTTTGGCCTAAAATGAGCATTTGCTGTTTTCTCTTAAATGCAGCTTGGGAGAAAAACCATTTCACATCACGTTTGTGGGTCTTGGTCTTCAACACACTCTGTGAAATTTTGAGCTGTCTGTGCTTGCTACAAGAGGAGATATCACAAAGTATGCGCTTTAGTTGTTTCCATTGGTTTCAATGCATTTTGGCCTAAGACGAGCATTTGCTGTTTTCTCTTAAACGCAACATGGGAGAAAAACCATTTCACATCACATTTGTGGGTGTTGGTCTTAAACACAATCTGTGAAATTTTGAGCTGTCTGTGTTTGCTACAAGAGGAGATATCACAAAGAATGCGCTTTTGTTGTTTCTATTGGTTTCAATGCATTTTGGCCTAAAACGAGCATTTGCTGTTTTCTCTTAAATGCAACATGGGAGAAAAAGCATTTCACATCACATTTGTGGGTCTTGGTCTTCAACACATTCTGTGAAATGTTGAGCTGTCTGTGTTTGCTACAAGAGGAGATATCACAAAGAATGCGCTTTTGTTGTTTCCATTGGTTTCAATGCATTTTGGCCTAAAACGAGCATTTGCTGTTTTCTCTTAAATGCAACATTAGAGAAACACCATTTCACATCACATTTGTGGGTCTTGGTCTTCAACACATCCTGTGAAATTTTGAGCTGTCTGTGTTTGATACAAGAGGAGATATAGCGATGAATGGGTTTTTGCTGTTTCCATTGGTTTCAATGCATTTTGGCCTAAAACGAGCATTTGCTGTTTTCTCTTAAACACAGCATGGGAGAAAAACCATTTCACATCACATTTGTGGGTCTTGGTCTTCAACACAATCTGTGAAATTTTGAGCTGTCTGTTTGCTACAAGAGGAGATATCACAAAGAATGTGCTTTTGTTGTTTCCATTGGTTTCAATGCATTTTGGCCTAAAACGAGCATTTGCTGTTTTCTCTTAAATGCAGCTTGGGAGACAAACCATTTCACATCACGTTTGTGGGTCTTGGTCTTCAACACATTCTGTGAAATTTTGAGCTGTCTGTGCTTTCTACAAGAGGAGATATCACAAAGTATGCACTTTTGTTGTTTCCATTGGTTTCAATGCATTTTGGCCTAAAATGAGCATTTGCTGTTTTCACTTAAATGCAGCATGGGAGAAAAACCATTTCACATCATGTTTGTGGGTCTTGGTCTTCAACACATTCTGTGAAATTTTGAGCTGTCTGTGTTTGCTACAAGAGGAGATATCACAAAGTATGCGCATTTGTTGTTTCCATTGGTTTCAATGCATTTTGGCCTAAATCGAGCATTTGCTGTTTTCTCTTAAACGCAACATGGGAGAAAAACAATTTCACATCACATTTGTGGGTCTTGGTCTTCAACACAATCTGTGAAATTTTGAGCTGTCTGTGCTTGCTACAAGAGGAGATATCACAAAGTATGCGCTTTTGTTGTTTCCATTGGTTTCAATGCATTTTGGCCTAAAACGAGCATTTGCTGTTTTCTCTTAAATGCAACATGGGAGAAACACCATTTCACATCACATTTGTGGGTCTTGGTCTTCAACACATTCTGTGAAATTTTGAGCTGTCTGTGTTTGATACAAGAGGAGATATCGCGAAGTATGGGTTTTTGCTGTTTCCATTGGTTTCAATGCATTTTGGCCTAAAACGAGCATTTGCTGTTTTCTCTTAAACACAACATGGGAGAAAAACCATTTCACATCACATTTGTGGGTCTTGGTCTTCAACACAATCTGTGAAATTTTGAGCTGTATGTGTTTGCTACAAGAGGAGATATCACAAAGAATGTGCTTTTGTTGTTTCCATTGGTTTCAATGCATTTTGGCCTAAAACGAGCATTTGCTGTTTTCTCTTACATGCAGCTTGGGAGAAACACCATTTCACATCACGTTTGTGGGTCTTTGTCTTCAACACACTCTGTGAAATTTTGAGCTGTCTGTGCTTGCTACAAGAGGAGATATCTCAAAGTATGCACTTTTGTTGTTTCCATTGGTTTCAATGCATTTTGGCCTAAAACGAGCATTTGCTGTTTTCTCTTAAATGCAACATTAGAGAAACACCATTTCACATCACATTTGTGGGTCTTGGTCTTCAACACATTCTGTGAAATTTGGAGCTGTCCGTGTTTGATACAAGAGGAGATATCGCAAAGTATGGGTTTTTGCTATTTCCATTGGTTTCAATGCAGTTTGGCCTAAAACGAGCATTTGCTGTTTTCTCTTAAACACAACATGGGAGAAAAACCATTTCACATCACATTTGTGGGTCTTGGTCTTCAACACATTCTGTGAAATGTTGAGCTGTCTGTGTTTGCTACAAGAGGAGATATCGCAAAGAATGCACTTTAGTTGTTTCCATTGGTTTCAATGCATTTTGGCCTAAAACGAGCATTTGCTGTTTTCTCTTAAATGCAACATTAGAGAAACACCATTTCACATAACATTTGTGGGTCTTGGTCTTCAACACATTGTGTGAAATTTTGAGCTGTCTGTGTTTGCTACAAGAGGAGATATCACAAAGTATGCGCTTTTGTTGTTTCCATTGGTTTCAATGCATTTTGGCCTAAAACGAGCATTTGCTGTTTTCTCTTAAATGCAACATTAGAGAAACACTCTTTCACATCACATTTGTGGGTCTTGGTCTTCAACACATTCTGTGAAATTTTGAGCTGTCTGTGTTTGATACAAGAGGAGATATCGCGATGAATGGGTTTTTGCTGTTGCCATTGGTTTCAATGCATTTTGGCCTAAAACGAGCATTTGCTGTTTTCTCTTAAACACAACATGGGAGAAAAACCATTTCACATCACATTTGTGGGTCTTGGTCTTCAACACAATCTGTGAAATTTTGAGCTGTCTGTGTTTGCTACAAGAGGAGATATCACAAAGAATGTGCTTTTGTTGTTTCCATTGGTTTCAATGCATTTTGGCCTAAAACGAGCATTTGCTGTTTTCTCTTAAATGCAGCTTGGGAGACAAACCATTTCACATCACGTTTGTGGGTCTTGGTCTTCAACACATTCTGTGAAATTTTGAGCTGTCTGTGCTTTCTACAAGAGGAGATATCACAAAGTATGCACTTTTGTTGTTTCCATTGGTTTCAATGCATTTTGGCCTAAAATGAGCATTTGCTGTTTTCACTTAAATGCAGCATGGGAGAAAAACCATTTCACATCATGTTTGTGGGTCTTGGTCTTCAACACATTCTGTGAAATTTTGAGCTGTCTGTGTTTGCTACAAGAGGAGATATCACAAAGTATGCGCATTTGTTGTTTCCATTGGTTTCAATGCATTTTGGCCTAAATCGAGCATTTGCTGTTTTCTCTTAAACGCAACATGGGAGAAAAACAATTTCACATCACATTTGTGGGTCTTGGTCTTCAACACAATCTGTGAAATTTTGAGCTGTCTGTGCTTGCTACAAGAGGAGATATCACAAAGTATGCGCTTTTGTTGTTTTCATTGGTTTCAATGCATTTTGGCCTAAAACGAGCATTTGCTGTTTTCTCTTAAATGCAACATGGGAGAAACACCATTTCACATCATGTTTGTGGGTCTTGGTCTTCAACACATTCTGTGAAATTTTGAGCTGTCTGTGTTTGCTACAAGAGGAGATATCACAAAGTATGCGCATTTGTTGTTTCCATTGGTTTCAATGCATTTTGGCCTAAAACGAGCATTTGCTGTTTTCTCTTAAACGCAACATGGGAGAAAAACAATTTCACATCACATTTGTGGGTCTTGGTCTTCAACACAATCTGTGAAATTTTGAGCTGTCTGTGCTTGCTACAAGAGGATATATCACAAAGTATGTGCTTTAGTTGTTTCCATTGGTTTCAATGCATTTTGGCCTAAGACGAGCATTTGCTGTTTTCTCTTAAATGCAACATGGGAGAAAAACCAATTCACATCACATTTGTGGGTGTTGGTCTTAAACACAATCTGTGAAATTTTGAGCTGTCTGTGTTTGCTACAAGAGGAGATATCACAAAGAATGCGCTTTTGTTGTTTCCATTGGTTTCAATGCATTTTGGTTTAAAACAAGCATTTGCTGTTTTCTCTTAAATGCAACATGGGAGAAAAAGCATTTCACATCACATTTTGTGGGTCTTGGTCTTCAACACATTCTGTGAAATTTTGAGCTGTCTGTGTTTGCTACAAGAGGAGATATCACAAAAAATGCGCATTTGTTGTTTCCTTTGGATTCAATGCATTTTGGCCTAAAACGAGCATTTGCTGTTTTCTCTTAAATGCAACATGGGAGAAAAACCATTTCACATCACATTTGTGGGTCTTGGTCTTCAACACATTCTGTGAAATTTTGAGCTGTCTGTGTTTGCTACAAGAGGAGATATCACAAAGTATGCGCTTTTGTTGTTTCCATAGGTTTCAATGCATTTTTGCCTAAAACGAGCATTTGCTGTTTTCTATTAAACGCAACATGGGAGAAAAACCATTTCACATCACATTTGTGGGTCTTGGTCTTCAACACAATCTGTGAAATTTTGAGCTGTCTGTGTTTGCTACAAGAGGAGATATCGCAAAGAATGCGCTTTTGTTTTTTCCATTGGTTTCAATGCATTTTGGCTTAAAACGAGCATTTGCTGTTTTCTCTTAAATGCAACATTAGAGAAACACCATTTCACATCACATTTGTGGGTCTTGGTCTTCAACACATTCTGTGAAATTTTGAGCAGTCTGTGTTTGATACAAGAGGAGATATCGCGAAGTATGGGTTTTTGCTGTTTCCATTGGTTTCAATGCATTTTGGCCTAAAACGAGCATTTGCTGTTTTCTCTTAAACACAACATGGGAGAAAAACCATTTCACATCACGTTTGTGGGTCTTGGTCTTCAACACATTCTGTGAAATTTTGAGCTATCTGTGCTTGCTACAAGAGGAGATATCACAAAGTATGCGCTTTTGTTGTTTCCATTGGTTTCAATGCATTTTGGTCTGAAACGAGCATTTGCTGTTTTCTCTTAAATGCAGCTTGGGAGAAAAACCATTTCACATCACGTTTGTGGGTCTTGGTCTTCAACACACTCTGTGAAATTTTGAGCTGTCTGTGCTTGCTACAAGAGGAGATATCACAAAGTATGCGCTTTAGTTGTTTCCATTGGTTTCAATGCATTTTGGCCTAAGACGAGCATTTGCTGTTTTCTCTTAAACGCAACATGGGAGAAAAACCATTTCACATCACATTTGTGGGTGTTGGTCTTAAACACAATCTGTGAAATTTTGAGCTGTCTGTGTTTGCTACAAGAGGAGATATCACAAAGAATGCGCTTTTGTTGTTTCTATTGGTTTCAATGCATTTTGGCCTAAAACGAGCATTTGCTGTTTTCTCTTAAATGCAACATGGGAGAAAAAGCATTTCACATCACATTTGTGGGTCTTGGTCTTCAACACATTCTGTGAAATGTTGAGCTGTCTGTGTTTGCTACAAGAGGAGATATCGCAAAGAATGCACTTTTGTTGTTTCCATTGGTTTCAATGCATTTTGGCCTAAAACGAGCATTTGCTGTTTTCTCTTAAATGCAACATTAGAGAAACACCATTTCACATCACATTTGTGGGTCTTGGTCTTCAACACATTCTGTGAAATTTTGAGCTGTCTGTGTTTGATACAAGAGGAGATATCGCGATGAATGGGTTTTTGCTGTTTCCATTGGTTTCAATGCATTTTGGCCTAAAACGAGCATTTGCTGTTTTCTCTTAAACACAACATGGGAGAAAAACCATTTCACATCACATTTGTGGGTCTTGGTCTTCAACACAATCTGTGAAATTTTGAGCTGTCTGTGTTTGCTACAAGAGGAGATATCACAAAGAATGTGCTTTTGTTGTTTCCATTGGTTTCATTGCATTTTGGCCTAAAACGAGCATTTGCTGTTTTCTCTTAAATGCAGCTTGGGAGACAAACCATTTCACATCACGTTTGTGGGTCTTGGTCTTCAACACATTCTGTGAAATTTTGAGCTGTCTGTGCTTTCTACAAGAGGAGATATCACAAAGTATGCACTTTTGTTGTTTCCATTGGTTTCAATGCATTTTGGCCTAAAATGAGCATTTGCTGTTTTCACTTAAATGCAGCATGGGAGAAAAACCATTTCACATCATGTTTGTGGGTCTTGGTCTTCAACACATTCTGTGAAATTTTGAGCTGTCTGTGTTTGCTACAAGAGGAGATATCACAAAGTATGTGCATTTGTTGTTTCCATTGGTTTCAATGCATTTTGGCCTAAATCGAGCATTTGCTGTTTTCTCTTAAACGCAACATGGGAGAAAAACAATTTCACATCACATTTGTGGGTCTTGGTCTTCAACACAATCTGTGAAATTTTGAGCTGTCTGTGCTTGCTACAAGAGGAGATATCACAAAGTATGCGCTTTTGTTGTTTCCATTGGTTTCAATGCATTTTGGCCTAAAACGAGCATTTGCTGTTTTCTCTTAAATGCAACATGGGAGAAACACCATTTCACATCACATTTGTGGGTCTTGGTCTTCAACACATTCTGTGAAATTTTGAGCTGTCTGTGTTTGATAAAGAGGAGATATCGCGAAGTATGGGATTTTGCTGTTTCAATTGGTTTCAATGCATTTTGGCCTAAAACGAGCATTTGCTGTTTTCTCTTAAACACAACATGGGAGAAAAACCATTTCACATCACATTTGTGGGTGTTGGTCTTAAACACAATCTGTGAAATTTTGAGCTGTCTGTGTTTGCTACAAGAGGAGATATCACAAAGAATGTGCTTTTGTTGTTTCCATTGGTTTCAATGCATTTTGGCCTAAAACGAGCATTTGCTGTTTTCTCTTAAATGCAGCTTGGGAGACAAACCATTTCACATCACGTTTGTGGGTCTTGGTCTACAACACATTCTGTGAAATTTTGAGCTGTCTGTGCTTTCTACAAGAGGAGATATCACAAAGTATGCACTTTTGTTGTTTCCATTGGTTTCAATGCATTTTGGCCTAAAATGAGCATTTGCTGTTTTCACTTAAATGCAGCATGGGAGAAAAACCATTTCACATCATGTTTGTGGGTCTTGGTCTTCAACACATTCTGTGAAATTTTGAGCTGTCTGTGCTTGCTACAAGAGGAGATATCACAAAGTATGCGCTTTAGTTGTTTCCATTGGTTTCAATGCATTTTGGCCTAAGACGAGCATTTGCTGTTTTCTCTTAAACGCAACATGGGAGAAAAACCATTTCACATCACATTTGTGGGTGTTGGTCTTAAACACAATCTGTGAAATTTTGAGCTGTCTGTGTTTGCTACAAGAGGAGATATCACAAAAAATGCGCATTTGTTGTTTCCATTGGATTCAATGCATTTTGGCCTAAAACGAGCATTTGCTGTTTTCTCTTAAATGCAACATGGGAGAAAAACCATTTCACATCACATTTGTGGGTCTTGGTCTTCAACACATTCTGTGAAATTTTGAGCTGTCTGTGCTTGCTACAAGAGGAGATATCACAAAGTATGCGCTTTTGTTGTTTCCATTGGTTTCAATGCATTTTGGCATAAAATGAGCATTTGCTGTTTTCTCTTAAATGCAACATGGGAGAAACACCATTTCACATCACATTTGTGGGTCTTGGTCTTCAACACATTCTGTGAAATTTTGAGCTGTCTGTGTTTGATACAAGAGGAGATATCGCGAAGTATGGGTTTTTGCTGTTTCCATTGGTTTCAATGCATTTTGGCCTAAAACGAGCATTTGCTGTTTTCTCTTAAACACAACATGGGAGAAAAACCATTTCACATCACATTTGTAGGTCTTGGTCTTCAACACATTCTGTGAAATGTTGAGCTGTCTGTGTTTGCTACAAGAGGAGATATCGCAAAGAATGCGCTTTAGTTGTTTCCATTGGTTTCAATGCATTTTGGCCTAAAACGAGCATTTGCTGTTTTCTCTTAAATGCAACATTAGAGAAACACCATTTCACATAACATTTGTGGGTCTTGGTCTTCAACACATTGTGTGAAATTTTGAGCTGTCTGTGTTTGCTACAAGAGGAGATATCACAAAGTATGCGCTTTTGTTGTTTCCATTGGTTTCAATGCATTTTGCCCTAAAACGAGCATTTGCTGTTTTCTCTTAAATGCAACATGGGAGAAACACCATTTCACATCACATTTGTGGGTCTTGGTCTTCAACACATTCTGTGAAATTTTGAGCTGTCTGTGTTTGATACAAGAGGAGATATCGCGAAGTATGGGTTTTTGCTGTTTCCATTGGTTTCAATGCATTTTGGCCTAAAACGAGCATTTGCTGTTTTCTCTTAAACACAACATGGGAGAAAAACCATTTCACATCACATTTGTGGGTCTTGGTCTTCAACACAATCTGTGAAATTTTGAGCTGTATGTTTTTGCTACAAGAGGAGATATCACAAAGAATGTGCTTTTGTTGTTTCCATTGGTTTCAATGCATTTTGGCCTAAAACGAGCATTTGCTGTTTTCTCTTACATGCAGCTTGGGAGAAACATCATTTCACATCACGTTTGTGGGTCTTTGTCTTCAACACACTCTGTGAAATTTTGAGCTGTCTGTGCTTGCTACAAGAGGAGATATCACAAAGTATGCACTTTTGTTGTTTCCATTGGTTTCAATGCATTTTGGCCTAAAACGAGCATTTGCTGTTTTCTCTTAAATGCAACATTAGAGAAACACCATTTCACATCACATTTGTGTGTCTTGGTCTTCAACACATTCTGTGAAATTTGGAGCTGTCCATGTTTGATACAAGAGGAGATATCGCAAAGTATGGGTTTTTGCTATTTCCATTGGTTTCAATGCATTTTGGCCTAAAACGAGCATTTGCTGTTTTCTCTTAAACACAACATGGGAGAAAAACCATTTCACATCACATTTGTGGGTCTTGGTCTTCAACACATTCTGTGAAATGTTGAGCTGTCTGTGTTTGCTACAAGAGGAGATATCGCAAAGAATGCGCTTTAGTTATTTCCATTGGTTTCAATGCATTTTGGCCGAAAACGAGCATTTGCTGTTTTCTCTTAAATGCAACATTAGAGAAACACCATTTCACATAACATTTGTGGGTCTTGGTCTTCAACACATTCTGTGAAATTTTGAGCTGTCTGTGTTTGCTACAAGAGGAGATATCACAAAGTATGCACTTTTGTTGTTTCCATTGGTTTCAATGCATTTTGGCCTAAAACGAGCATTTGCTGTTTTCACTTAAATGCAGCATGGGAGAAAAACCATTTCACATCAAGTTTGTGGGTCTTGGTCTTCAACACATTCTGTGAAATTTTGAGCTGTCTGTGTTTGCTACAAGAGGAGATATCACAAAGTATGTGCATTTGTTGTTTCCATTGGTTTCAATGCATTTTGGCCTAAAACGAGCATTTGCTGTTTTCTCTTAAATGCAACATGGGAGAAAAACAATTTTACATCACATTTGTGGGTCTTGGTCTTCAACACAGTCTGTGAAATTTTGAGCTGTCTGTGCTTGCTACAAGAGGAGATATCGCAAAGAATGCGCTTTTGTTTTTTCCATTGGTTTCAATGCATTTTGGCTTAAAACGAGCATTTGCTGTTTTCTCTTAAATGCAACATTAGAGAAACACCATTTCACATCACATTTGTGGATTTTGGTCTTCAACACATTCTGTGAAATTTTGAGCAGTCTGTGCTTTATACAAGAGGAGATATCGCGAAGTATGGGTTTTTGCTGTTTCCATTGGTTTCAATGCATTTTGGCCTAAAACGAGCATTTGCTGTTTTCTCTTAAACACAACATGGGAGAAAAACCATTTCACATCACATTTGTGGGTCTTGGTCTTCAACACAATCTGTGAAATTTTGAGCTGTATGTGTTTGCTACAAGAGGAGATATCACAAAGAATGTGCTTTTGTTGTTTCCATTGGTTTCAATGCATTTTGGCCTAAAACGAGCATTTGCTGTTTTCTCTTAAATGCAGCTTGGGAGAAAAACCATTTCACATCACGTTTGTGGGTCTTGGTCTTCAACACATCCAGTGAAATTTTGAGCTGTCTGTGTTTGCTACAAGAGGAGATATCACAAAGTATGCGCATTTGTTGTTTCCATTGGTTTCAATGCATTTTGGCCTAAAACGAGCATTTGCTGTTTTCTCTTAAATGCAACATGGGAGAAACACCAATTCACATCACATTTGTGGGTCTTGGTCTTCAACACATTCTGTGAAATTTTGAGCTGTCTGTGTTTGATACAAGACGAGATATCGCGAAGTATGGGTTTTTGCTGTTTCCATTGGTTTCAATGCATTTTGGCCTAAAACGAGCATTTGCTGTTTTCTCTTAAACACAACATGGGAGAAAAACCATTTCACATCACATTTGTGGGTCTTGGTCTTCAACACAATCTGTGAAATTTTGAGCTGTATGTGTTTGCTACAAGAGGAGATATCACAAAGAATGTGCTTTTGTTGTTTCCATTGGTTTCAATGCATTTTGGCCTAAAACGAGCATTTGCTGTTTTCTCTTAAATGCAACATGGGAGAAACACCATTTCACATCACATTTGTGGGTCTTGGTCTTCAACACATTCTGTGAAATTTTGAGCTGTCTGTGTTTGATACAAGAGGAGATATCGCGAAGTATGGGTTTTTGCTGTTTCCATTGGTTTCAATGCATTTTGGCCTAAAACGAGCATTTGCTGTTTTCTCTTAAATGCAACATTAGAGAAACACCATTTCACATAACATTTGTGGGTCTTGGTCTTCAACACATTCTGTAAAATTTTGAGCTGTCTGTGTTTGCTACAAGAGGAGATATCGCAAAGAATGCGCTTTTGTTGTTTCCATTGGTTTCAATGCATTTTGGCCTAAAACGAGCATTTGCTGTTTTCTCTTAAATGCAACATTAGAGAAACACCATTTCACATCAAATTTGTGGGTCTTGGTCTTCAACACATTCTGTGAAATTTTGAGCTGTCTGTGTTTGATACAAGAGGAGATATCGCGATGAATGGGTTTTTGCTGTTTCCATTGGTTTCAATGCATTTTGGCCTAAAACGAGCATTTGCTGTTTTCTCTTAAACACAACATGGGAGAAAAACCATTTCACATCACATTTGTGGGTCTTGGTCTTCAAAACAATCTGTGAAATTTTGAGCTGTCTGTTTGCTACAAGAGGAGATATCACAAAGAATGTGCTTTTGTTGTTTCCATTGGTTTCAATGCATTTTGGCCTAAAACGAGCATTTGCTGTTTTCTCTTAAATGCAGCTTGGGAGACAAACCATTTCACATCACGTTTGTGGGTCTTGGTCTTCAACACATTCTGTGAAATTTTGAGCTGTCTGTGCTTTCTACAAGAGGAGATATCACAAAGTATGCACTTTTGTTGTTTCCATTGGTTTCAATGCATTTTGGCCTAAAATGAGCATTTGCTGTTTTCACTTAAATGCAGCATGGGAGAAAAAACCATTTCACATCATGTTTGTGGGTCTTGGTCTTCAACACATTCTGTGAAATTTTGAGCTGTCTGTGTTTGCTACAAGAGGAGATATCACAAAGTATGCGCATTTGTTGTTTCCATTGGTTTCAATGCATTTTGGCCTAAATCGAGCATTTGCTGTTTTCTCTTAAATGCAACATGGGAGAAAAACAATTTCACATCACATTTGTGGGTCTTGGTCTTCAACACAATCTGTGAAATTTTGAGCTGTCTGTGCTTGCTACAAGAGGAGATATCACAAAGTATGCGCTTTTGTTGTTTCCATTGGTTTCAATGCATTTTGGCCTAAAACGAGCATTTGCTGTTTTCTCTTAAATGCAACATGGGAGAAACACCATTTCACATCACATTTGTGGGTCTTGGTCTTCAACACATTCTGTGAAATTTTGAGCTGTCTGTGTTTGATACAAGAGGAGATATCGCGAAGTATGGGTTTTTTGCTGTTTCCATTGGTTTCAATGCATTTTGGCCTAAAACGAGCATTTGCTGTTTTCTCTTAAACACAACATGGGAGAAAAACCATTTCACATCACATTTGTGGGTCTTGGTCTTCAACACATTCTGTGAAATGTTGAGCTGTCTGTGTTTGCTACAAGAGGAGATATCGCAAAGAATGCGCTTTAGTTGTTTCCATTGGTTTCAATGCATTTTGGCCCTAAAACGAGCATTTGCTGTTTTCTCTTAAATGCAACATTAGAGAAACACCATTTCACATAACATTTGTGGGTCTTGGTCTTCAACACATTGTGTGAAATTTTGAGCTGTCTGTGTTTGCTACAAGAGGAGATATCACAAAGTATGCGCTTTTGTTGTTTCCATTGGTTTCAATGCATTTTGCCCTAAAACGAGCATTTGCTGTTTTCTCTTAAATGCAACATGGGAGAAACACCATTTCACATCACATTTGTGGGTCTTGGTCTTCAACACATTCTGTGAAATTTTGAGCTGTCTGTGTTTGATACAAGAGGAGATATCGCGAAGTATGGGTTTTTGCTGTTTCCATTGGTTTCAATGCATTTTTGGCCTAAAACGAGCATTTGCTGTTTTCTCTTAAACACAACATGGGAGAAAAAACCATTTCACATCACATTTGTGGGTCTTGGTCTTCAACACAATCTGTGAAATTTTGAGCTGTATGTTTTTGCTACAAGAGGAGATATCACAAAGAATGTGCTTTTTGTTGTTTCCATTGGTTTCAATGCATTTTGGCCTAAAACGAGCATTTGCTGTTTTTCTCTTACATGCAGCTTGGGAGAAACATCATTTCACATCACGTTTGTGGGTCTTTGTCTTCAACACACTCTGTGAAATTTTGAGCTGTCTGTGCTTGCTACAAGAGGAGATATCACAAAGTATGCACTTTTGTTGTTTCCATTGGTTTCAATGCATTTTGGCCTAAAACGAGCATTTGCTGTTTTCTCTTAAATGCAACATTAGAGAAACACCATTTCACATAACATTTGTGGGTCTTGGTCTTCAACACATTCTGAGAAATTTTGAGCTGTCTGTGTTTGCTACAAGAGGAGATATCACAAAGTATGCACTTTTGTTGTTTCCATTGGTTTCAATGCATTTTTGGCCTAAAACGAGCATTTGCTGTTTTCACTTAAATGCAGCATGGGAGAAAAACCATTTCCACATCAAGTTTGTGGGTGTTGGTCTTCAACACATTCTGTGAAATTTTGAGCTGTCTGTGTTTGCTACAAGAGGAGATATCACAAAGTATGTGCATTTGTTGTTTCCATTGGTTTCAATGCATTTTGGCCTAAAACGAGCATTTGCTGTTTTCTCTTAAACGCAACATGGGAGAAAAACAATTTTACATCACATTTGTGGGTCTTGGTCTTCAACACAATCTGTGAAATTTTGAGCTGTCTGTGCTTGCTACAAGAGGAGATATCGCAAAGAATGCGCTTTTGTTTTTTCCATTGGTTTCAATGCATTTTGGCTTAAAACGAGCATTTGCTGTTTTCTCTTAAATGCAACATTAGAGAAACACCATTTCACATCACATTTGTGGATTTTGGTCTTCAACACATTCTGTGAAATTTTGAGCAGTCTGTGCTTTATACAAGAGGAGATATCGTGAAGTATGGGTTTTTGCTGTTTCCATTGGTTTCCAATGCATTTTGGCCTAAAACGAGCATTTGCTGTTTTCTCTTAAACACAACATGGGAGAAAAACCATTTCACATCACATTTGTGGGTCTTGGTCTTCAACACAATCTGTGAAATTTTGAGCTGTATGTGTTTGCTACAAGAGGAGATATCACAAAGAATGTGCTTTTGTTGTTTCCATTGGTTTCAATGCATTTTGGCCTAAAACGAGCATTTGCTGTTTTCTCTTAAATGCAGCTTGGGAGAAAATCCATTTCACATCACGTTTGTGGGTCTTGGTCTTCAACACATCCAGTGAAATTTTGAGCTGTCTGTGTTTGCTACAAGAGGAGATATCACAAAGTATGCACATTTGTTGTTTCCATTGGTTTCAATGCATTTTGGCCTAAAACGAGCATTTGCTGTTTTCTCTTAAACGCAACATGGGAGAAAAACAATTTCACATCACATTTGTGGGTCTTGGTCTTCAACACAATCTGTGAAATTTTGAGCTGTCTGTGCTTGCTACAAGAGGAGATATCACAAAGTATGCGCTTTAGTTGTTTCCATTGGTTTCAATGCATTTTGGCCTAAGACGAGCATTTGCTGTTTTCTCTTAAACGCAACATGGGAGAAAAACCGTTTCACATCACATTTGTGGGTGTTGGTCTTAAACACAATCTGTGAAATTTTGAGCTGTCTGTGTTTGCTACAAGAGGAGATATCACAAAGAATGCGCTTTTGTTGTTTCCATTGGTTTCAATGCATTTTGGCTTAAAACAAGCATTTGCTGTTTTCTCTTAAATGCAACATGGGAGAAAAAGCATTTCACATCACATTTGTGGGTCTTGGTCTTCAACACATTCTGTGAAATTTTGAGCTGTCTGTGTTTGCTACAAGAGGAGATATCACAAAAAATGCGCATTTGTTGTTTCCATTGGATTCAATGCATTTTGGCCTAAAACGAGCATTTGCTGTTTTCTCTTAAATGCAACAAGGGAGAAAAACCATTTCACATCACATTTGTGGGTCTTGGTCTTCAACACAATCTGTGAAATTTTGAGCTGTCTGTGTTTGCTACAAGAGGAAATATCACAAAGTATGCGCTTTTGTTGTTTTCATTGGTTTCAATGCTTTTTTGGCTAAAACGAGCATTTGCTGTTTTCTATTAAACGCAACATGGGAGAAAAACCATTTCACATCACATTTGTGGGTCTTGGTCTTCAACACAATCTGTGAAATTTTGAGCTGTCTGTGTTTGCTACAAAAGGAGATATCGCAAAGAATGCGCTTTTGTTTTTTCCATTGGTTTCAATGCATTTTGGCTTAAAACGAACATTTGCTGTTTTCTCTTAAATGCAACATTAGAGAAACACCATTTCACATCACTTTGGTCTTCAACACATTCTGTGAAATTTTGAGCTGTCTGTGTTTGCTACAAGAGGAGATATCACAAAGTATGCGCATTTGTTGTTTCCATTGGTTTCAATGCATTTTGGCCTAAAACGAGCATTTGCTGTTTTCTCTTAAATGCAACATTAGAGAAACACCATTTCACATCACATTTGTGGGTCTTGGTCTTCAACACATTCTGTGAAATTTGGAGCTGTCCGTGTTTGATACAAGAGGAGATATCGCAAAGTATGGGTTTTTGCTATTTCCATTGGTTTCAATGCATTTTGGCCTAAAACGAGCATTTGCTGTTTTCTCTTAAACACAACATGGGAGAAAAACCATTTCACATCACATTTGTGGGTCTTGGTCTTCAACACATTCTGTGAAATGTTGAGCTGTCTGTGTTTGCTACAAGAGGAGATATCGCAAAGAATGCGCTTTAGTTGTTTCCATTGGTTTCAATGCATTTTGGCCTAAAACGAGCATTTGCTGTTTTCTCTTAAATGCAACATTAGAGAAACACCATTTCACATAAAATTTGTGGGTCTTGGTCTTCAACACATTGTGTGAAATTTGGAGCTGTCTGTGTTTGCTACAAAAGGAGATATCGCAAAGAATGCGCTTTTGTTTTTTCCATTGGTTTCAATGCATTTTGGCTTAAAACGAGCATTTGCTGTTTTCTCTTACATGCAGCTTGGGAGAAACACCATTTCACATCACATTTGTGGGTCTTTGTCTTCAACACACTCTGTGAAATTTTGAGCTGTCTGTGCTTGCTACAAGAGGAGATATCACAAAGTATGCACTTTTGTTGTTTCCATTGGTTTCAATGCATTTTGGCCTAAAACGAGCATTTGCTGTTTTCTCTTAAATGCAACATTAGAGAAACACCATTTCACATCACATTTGTGGGTCTTGGTCTTCAACACATTCTGTGAAATTGGAGCTGTCCGTGTTTGATACAAGAGGAGATATCGCAAAGTATGGGTTTTTGCTATTTCCATTGGTTTCAATGCATTTTGGCCTAAAACGAGCATTTGCTGTTTTCTCTTAAACACAACATGGGAGAAAAACCATTTCACATCACATTTGTGGGTCTTGGTCTTCAACGCATTCTGTGAAATGTTGAGCTGTCTGTGTTTGCTACAAGAGGAGATATCGCAAAGAATGCGCTTTAGTTGTTTCCATTGGTTTCAATGCATTTTGGCCTAAAACGAGCATTTGCTGTTTTCTCTTAAATGCAACATTAGAGAAACACCATTTCACATAACATTTGTGGGTCTTGGTCTTCAACACATTGTGTGAAATTTTGAGCTGTCTGTGTTTGCTACAAGAGGAGATATCACAAAGTATGCGCTTTTGTTGTTTCCATTGGTTTCAATGCATTTTGCCCTAAAACGAGCATTTGCTGTTTTCTCTTAAATGCAACATGGGAGAAACACCATTTCACATCACATTTGTGGGTCTTGGTCTTCAACACATTCTGTGAAATTTTGAGCTGTCTGTGTTTGATACAAGAGGAGATATCGCAAAGTATGGGTTTTTGCTGTTTCCATTGGTTTCAATGCATTTTGGCCTAAAACGAGCATTTGCTGTTTTCTCTTAAACACAACATGGGAGAAAAACCATTTCACATCACATTTGTGGGTCTTGGTCTTCAACACAATCTGTGAAATTTTGAGCTGTATGTTTTTGCTACAAGAGGAGATATCACAAAGAATGTGCTTTTGTTGTTTCCATTGGTTTCAATGCATTTTGGCCTAAAACGAGCATTTGCTGTTTTCTCTTACATGCAGCTTGGGAGAAACATCATTTCACATCACGTTTGTGGGTCTTTGTCTTCAACACACTCTGTGAAATTTTGAGCTGTCTGTGCTTGCTACAAGAGGCGATATCACAAGTATGCACTTTTGTTGTTTCCATTGGTTTCAATGCATTTTGGCCTAAATCGAGCATTTGCTGTTTTCTCTTAAATGCAACATTAGAGAAACACCATTTCACATCACATTTGTGGGTCTTGGTCTTCAACACATTCTGTGAAATTTGGAGCTGTCCGTGTTTGATACAAGAGGAGATATCGCAAAGTATGGGTTTTTGCTATTTCCATTGGTTTCAATGCATTTGGCCTAAAACGAGCATTTGCTGTTTTCTCTTAAACACAACATGGGAGAAAAACCATTTCACATCACATTTGTGGGTCTTGGTCTTCAACACATTCTGTGAAATTTTGAGCTGTCTGTGTTTGCTACAAGAGGAGATATCACAAAGTATGCACTTTTGTTGTTTCCATTGGTTTCAATGCATTTTGGCCTAAAACGAGCATTTGCTGTTTTCACTTAAATGCAGCATGGGAGAAAAACCATTTCACATCAAGTTTGTGGGTCTTGGTCTTCAACACATTCTGTGAAATTTTGAGCTGTCTGTGTTTGCTACAAGAGGAGATATCACAAAGTATGTGCATTTGTTGTTTCCATTGGTTTCAATGCATTTTGGCCTAAAACGAGCATTTGCTGTTTTCTCTTAAACGCAACATGGGAGAAAAACAATTTTACATCACATTTGTGGGTCTTGGTCTTCAACACAATCTGTGAAATTTTGAGCTGTCTGTGCTTGCTACAAGAGGAGATATCGCAAAGAATGTGCTTTTGTTTTTTCCATTGGTTTCAATGCATTTTGGCTTAAAACGAGCATTTGCTGTTTTCTCTTAAATGCAACATTAGAGAAACACCATTTCACATCACATTTGTGGATTTTGGTCTTCAACACATTCTGTGAAATTTTGAGCAGTCTGTGCTTTATACAAGAGGAGATATCGCGAAGTATGGGTTTTTGCTGTTTCCATTGGTTTCAATGCATTTTGGCCTAAAACGAGCATTTGCTGTTTTCTCTTAAACACAACATGGGAGAAAAACCATTTCACATCACATTTGTGGGTCTTGGTCTTCAACACAATCTGTGAAATTTTGAGCTGTATGTGTTTGCTACAAGAGGAGATATCACAAAGAATGTGCTTTTGTTGTTTCCATTGGTTTCAATGCATTTTGGCCTAAAACGAGCATTTGCTGTTTTCTCTTAAATGCAGCTTGGGAGAAAAACCATTTCACATCACGTTTGTGGGTCTTGGTCTTCAACACATCCAGTGAAATTTTGAGCTGTCTGTGTTTGCTACAAGAGGAGATATCACAAAGTATGCGCATTTGTTGTTTCCATTGGTTTCAATGCATTTTGGCCTAAAACGAGCATTTGCTGTTTTCTCTTAAACGCAACATGGGAGAAAAACAATTTCACATCACATTTGTGGGTCTTGGTCTTCAACACAATCTGTGAAATTTTGAGCTGTCTGTGCTTGCTACAAGAGGAGATATCACAAAGTATGCGCTTTAGTTGTTTCCATTGGTTTCAATGCATTTTGGCCTAAGACGAGCATTTGCTGTTTTCTCTTAAACGCAACATGGGAGAAAAACCGTTTCACATCACATTTGTGGGTGTTGGTCTTAAACACAATCTGTGAAATTTTGAGCTGTCTGTGTTTGCTACAAGAGGAGATATCACAAAGTATGCACTTTTGTTGTTTCCATTGGTTTCAATGCATTTTGGCCTAAAACGAGCATTTGCTGTTTTCACTTAAATGCAGCATGGGAGAAAAACCATTTCACATCAAGTTTGTGGGTCTTGGTCTTCAACACATTCTGTGAAATTTTGAGCTGTCTGTGTTTGCTACAAGAATAGATATCACAAAGTATGCGCATTTGTTGTTTCCATTGGTTTCAATGCATTTTGGCCTAAAACGAGCATTTGCTGTTTTCTCTTAAACGCAACATGGGAGAAAAACAATTTCACATCATATTTGTGGGTCTTGGTCTTCAACACAATCTGTGAAATTTTGAGCTGTCTGTGCTTGCTACAAGAGGAGATATCACAAAGTATGCGCTTTTGTTGTTTCCATTGGTTTCAATGCTTTTTTGCCTAAAACGAGCATTTGCTGTTTTCTATTAAACGCAACATGGGAGAAAAACCATTTCACATCACATTTGTGGGTCTTGGTCTTCAACACAATCTGTGAAATTTTGAGCTGTCTGTGTTTGCTACAAAAGGAGATATCGCAAAGAATGCGCTTTTGTTTTTTCCATTGGTTTCAATGCATTTTGGCTTAAAACGAGCATTTGCTGTTTTCTCTTAAATGCAACATTAGAGAAACACCATATCACATCACTTTTTTGGGTCTTGGTCTTCAACACATTCTGTGAAATTTTGAGCTGTCTGTGTTTGCTACAAGAGGAGATATAACAAAGTATGCGCATTTGTTGTTTCCATTGGTTTCAATGCATTTTGGCCTAAAACGAGCATTTGCTGTTTTCTCTTAAACGCAACATGGGAGAAAACCCATTTCACATCACATTTGTGGGTCTTGGTCTTCAACACAATCTGTGAAATTATGAGCGTTCTGTGGTTGCTACAAGAGGAGATATCACAAAGAATGCGCTTTTGTTGTTTCCATTGGTTTCAATGCATTTTGGCCTAAAACGAGCATTTGCTGTTTTCTCTTAAATGCAACATGGGAGAAAAAGCATTTCACATCACATTTGTGGGTCTTGGTCTTCAACACATTCTGTGAAATGTTGAGCTGTCTGTGTTTGCTACAAGAGGAGATATCGCAAAGAATGCGCTTTTGTTGTTTCCATTGGTTTCAATGCATTTTGGCCTAAAACGAGCATTTGCTGTTTTCTCTTAAATGCAACATTAGAGAAACACCATTTCACATAACATTTGTGGGTCTTGGTCTTCAACACATTCTGTGAAATTTTGAGCTGTCTGTGTTTGATACAAGAGGAGATATCGCGAAGTATGGGTTTTTGCTGTTTCCATTGGTTTCAATGCATTTTGGCCTAAAACGAGCATTTGCTGTTTTCTCTTAAACACAACATGGGAGAAAAACCATTTCACATCACATTTGTGGGTCTTGGTCTTCAACACAATCTGTGAAATTTTGAGCTGTATGTTTTTGCTACAAGAGGAGATATCACAAAGAATGTGCTTTTGTTGTTTCCATTGGTTTCAATGCATTTTGGCCTAAAACGAGCATTTGCTGTTTTCTCTTACATGCAGCTTGGGAGAAACATCATTTCACATCACGTTTGTGGGTCTTTGTCTTCAACACACTCTGTGAAATTTTGAGCTGTCTGTGCTTGCTACAAGAGGAGATATCACAAAGTATGCACTTTTGTTGTTTCCATTGGTTTCAATGCATTTTGGCCTAAATCGAGCATTTGCTGTTTTCTCTTAAATGCAACATTAGAGAAACACCATTTCACATCACATTTGTGGGTCTTGGTCTTCAACACATTCTGTGAAATTTGGAGCTGTCCGTGTTTGATACAAGAGGAGATATCGCAAAGTATGGGTTTTTGCTATTTCCATTGGTTTCAATGCATTTGGCCTAAAACGAGCATTTGCTGTTTTCTCTTAAACACAACATGGGAGAAAAACCATTTCACATCACATTTGTGGGTCTTGGTCTTCAACACATTCTGTTAAATTTTGAGCTGTCTGTGTTTGCTACAAGAGGAGATATCACAAAGTATGCACTTTTGTTGTTTCCATTGGTTTCAATGCATTTTGGCCTAAAACGAGCATTTGCTGTTTTCACTTAAATGCAGCATGGGAGAAAAACCATTTCACATCAAGTTTGTGGGTCTTGGTCTTCAACACATTCTGTGAAATTTTGAGCTGTCTGTGTTTGATACAAGAATAGATATCACAAAGTATGCGCATTTGTTGTTTCCATTGGTTTCAATGCATTTTGGCCTAAAACGAGCATTTGCTGTTTTCTCTTAAACACAACATGGGAGAAAAACAATTTCACATCATATTTGTGGGTCTTGGTCTTCAACACAATCTGTGAAATTTTGAGCTGTCTGTGCTTGCTACAAGAGGAGATATCACAAAGTATGCGCTTTAGTTGTTTCCATTGGTTTCAATGCATTTTGGCCTAAGACGAGCATTTGCTGTTTTCTCTTAAACGCAACATGGGAGAAAAACCGTTTCACATCACATTTGTGGGTGTTGGTCTTAAACACAAACTGTGAAATTTTGAGCTGTCTGTGTTTGCTACAAGAGGAGATATCACAAAGAATGCGCTTTTGTTGTTTCCATTGGTTTCAATGCATTTTGGCCTAAAACGAGCATTTGCTGTTTTCTCTTAAATGCAACATGGGAGAAAAAGCATTTCACTTCACATTTGTGGGTCTTGGTCTTCAACACATTCTGTGAAATGTTGAGCTGTCTGTGTTTGCTACAAGAGGAGATATCACAAAGTATGCGCTTTTGTTGTTTCCATTAGTTTCAATGCATTTTGGCTTAAAACAAGCATTTGCTGTTTTCTCTTAAATGCAACATGGGAGAAAAACAATTTCACGTCACATTTGTGGGTCTTGGTCTTCAACACAATCTGTGAAATTTTGAGCTGTCTGTGTTTGCTACAAGAGGAGATATCACAAAGTATGCGCTTTTGTTGTTTCCATTGGTTTCAATGCATTTTTGCCTAAAACGAGCATTTGCTGTTTTCTATTAAACGCAACATGGGAGAAAAAACATTTCACATCACATTTGTGGGTCTTGGTCTTCAACACAATCTGTGAAATTTTGAGCTGTGTGTTTGCTACAAGAGGAGATATCGCAAAGAATGCGCTTTTGTTTTTTCCATTGGTTTCAATGCATTTTGGCTTAAAACGAGCATTTGCTGTTTTCTCTTAAATGCAACATTAGAGAAACACCATTTCACATCACATTTGTGGGTCTTGGTCTTCAACACATTCTGTGAAACTTTGAGCAGTCTGTGTTTGATACAAGAGGAGATATCGCGAAGTATGGGTTTTTGCTGTATCCATTGGTTTCAATGCATTTTGGCCTAAAACGAGCATTTGCTGTTTTCTCTTAAACACAACAAGGGAGAAAAACCATTTCACATCACGTTTGTGGGTCTTGGACTTCAACACACTCTGTGAAATTTTGAGCTGTCTGTGCTTGCTACAAGAGGAGATATCACAAAGTATGCGCTTTTGTTGTTTCCATTGGTTTCAATGCATTTTTGCTTAAAACGAGCATTTGCTGTTTTCTCTTAAATGCAACATTAGAGAAACACCATTTCACATAACATTTGTGGGTCTTGGTCTTCAACACATTCTGTGAAATTTTGAGCTGTCTGTGTTTGCTACAAGAGGAGATATCACAAAGAATGTGCTTTTGTTGTTTCCATTGGTTTCAATGCATTTTGGCCTAAAACGAGCATTTGCTGTTTTCTCTTAAATGCAGCTTGGGAGAAAAACCATTTCACATCACATTTGTGGGTCTTGGTCTTCAACACATTCTGTGAAATTTTGAGCTGTCTGTGCTTGCTACAAGAGGAGATATCACAAAGTATGCACTTTTGTTGTTTCCATTGGTTTCAATGCATTTTGGCCTAAAACGAGCATTTGCTGTTTTCATTAAATGCAGCATGGGAGAAAAACCATTTCACATCACATTTGTGCGTCTTGGTCTTCAACACATTCTGTGAAATTTTGAGCTGTCTGTGCTTGCTACAAGAGGAGATATCACAAAGTATGCACTTTTGTTGTTTCCTTTGGTTTCAATGCATTTTGGCCTAAAACGAGCATTTGCTGTTTTCTCTTAAACGCAACATGGGAGAAAAACAATTTCACATCACATTTGTGGGTCTTGGTCTTCAACACAATTTGTGAAATTTTGAGCTGTCTGTGCTTGCTACAAGAGGAGATATCACAAAGTATGCGCTTTAGTTGTTTCCATTGGTTTCAATGCATTTTGGCCTAAGACGAGCATTTGCTGTTTTCTCTTAAACGCAACATGGGAGAAAAACCATTTCACATCACATTTGTGGGTGTTGGTCTTAAACACAATCTGTGAAATTTTGAGCTGTCTGTGTTTGCTACAAGAGATATCACAAAGAATGCGCTTTTGTTGTTTCCATTGGTTTCAATGCATTTTGGCCTAAAACGAGCATTTGCTGTTTTCTCTTAAATGCAACATGGGAGAAAAAGCATTTCACATCACATTTGTGGGTCTTGGTCTTCAACACATTCTGTGAAATGTTGAGCTGTCTGTGTTTGCTACAAGAGGAGATATCACAAAAAATGCGCATTTGTTGTTTCCATTGGTTTCAATGCATTTTGGCCTAAAACGAGCATTTGCTGTTTTCTCTTAAACGCAACATGGGAGAAAAACCATTTCACATCACATTTGTGGGTCTTGGTCTTCAACACATTCTGTGAAATTTTGAGCTGTCTGTGTTTGCTACAAGAGGAGATATCACAAAGTATGCGCATTTGTTGTTTCCATTGGTTTCAATGCATTTTGGCCTAAAACGAGCATTTGCTGTTTTCTCTTAAACGCAACATGGGAGAAAAACCATTTCACATCACATTCGTGGGTGTTGGTCTTAAACACAATCTGTGAAATTTTGAGCGGTCTGTGGTTGCTACAAGAGGAGATATCACAAAGAATGCGCTTTTGTTGTTTCCATTGGTTTCAATGCATTTTGGCCTAAAACGAGCATTTGCTGTTTTCTCTTAAATGCAACATGGGAGAAAAAGCATTTCACATCACATTTGTGGGTCTTGGTCTTCAACACATTCTGTGAAATGTTGAGCTGTCTGTGTTTGCTACAAGAGGAGATATCGCAAAGAATGCGCTTTTGTTGTTTCCATTGGTTTCAATGCATTTTGGCCTAAAACGAGCATTTGCTGTTTTCTCTTAAATGCAACATTAGAGAAACACCATTTCACATAACATTTGTGGGTCTTGGTCTTCAACACATTCTGTGAAATTTTGAGCTGTCTGTGTTTGATACAAGAGGAGATATCGCGAAGTATGGGTTTTTGCTGTTTCCATTGGTTTCAATGCATTTTGGCCTAAAACGAGCATTTGCTGTTTTCTCTTAAACACAACATGGGAGAAAAACCATTTCACATCACATTTGTGGGTCTTGGTCTTCAACACGATCTGTGAAATTTTGAGCTGTATGTGTTTGCTACAACAAGAGATATCACAAAGAATGTGCTTTTGTTGTTTCCATTGGTTTCAATGCATTTTGGCCTAAAACGAGCATTTGCTGTTTTCTCTTAAATGCAGCTTGGGAGAAAAACCATTTCACATCACGTTTGTGGGTCTTGGTCTTCAACACACTCTGTGAAATTTTGAGCTGTCTGTCCTTGCTACAAGAGGAGATATCACAAAGTATGCGCTTTTGTTGTTTCCATTGGTTTCAATGCATTTTTGCTTAAAACGAGCATTTGCTGTTTTCTCTTAAATGCAACATTAGAGAAACACCATTTCACATAACATTTGTGGGTCTTGGTCTTCAACACATTCTGTGAAATTTTGAGCTGTCTGTGTTTGCTACAAGAGGAGATATCACAAAGTATGCACTTTTGTTGTTTCCTTTGGTTTCAATGCATTTTGGCCTAAAACGAGCATTTGCTGTTTTCTCTTAAACGCAACATGGGAGACAAACAATTTCACATCACATTTGTGGGTCTTGGTCTTCAACACAATCTGTGAAATTTTGAGCTGTCTGTGCTTGCTACAAGAGGAGATATCACAAAGTATGCGCTTTAGTTGTTTCCATTGGTTTCAATGCATTTTGGCCTAAGACGAGCATTTGCTGTTTTCTCTTAAACGCAACATGGGAGAAAAAGCATTTCACATCACATTTGTGGGTCTTGGTCTTCAACACATTCTGTGAAATGTTGAGCTGTCTGTGTTTGCTACAAGAGGAGATATCACAAAAAATGCGCATTTGTTGTTTCCATTGGATTCAATGCATTTTGGCCTAAAACGAGCATTTGCTGTTTTCTCTTAAATGCAACATGGGAGAAAAACCATTTCACATCACATTTGTGGGTCTAGGTCTTCAACACAATCTGTGAAATTTTGAGCTGTCTGTGTTTGCTACAAGAGGAGATATCACAAAGTATGCGCTTTTGTTGTTTCCATTGGTTTCAATGCATTTTTGCTTAAAACGAGCATTTGCTGTTTTCTATTAAACGCAACATGGGAGAAAAACCATTTCACATCACATTTGTGGGTCTTGGTCTTCAACACAATCTGTGAAATTTTGAGCTGTCTGTGCTTGCTACAAGAGGAGATATCACAAAGTATGCGCATTTGTTGTTTCCATTGGTTTCAATGCATTTTGGCCTAAAACGAGCATTTGCTGTTTTCTCTTAAACGCAACATGGGAGAAAAACCATTTCACATCACATTTGTGGGTCTTGGTCTTCAACACATTCTGTGAAATTTTGAGCTGTCTGTGTTTGCTACAAGAGGAGATATCACAAAGTATGCACATTTGTTGTTTCCATTGGTTTCAATGCATTTTGGCCTAAAACGAGCATTTGCTGTTTTCTCTTAAACACAACATGGGAGAAAAACCATTTCACATCACATTTGTGGGTGTTGGTCTTAAACACAATCTGTGAAATTTTGAGCGGTCTGTGGTTGCTACAAGAGGAGATATCACAAAGTATGCGCATTTGTTGTTTCCATTGGTTTCAATGCATTTTGGCCTAAAACGAGCATTTGCTGTTTTCTCTTAAATGCAACATGGGAGAAAAAGCATTTCACATCACATTTGTGGGTCTTGGTCTTCAACACATTCTGTGAAACTTTGAGCAGTCTGTGTTTGATACAAGAGGAGATATCGCGAAGTATGGGTTTTTGCTGTATCCATTGGTTTCAATGCATTTTGGCCTAAAACGAGCATTTGCTGTTTTCTCTTAAACACAACAAGGGAGAAAAACCATTTCACATCACGTTTGTGGGTCTTGGTCTTCAACACACTCTGTGAAATTTTGAGCTGTCTGTGCTTGCTACAAGAGGAGATATCACAAAGTATGCGCTTTTGTTGTTTCCATTGGTTTCAATGCATTTTTGCTTAAAACGAGCATTTGCTGTTTTCTCTTAAATGCAACATTAGAGAAACACCATTTCACATAACATTTGTGGGTCTTGGTCTTCAACACATTCTGTGAAATTTTGAGCTGTCTGTGTTTGCTACAAGAGGAGATATCACAAAGAATGTGCTTTTGTTGTTTCCATTGGTTTCAATGCATTTTGGCCTAAAACGAGCATTTGCTGTTTTCTCTTAAATGCAGCTTGGGAGAAAAACCATTTCACATCACATTTGTGGGTCTTGGTCTTCAACACATTCTGTGAAATTTTGAGCTGTCTGTGCTTGCTACAAGAGGAGATATCACAAAGTATGCACTTTTGTTGTTTCCATTGGTTTCAATGCATTTTGGCCTAAAATGAGCATTTGCTGTTTTCACTTAAATGCAGCATGGGAGAAAAACCATTTCACATCACATTTGTGCGTCTTGGTCTTCAACACATTCTGTGAAATTTTGAGCTGTCTGTGCTTGCTACAAGAGGAGATATCACAAAGTATGCACTTTTGTTGTTTCCTTTGGTTTCAATGCATTTTGGCCTAAAACGAGCATTTGCTGTTTTCTCTTAAACGCAACATGGGAGAAAAACAATTTCACATCACATTTGTGGGTCTTGGTCTTCAACACAATTTGTGAAATTTTGAGCTGTCTGTGCTTGCTACAAGAGGAGATATCACAAAGTATGCGCTTTAGTTGTTTCCATTGGTTTCAATGCATTTTGGCCTAAGACGAGCATTTGCTGTTTTCTCTTAAACGCAACATGGGAGAAAAACCATTTCACATCACATTTGTGGGTGTTGGTCTTAAACACAATCTGTGAAATTTTGAGCTGTCTGTGTTTGCTACAAGAGGAGATATCACAAAGAATGCGCTTTTGTTGTTTCCATTGGTTTCAATGCATTTTGGCCTAAAACGAGCATTTGCTGTTTTCTCTTAAATGCAACATGGGAGAAAAAGCATTTCACATCACATTTGTGGGTCTTGGTCTTCAACACATTCTGTGAAATGTTGAGCTGTCTGTGTTTGCTACAAGAGGAGATATCACAAAAAATGCGCATTTGTTGTTTCCATTGGTTTCAATGCATTTTGGCCTAAAACGAGCATTTGCTGTTTTCTCTTAAACGCAACATGGGAGAAAAACCATTTCACATCACATTTGTGGGTCTTGGTCTTCAACACATTCTGTGAAATTTTGAGCTGTCTGTGTTTGCTACAAGAGGAGATATCACAAAGTATGCGCATTTGTTGTTTCCATTGGTTTCAATGCATTTTGGCCTAAAACGAGCATTTGCTGTTTTCTCTTAAACGCAACATGGGAGAAAAACCATTTCACATCACATTCGTGGGTGTTGGTCTTAAACACAATCTGTGAAATTTTGAGCGGTCTGTGGTTGCTACAAGAGGAGATATCACAAAGAATGCGCTTTTGTTGTTTCCATTGGTTTCAATGCATTTTGGCCTAAAACGAGCATTTGCTGTTTTCTCTTAAATGCAACATGGGAGAAAAAGCATTTCACATCACATTTGTGGGTCTTGGTCTTCAACACATTCTGTGAAATGTTGAGCTGTCTGTGTTTGCTACAAGAGGAGATATCGCAAAGAATGCGCTTTTGTTGTTTCCATTGGTTTCAATGCATTTTGGCCTAAAACGAGCATTTGCTGTTTTCTCTTAAATGCAACATTAGAGAAACACCATTTCACATAACATTTGTGGGTCTTGGTCTTCAACACATTCTGTGAAATTTTGAGCTGTCTGTGTTTGATACAAGAGGAGATATCGCGAAGTATGGGTTTTTGCTGTTTCCATTGGTTTCAATGCATTTTGGCCTAAAACGAGCATTTGCTGTTTTCTCTTAAACACAACATGGGAGAAAAACCATTTCACATCACATTTGTGGGTCTTGGTCTTCAACACGATCTGTGAAATTTTGAGCTGTATGTGTTTGCTACAACAAGAGATATCACAAAGAATGTGCTTTTGTTGTTTCCATTGGTTTCAATGCATTTTGGCCTAAAACGAGCATTTGCTGTTTTCTCTTAAATGCAGCTTGGGAGAAAAACCATTTCACATCACGTTTGTGGGTCTTGGTCTTCAACACACTCTGTGAAATTTTGAGCTGTCTGTCCTTGCTACAAGAGGAGATATCACAAAGTATGCGCTTTTGTTGTTTCCATTGGTTTCAATGCATTTTTGCTTAAAACGAGCATTTGCTGTTTTCTCTTAAATGCAACATTAGAGAAACACCATTTCACATAACATTTGTGGGTCTTGGTCTTCAACACATTCTGTGAAATTTTGAGCTGTCTGTGTTTGCTACAAGAGGAGATATCACAAAGTATGCACTTTTGTTGTTTCCTTTGGTTTCAATGCATTTTGGCCTAAAACGAGCATTTGCTGTTTTCTCTTAAACGCAACATGGGAGACAAACAATTTCACATCACATTTGTGGGTCTTGGTCTTCAACACAATCTGTGAAATTTTGAGCTGTCTGTGCTTGCTACAAGAGGAGATATCACAAAGTATGCGCTTTAGTTGTTTCCATTGGTTTCAATGCATTTTGGCCTAAGACGAGCATTTGCTGTTTTCTCTTAAACGCAACATGGGAGAAAAACCATTTCACATCACATTTGTGGGTGTTGGTCTTAAACACAATCTGTGAAATTTTGAGCTGTCTGTGTTTGCTACAAGAGGAGATATCACAAAGAATGCGCTTTTGTTGTTTCCATTGGTTTCAATGCATTTTGGCCTAAAACGAGCATTTGCTGTTTTCTCTAAATGCAACATGGGAGAAAAAGCATTTCACATCACATTTGTGGGTCTTGGTCTTCAACACATTCTGTGAAATGTTGAGCTGTCTGTGTTTGCTACAAGAGGAGATATCACAAAAAATGCGCATTTGTTGTTTCCATTGGATTCAATGCATTTTGGCCTAAAACGAGCATTTGCTGTTTTCTCTTAAATGCAACATGGAGAAAAACCATTTCACATCACATTTGTGGGTCTAGGTCTTCAACACAATCTGTGAAATTTTGAGCTGTCTGTGTTTGCTACAAGAGGAGATATCACAAAGTATGCGCTTTTGTTGTTTCCATTGGTTTCAATGCATTTTTGCTTAAAACGAGCATTTGCTGTTTTCTATTAAACGCAACATGGGAGAAAAACCATTTCACATCACATTGTGGGTCTTGGTCTTCAACACAATCTGTGAAATTTTGAGCTGTCTGTGCTTGCTACAAGAGGAGATATCACAAAGTATGCGCATTTGTTGTTTCCATTGGTTTCAATGCATTTTGGCCTAAAACGAGCATTTGCTGTTTTCTCTTAAACGCAACATGGGAGAAAAACCATTTCACATCACATTTGTGGGTCTTGGTCTTCAACACATTCTGTGAAATTTTGAGCTGTCTGTGTTTGCTACAAGAGGAGATATCACAAAGTATGCGCATTGTTGTTTCCATTGGTTTCAATGCATTTTGGCCTAAAACGAGCATTTGCTGTTTTCTCTTAAACACAACATGGGAGAAAAACCATTTCACATCACATTTGTGGGTGTTGGTCTTAAACACAATCTGTGAAATTTTGAGCGGTCTGTGGTTGCTACAAGAGGAGATATCACAAAGTATGCGCATTTGTTGTTTCCATTGGTTTCAATGCATTTTGGCCTAAAACGAGCATTTGCTGTTTTCTCTTAAATGCAACATGGGAGAAAAAGCATTTCACATCACATTTGTGGGTCTTGGTCTTCAACACATTCTGTGAAATGTTGAGCTGTCTGTGTTTGCTACAAGAGGAGATATCGCAAAGAATGCGCTTTTGTTGTTTCCATTGGTTTCAATGCATTTTGGCCTAAAACGAGCATTTGCTGTTTCTCTTAAATGCAACATTAGATAAACACCATTTCACATCACATTTGTGGGTCTTGGTCTTCAACACATTCTGTGAAATTTTGAGCTGTCTGTGTTTGATACAAGAGAAGATATCGCGAAGTATGGGTTTTTGCTGTTTCCATTGGTTTCAATGCATTTTGGCCTAAAACGAGCATTTCCTGTTTTCTCTTAAACACAACATGGGAGAAAAACCATTTCACATCACATTTGTGGGTCTTGGTCTTCAACACAATCTGTGAAATTTTGAGCTGTCTGTGTTTGCTACAAGAGGAGATATCACAAAGAATGTGCTTTTGTTGTTTCCATTGGTTTCAATGCATATTGGCCCAAAACGAGCATTTGCTGTTTTCTCTTAAATGCAACATGGGAGAAAAAGCATTTCACATCACATTTGTGGGTCTTGGTCTTCAACACATTCTGTGAAACTTTGAGCAGTCTGTGTTTGATACAAGAGGAGATATCGCGAAGTATGGGTTTTTGCTGTATCCATTGGTTTCAATGCATTTTGGCCTAAAACGAGCATTTGCTGTTTTCTCTTAAACACAACAAGGAGAAAAACCATTTCACATCACGTTTGTGGGTCTTGGTCTTCAACACACTCTGTGAAATTTTGAGCTGTCTGTGCTTGCTACAGAGAGAGATATCACAAAGTATGCGCTTTTGTTGTTTCCATTGGTTTCAATGCATTTTTGCTTAAAACGAGCATTTGCTGTTTTCTCTTAAATGCAACATTAGAGAAACACCATTTCACATAACATTTGTGGGTCTTGGTCTTCAACACATTCTGTGAAATTTTGAGCTGTCTGTGTTTGCTACAAGAGGAGATATCACAAAGAATGTGCTTTTGTTGTTTCCATTGGTTTCAATGCATTTTGGCCTAAAACGAGCATTTGCTGTTTTCTCTTAAATGCAGCTTGGGAGAAAAACCATTTCACATCACATTTGTGGGTCTTGGTCTTCAACACATTCTGTGAAATTTTGAGCTGTCTGTGCTTGCTACAAGAGGAGATATCACAAAGTATGCACTTTTGTTGTTTCCATTGGTTTCAATGCATTTTGGCCTAAAATGAGCATTTGCTGTTTTCACTTAAATGCAGCATGGGAGAAAAACCATTTCACATCACATTTGTGCGTCTTGGTCTTCAACACATTCTGTGAAATTTTGAGCTGTCTGTGCTTGCTACAAGAGGAGATATCACAAAGTATGCACTTTTGTTGTTTCCTTTGGTTTCAATGCATTTTGGCCTAAAACGAGCATTTGCTGTTTTCTCTTAAACGCAACATGGGAGAAAAACAATTTCACATCACATTTGTGGGTCTTGGTCTTCAACACAATTTGTGAAATTTTGAGCTGTCTGTGCTTGCTACAAGAGGAGATATCACAAAGTATGCGCTTTAGTTGTTTCCATTGGTTTCAATGCATTTTGGCCTAAGACGAGCATTTGCTGTTTTCTCTTAAACGCAACATGGGAGAAAAACCATTTCACATCACATTTGTGGGTGTTGGTCTTAAACACAATCTGTGAAATTTTGAGCTGTCTGTGTTTGCTACAAGAGGAGATATCACAAAGAATGCGCTTTTGTTGTTTCCATTGGTTTCAATGCATTTTGGCCTAAAACGAGCATTTGCTGTTTTCTCTTAAATGCAACATGGGAGAAAAAGCATTTCACATCACATTTGTGGGTCTTGGTCTTCAACACATTCTGTGAAATGTTGAGCTGTCTGTGTTTGCTACAAGAGGAGATATCACAAAAAATGCGCATTTGTTGTTTCCATTGGTTTCAATGCATTTTGGCCTAAAACGAGCATTTGCTGTTTTCTCTTAAACGCAACATGGGAGAAAAACCATTTCACATCACATTTGTGGGTCTTGGTCTTCAACACATTCTGTGAAATTTTGAGCTGTCTGTGTTTGCTACAAGAGGAGATATCACAAAGTATGCGCATTTGTTGTTTCCATTGGTTTCAATGCATTTTGGCCTAAAACGAGCATTTGCTGTTTTCTCTTAAACGCAACATGGGAGAAAAACCATTTCACATCACATTCGTGGGTGTTGGTCTTAAACACAATCTGTGAAATTTTGAGCGGTCTGTGGTTGCTACAAGAGGAGATATCACAAAGAATGCGCTTTTGTTGTTTCCATTGGTTTCAATGCATTTTGGCCTAAAACGAGCATTTGCTGTTTTCTCTTAAATGCAACATGGGAGAAAAAGCATTTCACATCACATTTGTGGGTCTTGGTCTTCAACACATTCTGTGAAATGTTGAGCTGTCTGTGTTTGCTACAAGAGGAGATATCGCAAAGAATGCGCTTTTGTTGTTTCCATTGGTTTCAATGCATTTTGGCCTAAAACGAGCATTTGCTGTTTTCTCTTAAATGCAACATTAGAGAAACACCATTTCACATAACATTTGTGGGTCTTGGTCTTCAACACATTCTGTGAAATTTTGAGCTGTCTGTGTTTGATACAAGAGGAGATATCGCGAAGTATGGGTTTTTGCTGTTTCCATTGGTTTCAATGCATTTTGGCCTAAAACGAGCATTTGCTGTTTTCTCTTAAACACAACATGGGAGAAAAACCATTTCACATCACATTTGTGGGTCTTGGTCTTCAACACGATCTGTGAAATTTTGAGCTGTATGTGTTTGCTACAACAAGAGATATCACAAAGAATGTGCTTTTGTTGTTTCCATTGGTTTCAATGCATTTTGGCCTAAAACGAGCATTTGCTGTTTTCTCTTAAATGCAGCTTGGGAGAAAAACCATTTCACATCACGTTTGTGGGTCTTGGTCTTCAACACACTCTGTGAAATTTTGAGCTGTCTGTCCTTGCTACAAGAGGAGATATCACAAAGTATGCGCTTTTGTTGTTTCCATTGGTTTCAATGCATTTTTGCTTAAAACGAGCATTTGCTGTTTTCTCTTAAATGCAACATTAGAGAAACACCATTTCACATAACATTTGTGGGTCTTGGTCTTCAACACATTCTGTGAAATTTTGAGCTGTCTGTGTTTGCTACAAGAGGAGATATCACAAAGTATGCACTTTTGTTGTTTCCTTTGGTTTCAATGCATTTTGGCCTAAAACGAGCATTTGCTGTTTTCTCTTAAACGCAACATGGGAGACAAACAATTTCACATCACATTTGTGGGTCTTGGTCTTCAACACAATCTGTGAAATTTTGAGCTGTCTGTGCTTGCTACAAGAGGAGATATCACAAAGTATGCGCTTTAGTTGTTTCCATTGGTTTCAATGCATTTTGGCCTAAGACGAGCATTTGCTGTTTTCTCTTAAACGCAACATGGGAGAAAAACCATTTCACATCACATTTGTGGGTGTTGGTCTTAAACACAATCTGTGAAATTTTGAGCTGTCTGTGTTTGCTACAAGAGGAGATATCACAAAGAATGCGCTTTTGTTGTTTCCATTGGTTTCAATGCATTTTGGCCTAAAACGAGCATTTGCTGTTTTCTCTTAAATGCAACATGGGAGAAAAAGCATTTCACATCACATTTGTGGGTCTTGGTCTTCAACACATTCTGTGAAATGTTGAGCTGTCTGTGTTTGCTACAAGAGGAGATATCACAAAAAATGCGCATTTGTTGTTTCCATTGGATTCAATGCATTTTGGCCTAAAACGAGCATTTGCTGTTTTCTCTTAAATGCAACATGGGAGAAAAACCATTTCACATCACATTTGTGGGTCTAGGTCTTCAACACAATCTGTGAAATTTTGAGCTGTCTGTGTTTGCTACAAGAGGAGATATCACAAAGTATGCGCTTTTGTTGTTTCCATTGGTTTCAATGCATTTTTGCTTAAAACGAGCATTTGCTGTTTTCTATTAAACGCAACATGGGAGAAAAACCATTTCACATCACATTTGTGGGTCTTGGTCTTCAACACAATCTGTGAAATTTTGAGCTGTCTGTGCTTGCTACAAGAGGAGATATCACAAAGTATGCGCATTTGTTGTTTCCATTGGTTTCAATGCATTTTGGCCTAAAACGAGCATTTGCTGTTTTCTCTTAAACGCAACATGGGAGAAAAACCATTTCACATCACATTTGTGGGTCTTGGTCTTCAACACATTCTGTGAAATTTTGAGCTGTCTGTGTTTGCTACAAGAGGAGATATCACAAAGTATGCGCATTTGTTGTTTCCATTGGTTTCAATGCATTTTGGCCTAAAACGAGCATTTGCTGTTTTCTCTTAAACACAACATGGGAGAAAAACCATTTCACATCACATTTGTGGGTGTTGGTCTTAAACACAATCTGTGAAATTTTGAGCGGTCTGTGGTTGCTACAAGAGGAGATATCACAAAGTATGCGCATTTGTTGTTTCCATTGGTTTCAATGCATTTTGGCCTAAAACGAGCATTTGCTGTTTTCTCTTAAATGCAACATGGGAGAAAAAGCATTTCACATCACATTTGTGGGTCTTGGTCTTCAACACATTCTGTGAAATGTTGAGCTGTCTGTGTTTGCTACAAGAGGAGATATCGCAAAGAATGCGCTTTTGTTGTTTCCATTGGTTTCAATGCATTTTGGCCTAAAACGAGCATTTGCTGTTTTCTCTTAAATGCAACATTAGATAAACACCATTTCACATCACATTTGTGGGTCTTGGTCTTCAACACATTCTGTGAAATTTTGAGCTGTCTGTGTTTGATACAAGAGAAGATATCGCGAAGTATGGGTTTTTGCTGTTTCCATTGGTTTCAATGCATTTTGGCCTAAAACGAGCATTTCCTGTTTTCTCTTAAACACAACATGGGAGAAAAACCATTTCACATCACATTTGTGGGTCTTGGTCTTCAACACAATCTGTGAAATTTTGAGCTGTCTGTGTTTGCTACAAGAGGAGATATCACAAAGAATGTGCTTTTGTTGTTTCCATTGGTTTCAATGCATATTGGCCCAAAACGAGCATTTGCTGTTTTCTCTTAAATGCAGCTTGGGAGAAAAACCATTTCACATCACGTTTGTGGGTCTTGGTCTTCAACACACTCTGTGAAATTTTGAGCTGTCTGTGCTTGCTACAAGAGGAGATATCACAAAGTATGCGCTTTTGTTGTTTCCTTTGGTTTCAATGCATTTTGGCCTAAAACGAGCATTTGCTGTTTTCACTTAAATGCAGCATGGGAGAAAAACCATTTCACATCATGTTTGTGGGTCTTGGTCTTCAACACATTCTGTGAAATTTTGAGCTGTGTGTTTGCTACAAGAGGAGATATCGCAAAGAATGCGCTTTTGTTTTTTCCATTGGTTTCAATGCATTTTGGCTTAAAACGAGCATTTGCTGTTTTCTCTTAAATGCAACATTAGAGAAACACCATTTCACATCATGTTTGTGGGTCTTGGTCTTCAACACATTCTGTGAAAATTTGAGCTGTGTGTTTGCTACAAGAGGAGATATCGCAAAGAATGCGCTTTTGTTTTTTCCATTGGTTTCAATGCATTTTGGCTTAAAACGAGCATTTGCTGTTTTCTCTTAAATGCAACATTAGAGAAACACCATTTCACATCACATTTGTGGGTCTTGGTCTTCAACACATTCTGTGAAACTTTGAGCAGTCTGTGTTTGATACAAGAGGAGATATCGCGAAGTATGGGTTTTTGCTGTATCCATTGGTTTCAATGCATTTTGGCCTAAAATGAGCATTTGCTGTTTTCTCTTAAACACAACAAGGGAGAAAAACCATTTCACATCACGTTTGTGGGTCTTGGTCTTCAACACACTCTGTGAAATTTTGAGCTGTCTGTGCTTGCTACAAGAGGAGATATCACAAAGTATGCGCTTTTGTTGTTTCCATTGGTTTCAAAGCATTTTTGCTTAAAACGAGCATTTGCTGTTTTCTCTTAAATGCAACATTAGAGAAACACCATTTCACATAACATTTGGGGGTCTTGGTCTTCAACACATTCTGTGAAATTTTGAGCTGTCTGTGTTTGCTACAAGAGGAGATATCACAAAGAATGTGCTTTTGTTGTTTCCATTGGTTTCAATGCATTTTGGCCTAAAACGAGCATTTGCTGTTTTCTCTTAAATGCAGCTTGGGAGAAAAACCATTTCACATCACATTTGTGGGTCTTGGTCTTCAACACATTCTGTGAAATTTTGAGCTGTCTGTGCTTGCTACAAGAGGAGATATCACAAAGTATGCACTTTTGTTGTTTCCATTGGTTTCAATGCATTTTGGCCTAAAACGAGCATTTGCTGTTTTCACTTAAATGCAGCATGGGAGAAAAACCATTTCACATCACATTTGTGCGTCTTGGTCTTCAACACATTCTGTGAAATTTTGAGCTGTCTGTGCTTGCTACAAGAGGAGATATCACAAAGTATGCACTTTTGTTGTTTCCTTTGGTTTCAATGCATTTTGGCCTAAAACGAGCATTTGCTGTTTTCTCTTAAACGCAACATGGGAGAAAAACCATTTCACATCACATTTGTGCGTCTTGGTCTTCAACACATTCTGTGAAATTTTGAGCTGTCTGTGTTTGCTACAAGAGGAGATATCACAAAGTATGCGCTTTTGTTGTTTCCATTGGTTTCAATGCATTTTTGCTTAAAACGAGCATTTGCTGTTTTCTATTAAACGCAACATGGGAGAAAAACCATTTCACATCACATTTGTGGGTCTTGGTCTTCAACACAATCTGTGAAATTTTGAGCTGTCTGTGCTTGCTACAAGAGGAGATATCACAAAGTATGCGCATTTGTTGTTTCCATTGGTTTCAATGCATTTTGGCCTAAAACGAGCATTTGCTGTTTTCTCTTAAACGCAACATGGGAGAAAAACCATTTCACATCACATTTGTGGGTGTTGGTCTTAAACACAATCTGTGAAATTTTGAGCGGTCTGTGGTTGCTACAAGAGGAGATATCACAAAGAATGCGCTTTTGTTGTTTCCATTGGTTTCAATGCATTTTGGCCTAAAACGAGCATTTGCTGTTTTCTCTTAAATGCAACATGGGAGAAAAAGCATTTCACATCACATTTGTGGGTCTTGGTCTTCAACACATTCTGTGAAATGTTGAGCTGTCTGTGTTTGCTACAAGAGGAGATATCGCAAAGAATGCGCTTTTGTTGTTTCCATTGGTTTCAATGCATTTTGGCCTAAAACGAGCATTTGCTGTTTTCTCTTAAATGCAACATTAGAGAAACACCATTTCACATAACATTTGTGGGTCTTGGTCTTCAACACATTCTGTGAAATTTTGAGCTGTCTGTGTTTGATACAAGAGGAGATATCGCGAAGTATGGGTTTTTGCTGTTTCCATTGGTTTCAATGCATTTTGGCCTAAAACGAGCATTTGCTGTTTTCTCTTAAACACAACATGGGAGAAAAACCATTTCACATCACATTTGTGGGTCTTGGTCTTCAACACGATCTGTGAAATTTTGAGCTGTATGTGTTTGCTACAAGAAGAGATATCACAAAGAATGTGCTTTTGTTGTTTCCATTGGTTTCAATGCATTTTGGCCTAAAACGAGCATTTGCTGTTTTCTCTTAAATGCAGCTTGGGAGAAAAACCATTTCACATCACGTTTGTGGGTCTTGGTCTTCAACACACTCTGTGAAATTTTGAGCTGTCTGTGCTTGCTACAAGAGGAGATATCACAAAGTATGCGCTTTTGTTGTTTCCTTTGGTTTCAATGCATTTTGGCCTAAAACGAGCATTTGCTGTTTTCACTTAAATGCAGCATGGGAGAAAAACCATTTCACATCATGTTTGTGGGTCTTGGTCTTCAACACATTCTGTGAAATTTTGAGCTGTCTGTGTTTGCTACAAGAATAGATATCACAAAGTATGCGCATTTGTTGTTTCCATTGGTTTCAATGCATTTTGGCCTAAAACGAGCATTTGCTGTTTTCTCTTAAACGCAACATGGGAGAAAAACAATTTCACATCATATTTGTGGGTCTTGGTCTTCAACACAACCTGTGAAATTTTTAGCTGTCTGTGCTTGCTACAAGAGGAGATATCACAAAGTATGCGCTTTAGTTGTTTCCATTGGTTTCAATGCATTTTGGCCTAAGACGAGCATTTGCTGTTTTCTCTTAAACGCAACATGGGAGAAAAACCGTTTCACATCACATTTGTGGGTGTTGGTCTTAAACACAAACTGTGAAATTTTGAGCTGTCTGTGTTTGCTACAAGAGGAGATATCACAAAGAATGCGCTTTTGTTGTTTCCATTGGTTTCAATGCATTTTGGCCTAAAACGAGCATTTGCTGTTTTCTCTTAAATGCAACATGGGAGAAAAAGAATTTCACTTCACATTTGTGGGTCTTGGTCTTCCACACATTCTGTGAAATGTTGAGCTGTCTGTGTTTGCTACAAGAGGAGATATCACAAAGAATGCGCTTTTGTTGTTTCCATTGGTTTCAATGCATTTTGGCTTAAAACAAGCATTTGCTGTTTTCTCTTCAATGCAACATGGGAGAAAAAGCATTTCACATCACATTTGTGGGTCTTGGTCTTCAACACAATCTGTGAAATTTTGAGCTGTCTGTGTTTGCTACAAGAGGAGATATCACAAAGTATGCGCTTTTGTTGTTTCCATTGGTTTCAATGCATTTTTGCCTAAAACGAGCATTTGCTATTTTCTTTTAAACGCAACATGGGAGAAAAACCATTTCACATCACATTTGTGGGTCTTGGTCTTCAACACAATCTGTGAAATTTTGAGCTGTGTGTTTGCTACAAGAGGAGATATCGCAAAGAATGCGCTTTTGTTTTTTCCATTGGTTTCATTGCATTTTGGCTTAAAACGAGCATTTGCTGTTTTCTCTTAAATGCAACATTAGAGAAACACCATTTCACATCACATTTGTGGGTCTTGGTCTTCAACACATTCTGTGAAACTTTGAGCAGTCTGTGTTTGATACAAGAGGAGATATCGCGAAGTATGGATTTTTGCTGTATCCATTGGTTTCATGGCATTTTGGCCTAAAACGAGCATTTGCTGTTTTCTCTTAAACACAACAAGGGAGAAAAACCATTTCACATCACGTTTGTGGGTCTTGGTCTTCAACACACTCTGTGAAATTTTGAGCTGTCTGTGCTTGCTACAAGAGGAGATATCACAAAGTATGCTCTTTTGTTGTTTCCATTGGTTTCAATGCATTTTTGCTTAAAACGAGCATTTGCTGTTTTCTCTTAAATGCAACATTAGAGAAACACCATTTCACATAACATTTGTGGGTCTTGGTCTTCAACACATTCTGTGAAATTTTGAGCTGTCTGTGTTTGCTACAAGAGGAGATATCACAAAGAATGTGCTTTTGTTGTTTCCATTGGTTTCAATGCATTTTGGCCTAAAACGAGCATTTGCTGTTTTCTCTTAAATGCAGCTTGGGAGAAAAACCATTTCACATCACATTTGTGGGTCTTGGTCTTCAACACATTCTGTGAAATTTTGAGCTGTCTGTGCTTGCTACAAGAGGAGATATCACAAAGTATGCACTTTTGTTGTTTCCTTTGGTTTCAATGCATTTTGGCCTAAAACGAGCATTTGCTATTTTCTCTTAAACGCAACATGGGAGAAAAACAATTTCACATCACATTTGTGGGTCTTGGTCTTCAACACAATCTGTGAAATTTTGAGCTGTCTGTGCTTGCTACAAGAGGAGATATCACAAAGTATGCGCTTTAGTTGTTTCCATTGGTTTCAATGCATTTTGGCCTAAGATGAGCATTTGCTGTTTTCTCTTAAACGCAACATGGGAGAAAAACCATTTCACATCATATTTGTGGGTCTTGGTCTTAAACACAATCTGTGAAATTTTGAGCTGTCTGTGTTTGCTACAAGAGGAGATATCACAAAGAATGTGCTTTTGTTGTTTCCATTGGTTTCAATGCATTTGGCCTAAAACGAGCATTTGCTGTTTTCTCTTAAATGCAACATGGGAGAAAAAGCATTTCACTTCACATTTGTGGGTCTTGGTCTTCAACACATTCTGTGAAATGTTGAGCTGTCTGTGTTTGCTACAAGAGGAGATATCACAAAAAATGCGCATTTGTTGTTTCCATTGGATTCAATGCATTTTGGCCTAAAACGAGCATTTGCTCTTTTCTCTTAAATGCAACATGGGAGAAAAACCATTTCACATCACATTTGTGGGTCTAGGTCTTCAACACAATCTGTGAAATTTTGAGCTGTCTGTGGTTGCTACAAGAGGAGATATCACAAAGTATGCGCTTTTGTTGTTTCCATTGGTTTCAATGCATTTTTGCTTAAAACGAGCATTTGCTGTTTTCTATTAAACGCAACATGGGAGAAAAACCATTTCACATCACATTTGTGGGTCTTGGTCTTCAACACAATCTGTGAAATTTTGAGCTGTCTGTGTTTGCTACAAGAGGAGATATCGCAAAGAATGCGCTTTTGTTTTTTCCATTGGTTTCAATGCATTTTGGCCTAAAACAAGCATTTGCTGTTTTCTCTTAAACGCAACATGGGAGAAAAACCATTTCACATCACATTTGTGGGTGTTGGTCTTAAACACAATCTGTGAAATTTTGAGCGGTCTATGGTTGCTACAAGAGGAGATATCACAAAGAATGCGCTTTTGTTGTTTCCATTGGTTTCAATGCATTTTGGCCTAAAACGAGCATTTGCTGTTTTCTCTTAAATGCAACATGGGAGAAAAAGCATTTCACATCACATTTGTGGGTCTTGGTCTTCAACACATTCTGTGAAATGTTGAGCTGTCTGTGTTTGCTACAAGATGAGATATCGCAAAGAATGCACTTTTGTTGTTTCCATTGGTTTCAATGCATTTTGGCCTAAAACGAGCATTTGCTGTTTTCTCTTAAATGCAACATTAGAGAAACACCATTTCACATAACATTTGTGGGTCTTGGTCTTCAACACATTCTGTGAAATTTTGAGCTGTCTATGTTTGATACAAGAGGAGATATCGCGAAGTATGGGTTTTTGCTGTTTCCATTGGTTTCAATGCATTTTGGCCTAAAACGAGCATTTGCTGTTTTCTCTTAAACACAACATGGGAGAAAAACCATTTCACATCACATTTGTGGGTCTTGGTCTTCAACACAATCTGTGAAATTTTTGAGCTGTCTGTGTTTGCTACAAGAGGAGATATCACAAAGAATGTGCTTTTGTTGTTTCCATTGGTTTCAATGCATTTTGGCCTAAAACGAGCATTTGCTGTTTTCTCTTAAATGCAGCTTGGGAGAAAAACCATTTCACATCACGTTTGTGGGTCTTGGTCTTCAACACATTCTGTGAAATTTTGAGCTGTCTGTGTTTGCTACAAGAGGAGATATCGCAAAGAATGCGCTTTTGTTTTTTCCATTGGTTTCAATGCATTTTGGCCTAAAACGAGCATTTGCTGTTTTCTCTTAAACGCAACATGGGAGAAAAACCATTTCACATCACATTTGTGGGTGTTGGTCTTAAACACAATCTGTGAAATTTTGAGCGGTCTATGGTTGCTACAAGAGGAGATATCACAAAGAATGCGCTTTTGTTGTTTCCATTGGTTTCAATGCATTTTGGCCTAAAACGAGCATTTGCTGTTTTCTCTTAAATGCAACATGGGAGAAAAAGCATTTCACATCACATTTGTGGGTCTTGGTCTTCAACACATTCTGTGAAATGTTGAGCTGTCTGTGTTTGCTACAAGATGAGATATCGCAAAGAATGCACTTTTGTTGTTTCCATTGGTTTCAATGCATTTTGGCCTAAAACGAGCATTTGCTGTTTTCTCTTAAATGCAACATTAGAGAAACACCATTTCACATAACATTTGTGGGTCTTGGTCTTCAACACATTCTGTGAAATTTTGAGCTGTCTATGTTTGATACAAGAGGAGATATCGCGAAGTATGTGTTTTTGCTGTTTCCATTGGTTTCAATGCATTTTGGCCTAAAACGAGCATTTGCTGTTTTCTCTTAAACACAACATGGGAGAAAAATCATTTCACATCACATTTGTGGGTCTTGGTCTTCAACACAATCTGTGAAATTTTTGAGCTGTCTGTGTTTGCTACAAGAGGAGATATCACAAAGAATGTGCTTTTGTTGTTTCCATTGGTTTCAATGCATTTTGGCCTAAAACGAGCATTTGCTGTTTTCTCTTAAATGCAGCTTGGGAGAAAAACCATTTCACATCACGTTTGTGGGTCTTGGTCTTCAACACATTCTGTGAAATTTTGAGCTGTCTGTGCTTGCTACAAGAGGAGATATCACAAAGTATGCACTTTTGTTGTTTCCTTTGGTTTCAATGCATTTTGGCCTAAAACGAGCATTTGCTGTTTTCACTTAAATGCAGCATGGGAGAAAAACCATTTCACATGACGTTTGTGGGTCTTGGTCTTCAACACATTCTGTGAAATTTTGAGCTGTCTATGTTTGCTACAAGAGCAGATATCAAAAAGTATGCGCATTTGTTGTTTCCATTGGTTTCAATGCATTTTGGCATAAAACGAGCATTTGCTGTTTTCTCTTAAACGCAACATGGGAGAAAAACAATTTCACATCACATTTGTGGGTCTTGGTCTTCAACACAATCTGTGAACTTTTGAGCTGTCTGTGCTTGCTACAAGAGGAGAGATCGCAAAGAATGCGCTTTTGTTTTTTCCATTGGTTTCAATGCATTTTGGCTTAAAACGAGCATTTGCTGTTTTCTCTTAAATGCAACATTAGAGAAACACCATTTCACATCACATTTGTGGGTCTTGGTCTTCAACACATTCTGTGAAATTTTGAGCAGTCTGTGTTTGATACAAGAGGAGATATCGCAAAGTATGGGTTTTTGCTGTTTCCATTGGTTTCAATGCATTTTGGCCTAAAACGAGCATTTGCTGATTTGTCTTAAACACAACATGGGAGAAAAACCATTTCACATCACATTTGTGGGTCTTGGTCTTCAACACAATCTGTGAAATTTTGAGCTGTATGTGTTTGCTACAAGAGGAGATATCACAAAGAATGTGCTTTTGTTGTTTCCATTGGTTTCAATGCATTTTGGCCTAAAACAAGCATTTGCTGTTTTCTCTTAAATGCAGCTTGGGAGAAAAACCATTTCACATCACGTTTGTGGGTCTTGGTCTTCAACACACTCTGTGAAATTTTGAGCTGTCTGTGCTTGCTACAAGAGGAGAAATCACAAAGTATGCACTTTTGTTGTTTCCATTGGTTTCAATGCATTTTGGCCTAAAACGAGCATTTGCTGTTTTCTCTTAAATGCAGCATGGGAGAAAAACCATTTCACATCAGGTTTGTGGGTCTTGGTCTTCAACACATTCTGTGAAATTTTGAGCTGTCTGTGTTTGCTACAAGAGGAGATATCACAAAGTATGCGCATTTGTTGTTTCCATTGGTTTCAATGCATTTTGGCCTAAAACGAGCTTTTGCTGTTTTCTCTTAAACGCAACATGGGAGAAAAACCATTTCACATAACATTTGTGGGTGTTGGTCTTAAACACAATCAGTGAAATTTTAAGCTGTCTGTGTTTGCTACAAGAGGAGATATCACAAAGAATGCGCTTTTGTTGTTTCAATTGGTTTCAATGCATTTTGGCCTAAAACGAGCATTTGCTGTTTTCTCTTAAATGCAACATGGGAGAAAAAGCATTTCGCATCACATTTGTGGGTCATGGTCTTCAACACAATCTGTGAAATTTTGAGCTGTATGTGTTTGCTACAAGAGGAGATATCACAAAGAATGTGCTTTTGTTGTTTCCATTGGTTTCAATGCATTTTGGCCTAAAACGAGCATTTGCTGTTTTCTCTTACATGCAGCTTGGGAGAAACACCATTTCACATCACGTTTGTGGGTCTTTGTCTTCAACACAGTCTGTGAAATTTTGAGCTGTCTGTGCTTGCTACAAGAGGAGATATCACAAAGTATGCACTTTTGTTGTTTCCATTGGTTTCAATGCATTTTGGCCTAAAACGAGCATTTGCTGTTTTCTCTTAAATGCAACATTAGAGAAACACCATTTCACATCATATTTGTGGGTCTTGGTCTTCAACACATTCTGTGAAATTTGGAGCTGTCCATGTTTGATACAAGAGGAGATATCGCAAAGTATGGGTTTTTGCTGTTTCCATTGGTTTCAATGCATTTTGGCCTAAAACGAGCATTTGCTGTTTTCTCTTAAACACAACATGGGAGAAAAACCATTTCACATCACATTTGTGGGTCTTGGTCTTCAACACAATCTGTGAAATTTTGAGCTGTCTGTGTTTGATACAAGAGGAGATATCACAAAGAATGCGCTTTTGTTGTTTCCATTGGTTTCAATGCATTTTGGCCTAAAACGAGCATTTGCTGTTTTCTCTTAAATGAAACATGGGAGAAAAAGCATTTCACATCACATTTGTGGGTCTTGGTCTTCAACACATTCTGTGAAATGTTGAGCTGTCTGTGTTTGCTACAAGAGGAGATATCGCAAAGAATGCACTTTAGTTGTTTCCATTGGTTTCAATGCATTTTGGCCTAAAACGAGCATTTGCTGTTTTCTCTTAAATGCAACATTAGAGAAACACCATTTCACATAATATTTGTGGGTCTTGGTCTTCAACACATTCTGTGAAATTTTGAGCTGTCTGTGTTTGATACAAGAGGAGATATCACAAAGAATGTGCTTTTGTTGTTTCCATAGGTTTCAATGCATTTTGGCCTAAAACGAGCATTTGCTGTTTTCTCTTAAATGCAGCTTGGGAGAAAAACCATTTCACATCACATTTGTGGGTCTTGGTCTTCAACACATTCTGTGAAATTTTGAGCTGTCTGTGCTTGCTACAAGAGGAGATATCACAAAGTATACACTTTTGTTGTTTCCATTGGTTTCAATGCATTTTGGCCTAAAACGAGCATTTGCTGTTTTCACTTAAATGCAGCATGGGAGAAAAACCATTTCACATCAAGTTTGTGGGTCTTGGTCTTCAACACATTCTGTGAAATTTTGAGCTGTCTGTGTTTGCTACAAGAGGAGATATCACAAAGTATGTGCATTTGTTGTTTCCATTGGTTTCAATGCATTTTGGCCTAAAACGAGCATTTGCTGATTTCTCTTAAACGCAACATGGGAGAAAAACAATTTCACATCACATTTGTGGGTCTTGGTCTTCAACACAATTTATGAAATTTTGAGCTGTCTGTGCTTGCTACAAGAGGAGATATCGCAAAGAATGCACTTTTGTTTTTTCCATTGGTTTCAATGCATTTTGGCTTAAAACGAGCATTTCCTGTTTTCTCTTAAATGCAACATTAGAGAAACACCATTTCACATCACATTTGTGGGTGTTGGTCTTAAACACAATCTGTGAAATTTTGAGCTGTCTGTGTTTGCTACAAGAGGAGATATCACAAAGAATGCGCTTTTGTTGTTTCCATTGGTTTCAATGCATTTTGGCCTAAAACGAGCATTTGCTGTTTTCTCTTAAATGCAACATGGGAGAAAAAGCATTTCACATCACATTTGTGGGTCTTGGTCTTCAACACATTCTGTGAAATGTTGAGCGGTCTGTGTTTGCTACAAGAGGAGATATCACAAAGTATGCGCTTTTGTTGTTTCCATTGGTTTCAATGCATTTTGACTTAAAACAAGCATTTGCTGTTTTCTCTGAAATGCTACATGGGAGAAAAAGCATTTCACATCACATTTGTGGGTCTTGGTCTTCAACACATTCTGTGAAATTTTGAGCTGTCTGTGTTTGCTACAAGAGGAGATATCACAAAAAATGCGCATTGGTTGTTTCCATTGGATTCAATGCATTTTGGCCTAAAACGAGCATTTGCTGTTTTCTCTTAAATGCAACATGGGAGAAAAACCATTTCACATCACATTTGTGGGTCTTGGTCTTCAACACAATCTGTGAAATTTTGAGCTGTCTGTGTTTGCTACAAGAGGAGATATCGCAAAGAATGCGCTTTTGTTTTTTCCATTGTTTCAATGCATTTTGGCTTAAAACGAGCATTTGCTGTTTTCTCTTAAATGCAACATTAGAGAAACACCATTTCACATCACATTTGTGGGTCTTGGTCTTCAACACATTCTGTGAAATTTTGAGCAGTCTGTGTTTGATACAAGAGGAGATATCGCGAAGTATGGGTTTTTGCTGTTTCCATTGGTTTCAATGCATTTTGGCCTAAAACGAGCATTTGCTGTTTTCTCTTAAACACAACATGGGAGAAAAACCATTTCACATCACGTTTGTGGGTCTTGGTCTTCAACGCACTCTGTGAAATTTTGAGCTGTCTGTGCTTGCTACAAGAGGAGATATCACAAAGTATGCACTTTTGTTGTTTCCATTGGTTTCAATGCATTTTGGCCTAAAACGAGCATTTGCTGTTTTCTCTTAAACGCAACATGGGAGAAAAACCATTTCACATCACATTTGTGGGTGTTGGTCTTAAACACAATCTGTGAAATTCTGAGCGGTCTGTGGTAGCTACAAGAGGAGATATCACAAAGAATGCGCTTTTGTTGTTTCCATTGGTTTCAATGCATTTTGGCCTAAAACGAGCATTTGCTGTTTTCTCTTAAATGAAACATGGGAGAAAAAGCATTTCACATCACATTTGTGGGTCTTGGTCTTCAACACATTCTGTGAAATGTTGAGCTGTCTGTGTTTGCTACAAGAGGAGATATCGCAAAGAATGCACTTTAGTTGTTTCCATTGGTTTCAATGCATTTTGGCCTAAAACGAGCATTTGCTGTTTTCTCTTAAATGCAACATGGGAGAAAAAGCATTTCACATCACATTTGTGGGTCTTGGTCTTCAACACATTCTGTGAAATGTTGAGCTGTCTGTGTTTGCTACAAGAGGAGATATCGCAAAGAATGCGCTTTTGTTGTTTCCATTGGTTTCAATGCATTTTGGCCTAAAACGAGCATTTGCTGTTTTCTCTTAAATGCAACATTAGAGAAACACCATTTCACATAACATTTGTGGGTCTTGGTCTTCAACACATTCTGTGAAATTTTGAGCTGTCTGTGTTTGATACAAGAGGAAATATCGCGAAGTATGGGTTTTTGCTGTTTCCATTGGTTTCATTGCATTTTGGCCTAAAACGAGCATTTGCTGTTTTCTCTTAAACGCAACATGGGAGAAAAACAATTTCACATCACATTTGTGGGTCTTGGTCTTCAACACAATCTGTGAAATTTTGAGCTGTCTGTGCTTGCTACAAGAGGAGATATCACAAAGAATGTGCTTTTGTTGTTTCCATTGGTTTCAATGCATTTTGGCCTAAAACGAGCATTTGCTGTTTTCTCTTAAATGCAACATAAGAGAAACACCATTTCACATCACATTTGTGGGTCTTGGTTTTCAACACATTCTGTGAAATTTTGAGCTGTCTGTGCTTGCTACAAGAGGAGATATCACAAAGTATGCACTTTTGTTGTTTCCATTGGTTTCAATGCATTTTGGCCTAAAACGAGCATTTGCTGTTTTCTCTTAAATGCAACATAAGAGAAACACCATTTCACATCACATTTGTGGGTCTTGGTTTTCAACACATTCTGTGAAATTTTGAGCTGTCTGTGCTTGCTACAAGAGGAGATATCACAAAGTATGCACTTTTGTTGTTTCCATTGGTTTCAATGCATTTTGGCCTAAAACGAGCATTTGCTGTTTTCACTTAAATGCAGCATGGGAGAAAAACCATTTCACATCATGTTTGTGGGTCTTGGTCTTCAACACATTCTGTGAAATTTTGAGCTGTCTGTGTTTGCTACAAGAGGAGATATCACAAAGTATGCGCATTTGTTGTTTCCATTGGTTTCAATGCATTTTTTCGCCTAAAATGAGCATTTGCTGTTTTCTCTTAAACGCAACATGGGAGAAAAACAATTTCACATCACATTTGTGGGTCTTGGTCTTCAACACATTCTGTGAAATGTTGAGCTGTTTGTGCTTGCTACAAGAGGAGATATCACAAAGTATGCGCTTTAGTTGTTTCCATTGGTTTCAATGCATTTTGGCCTAAGACGAGCATTTGCTGTTTTTTCTTAAATGCAACATGGGAGAAAAACAGTTTCACATCACATTTGTGGGTGTTGGTCTTAAACACAATCTGTGAAACTTTTAGCTGTCTGTGTTTGCTACTAGAGGAGATATCACAAAGAATGCGCTTTTGTTGTTTCCATTGGTTTCAATGCATTTTGGCCTAAAACGAGCATTTGCTGTTTTCTCTTAAATGCAACATGGGAGAAAAAGCATTTCACATCACATTTGTGGGTCTTGGTCTTCAACACATTCTGTGAAATTTTGAGCAGTCTGTGTTTGATACAAGAGGAGATATCGCGAAGTATGGGTTTTTGCTGTTTCCATTGGTTTCAATGCATTTTGGCCTAAAACGAGCATTTGCTGTTTTCTCTTAAATGCAACATGGGAGAAAAACCATTTCACATCACATTTGTGGGTCTTGGTCTTCAACACACTCTGTGAAATTTTGAGCTGTCTGTGCTTGCTACAAGAGGAGATATCACAAAGTATGCACTTTTGTTGTTTCCATTGGTTTCAATGCATTTTGGCCTAAAACGAGCATTTGCTGTTTTCTCTTAAATGCAGCATGGGAGAAAAACCATTTCACATCAGGTTTGTGGGTCTTGGTCTTCAACACATTCTGTGAAATTTTGAGCTGTCTGTGTTTGCTACAAGAGGATATATCACAAAGTATGCGCTTTTGTTGTTTCCATTGGTTTCAATGCATTTTGGCCTAAAACGAGCATTTGCTGTTTTCTCTTAAATGCAGCATGGGAGAAAAACCATTTCACATCAGGTTTGTGGGTCTTGGTCTTCAACACATTCTGTGAAATTTTGAGCTGTCTGTGTTTGCTACAAGAGGAGATATCACAAAGTATGCGCATTTGTTGTTTCCATTGGTTTCAATGCATTTTGGCCTAAAACGAGCATTTGCTGTTTTCTCTTAAATGCAACATGTGAGAAAAAGCATTTCACATCACATTTGTGGGTCTTGGTCTTCAACACATTCTCTGAAATTTTGAGCTGTCTGTGTTTGCTACAAGAGGAGATATCACAAAAAATGCGCATTTGTTGTTTCCATTGGATTCAATGCATTTTGGCCTAAAACGAGCATTTGCTGTTTTCTCTTAAATGCAACATGGGAGAAAAACCATTTCACATCACATTTGTGGGTCTTGGTCTTCAACACAATCTGTGAAATTTGAGCTGTCTGTGTTTGCTACAAGATGAGATATCACAAAGTATGCGCTTTTGTTGTTTCCATTGGTTTCAATGCATTTTTGCCTAAAACGAGCATTTGCTGTTTTCTATTAAATGCAACATGGGAGAAAAACCATTTCACATCACATTTGTGGGTCTTGGTCTTCAACACATTCTGTGAAATGTTGAGCTGTCTGTGTTTGCTACAAGAGGAGATATCGCAAAGAATGCGCTTTTGTTGTTTCCATTGGTTTCAATGCATTTTGGCCTAAAACGAGCATTTGCTGTTTTCTCTTAAATGCAACATTAGAGAAACACCATTTCACATAACATTTGTGGGTCTTGGTCTTCAACACATTCTGTGAAATTTTGAGCTGTCTGTGTTTGATACAAGAGGAAATATCGCGAAGTATGGGTTTTTGCTGTTTCCATTGGTTTCATTGCATTTTGGCCTAAAACGAGCATTTGCTGTTTTCTCTTAAATGCAACATGGGAGAAAAACAATTTCACATCACATTTGTTGGTCTTGGTCTTCAACACAATCTGTGAAATTTTGAGCTGTCTGTGCTTGCTACAAGAGGAGATATCACAAAGAATGTGCTTTTGTTGTTTCCATTGGTTTCAATGCATTTTGGCCTAAAACGAGCATTTGCTGTTTTCTCTTAAATGCAACATTAGAGAAACACCATTTCACATCACATTTGTGGGTCTTGGTCTTCAACACATTCTGTGAAATTTTGAGCTGTCTGTGCTTGCTACAAGAGGAGATATCACAAAGTATGCACTTTTGTTGTTTCCATTGGTTTCAATGCATTTTGGCCTAAAACGAGCATTTGCTGTTTTCACTTAAATGCAGCATGGGAGAAAAACCATTTCACATCATGTTTGTGGGTCTTGGTCTTCAACACATTCTATGAAATTTTGAGCTGTCTGTGTTTGCTACAAGAGGAGATATCACAAAGTATGCGCATTTGTTGTTTCCATTGGTTTCAATGCATTTTGGCCTAAAATGAGCATTTGCTGTTTTCTCTTAAACGCAACATGGGAGAAAAACAATTTCACATCACATTTGTGGGTCTTGGTCTTCAACACAATCTGTGAAATTTTGAGCTGTCTGTGCTTGCTACAAGAGGAGATATCACAAAGTATGCGCTTTAGTTGTTTCCATTGGTTTCAATGCATTTTGGCCTAAGACGAGCATTTGCTGTTTTCTCTTAAACGCAACATGGGAGAAAAACCGTTTCACATCACATTTGTGGGTGCTGGTCTTAAACACAATCTGTGAAATTTTGAGCTGTCTGTGTTTGCTACAAGAGGAGATATCACAAAGAATGCGCTTTTGTTGTTTCCATTGGTTTCAATGCATTTTGGCCTAAAACGAGCATTTGCTGTTTTCTCTTAAATGCAACATGGGAGAAAAAGCATTTCACATCACATTTGTGGGTCTTGGTCTTCAACACATTCTGTGAAATATTGAGCTGTCTGTGTTTGCTACAAGAGGAGATATCACAAAGTATGCGCTTTTGTTGTTTCCATTGGTTTCAATGCATTTTGGCTTAAAATGAGCATTTGCTGTTTTCTCTTAAATGCAACATGGGAGAAAAAGCATTTCACATCACATTTGTGGGTCTTTGTCTTCAACACATTCTGTGAAATTTTGAGCTGTCTGTGTTTGCTACAAGAGGAGATATCACAAAAAATGCGCATTTGTTGTTTCCATTGGATTCAATGCATTTTGGCCTAAAACGAGCATTTGCTGTTTTCTATTAAACGCAACATGGGAGAAAAACCATTTCACATCACATTTGTGGGTTTTGGTCTTCAACACAATCTGTGAAATTTTGAGCTGTCTGTGTTTGCTACAAGAGGAGATATCGCAAAGAATGCGCTTTTGTTTTATCCATTGATTTCAATGCATTTTGGCTTAAAACGAGCATTTGCTGTTTTCTCTTAAATGCAACATTAGAGAAACACCATTTTGCATCACATTTGTGGGTCTTGGTCTTCAACACATTCTGTGAAATTTTGAGCAGTCTGTGTTTGATACAAGAGGAGATATCGCGAAGTATGGGTTTTTGCTGTTTCCACTGGTTTCAATGCATTTTGGCCTAAAACGAGCATTTGCTGTTTTCTCTTAAACACAACATGGGAGAAAAACCATTTCACATGAGGTTTGTGGGTCTTGGTCTTCAACACACTCTGTGAAATTTTGAGCTGTCTGTGCTTGCTACAAGAGGAGATATCACAAAGTATGCGCATTTGTTGTTTCCATTGGTTTCAATGCATTTTGGCCTAAAACGAGCATTTGCTGTTTTCTCTTAAACGCAACATGGGAGAAAAACCATTTCACATCACATTTGTGGGTGTTGGTCTTAAGCACAATCTGTGATATTTTGAGCGGTCTGTGGTTGCTACAAGAGGAGATATCACAAAGAATGCGCTTTTGTTGTTTCCATTGGTTTTAATGCATTTTGGCCTAAAACGAGCATTTGCTGTTTTCTCTTAAATGCAACATGGGAGAAAAAGCATTTCACATCACATTTGTGGGTCTTGGTCTTCAACACATTCTGTGAAATGTTGAGCTGTCTGTGTTTGCTACAAGAGGAGATATCGCAAAGAATGCGCTTTTGTTGTTTCCATTGGTTTCAATTCATTTTGGCCTAAAACGAGCATTTGCTGTTTTCTCTTAAATGCAACATGGGAGAAAAACCATTTCACATAACATTTGTGGGTCTTGGTCTTCAACACATTCTGTGAAATTTTGAGCTGTCTGTGTTTGATACAAGAGGAGATATCGCGAAGTATGGGTTTTTGCTGTTTCCATTGGTTTCAATGCATTTTGGCCTAAAACGAGCATTTGCTGTTTTCTCTTAAACACAACATGGGAGAAAAACCATTTCACATCACATTTGTGGGTCTTGGTCTTCAACACAATCTGTGAAATTTTGAGCTGTATGTGTTTGCTACAAGAGGAGATATCACAAAGAATGTGCTTTTGTTGTTTCCATTGGTTTCAATGCATTTTGGCCTAAAAAGAGCATTTGCTGTTTTCTCTTAAACACAACATGGGAGAAAAACAATTTCACATCACATTTGTGGGTCTTGGTCTTCAACACAATCTGTGAAATTTTGAGCTGTCTGTGCTTGCTACAAGAGGAGATATCACAAAGTATGCGCTTTAGTTGTTTCCATTGGTTTCAATGCATTTTGGCCTAAGACGAGCATTTGCAGTTTTCTCTTAAACGCAACATGGGAGAAAAACCATTTCACATCACATTTGTGGGTGTTGGTCTTAAACACAATCAGTGAAATTTTGAGCTGTCTGTATTTGCTGCAAGAGGAGATATCACAAAGAATGCGCTTTTGTTGCTTCCTTTGGTCTCAATGCATTTTGGCCTAAAACGAGCATTTGCTGTTTTCTCTTAAATGCAACATGGGAGAAAAAGCATTTAACATCACATTGGTGGGTCTTGGTCTTCAACACATTCTGTGAAATGTTGAGCTGTCTGTGTTTGCTACAAGAGGAGATATCGCAAAGAATGCGCTTTTGTTGTTTCCATTGGTTTCAATGCATTTTGAACTAAAACGAGCATTTGCTGTTTTCTCTTAAACACAACATTAGAGAAAAACCATTTCACATCACGTTTGTGGGTCTTGGTCTTCAACACACTCTGTGAAATTTTGAGCTGTCTGTGCTTGCTACAAGAGGAGATATCACAAAGTATGCACTTTTGTTGTTTCCATTGGTTTCAATGCATTTTGGCCTAAAACGAGCATTTGCTGTTTTCTCTTAAATGCAGCATGGGAGAAAAACCATTTCACATCACGTTTGTGGGTCTTGGTCTTCAACACATTCTGTGAAATTTTGAGCTGTCTGTGTTTGCTACAAGAGGAGATATCACAAAGTATTCGCATTTGTTGTTTCCATTGGTTTCAATTCATTTTGGCCTAAAACGAGCATTTGCTGTTTTCTCTTAAACGCAACATGGGAGAAAAACCATTTCACATCACATTTGTGGGTGTTGGTCTTAAACACAATCTGTGACATTTTGAGCGGTCTGTGGTTGCTACAAGAGGAGATATCACAAAGAATGCGCTTTTGTTGTTTCCATTGGTTTCAATGCATTTTGGCCTAAAACGAGCATTTGCTGTTTTCTCTTAAATGCAACATGGGAGAAAAAGCATTTCACATCACATTTGTGGGTCTTGGTCTTCAACACATTCTGTGAAATGATGAGCTGTCTGTGTTTGCTACAAGAGGAGATATCACAAAGAATGCGCTTTTGTTTTTTCCATTGGTTTCAATGCATTTTGGCTTAAAACGAGCATTTGCTGTTTTCTCTTAAATGCAACATTAGAGAAACACCATTTCACATCACATTTGTGGGTCTTGGTCTTCAACACATTCTGTGAAATTTTGAGCAGTCTGTGTTTGATACAAGAGGAGATATCGCGAAGTATGGGTTTTTGCTGTTTCCATTGGTTTCAATGCATTTTGGCCTAAAACGAGCATTTGCTGTTTTCTCTTAAACACAACATGGGAGAAAAACCATTTCACATCACATTTGTGGGTCTTGGTCTTCAACACAATCTGTGAAATTTTGAGCTGTCTGTGCTTGCTACAAGAGGAGATATCACAAAGTATGCACTTTTGTTGTTTCCATTGGTTTCAATGCATTTTGGCCTAAAACGAGCATTTGCTGTTTTCACTTAAATGCAGCATGGGAGAAAAACCATTTCACATCATGTTTGTGGGTCTTGGTCTTCAACACATTCTATGAAATTTTGAGCTGTCTGTGTTTGCTACAAGAGGAGATATCACAAAGTATGCGCATTTGTTGTTTCCATTGGTTTCAATGCATTTTGGCCTAAAATGAGCATTTGCTGTTTTCTCTTAAACGCAACATGGGAGAAAAACAATTTCACATCACATTTGTGGGTCTTGGTCTTCAACACAATCTGTGAAATTTTGAGCTGTCTGTGCTTGCTACAAGAGGAGATATCACAAAGTATGCGCTTTAGTTGTTTCCATTGGTTTCAATGCATTTTGGCCTAAGACGAGCATTTGCTGTTTTCTCTTAAACGCAACATGGGAGAAAAACCGTTTCACATCACATTTGTGGGTGCTGGTCTTAAACACAATCTGTGAAATTTTGAGCTGTCTGTGTTTGCTACAAGAGGAGATATCACAAAGAATGCGCTTTTGTTGTTTCCATTGGTTTCAATGCATTTTGGCCTAAAACGAGCATTTGCTGTTTTCTCTTAAATGCAACATGGGAGAAAAAGCATTTCACATCACATTTGTGGGTCTTGGTCTTCAACACATTCTGTGAAATATTGAGCTGTCTGTGTTTGCTACAAGAGGAGATATCACAAAGTATGCGCTTTTGTTGTTTCCATTGGTTTCAATGCATTTTGGCTTAAAATGAGCATTTGCTGTTTTCTCTTAAATGCAACATGGGAGAAAAAGCATTTCACATCACATTTGTGGGTCTTTGTCTTCAACACATTCTGTGAAATTTTGAGCTGTCTGTGTTTGCTACAAGAGGAGATATCACAAAAAATGCGCATTTGTTGTTTCCATTGGATTCAATGCATTTTGGCCTAAAACGAGCATTTGCTGTTTTCTATTAAACGCAACATGGGAGAAAAACCATTTCACATCACATTTGTGGGTTTTGGTCTTCAACACAATCTGTGAAATTTTGAGCTGTCTGTGTTTGCTACAAGAGGAGATATCGCAAAGAATGCGCTTTTGTTTTATCCATTGATTTCAATGCATTTTGGCTTAAAACGAGCATTTGCTGTTTTCTCTTAAATGCAACATTAGAGAAACACCATTTTGCATCACATTTGTGGGTCTTGGTCTTCAACACATTCTGTGAAATTTTGAGCAGTCTGTGTTTGATACAAGAGGAGATATCGCGAAGTATGGGTTTTTGCTGTTTCCACTGGTTTCAATGCATTTTGGCCTAAAACGAGCATTTGCTGTTTTCTCTTAAACACAACATGGGAGAAAAACCATTTCACATGAGGTTTGTGGGTCTTGGTCTTCAACACACTCTGTGAAATTTTGAGCTGTCTGTGCTTGCTACAAGAGGAGATATCACAAAGTATGCGCATTTGTTGTTTCCATTGGTTTCAATGCATTTTGGCCTAAAACGAGCATTTGCTGTTTTCTCTTAAACGCAACATGGGAGAAAAACCATTTCACATCACATTTGTGGGTGTTGGTCTTAAGCACAATCTGTGATATTTTGAGCGGTCTGTGGTTGCTACAAGAGGAGATATCACAAAGAATGCGCTTTTGTTGTTTCCATTGGTTTTAATGCATTTTGGCCTAAAACGAGCATTTGCTGTTTTCTCTTAAATGCAACATGGGAGAAAAAGCATTTCACATCACATTTGTGGGTCTTGGTCTTCAACACATTCTGTGAAATGTTGAGCTGTCTGTGTTTGCTACAAGAGGAGATATCGCAAAGAATGCGCTTTTGTTGTTTCCATTGGTTTCAATTCATTTTGGCCTAAAACGAGCATTTGCTGTTTTCTCTTAAATGCAACATGGGAGAAAAACCATTTCACATAACATTTGTGGGTCTTGGTCTTCAACACATTCTGTGAAATTTTGAGCTGTCTGTGTTTGATACAAGAGGAGATATCGCGAAGTATGGGTTTTTGCTGTTTCCATTGGTTTCAATGCATTTTGGCCTAAAACGAGCATTTGCTGTTTTCTCTTAAACACAACATGGGAGAAAAACCATTTCACATCACATTTGTGGGTCTTGGTCTTCAACACAATCTGTGAAATTTTGAGCTGTATGTGTTTGCTACAAGAGGAGATATCACAAAGAATGTGCTTTTGTTGTTTCCATTGGTTTCAATGCATTTTGGCCTAAAAAGAGCATTTGCTGTTTTCTCTTAAACACAACATGGGAGAAAAACAATTTCACATCACATTTGTGGGTCTTGGTCTTCAACACAATCTGTGAAATTTTGAGCTGTCTGTGCTTGCTACAAGAGGAGATATCACAAAGTATGCGCTTTAGTTGTTTCCATTGGTTTCAATGCATTTTGGCCTAAGACGAGCATTTGCAGTTTTCTCTTAAACGCAACATGGGAGAAAAACCATTTCACATCACATTTGTGGGTGTTGGTCTTAAACACAATCAGTGAAATTTTGAGCTGTCTGTATTTGCTGCAAGAGGAGATATCACAAAGAATGCGCTTTTGTTGCTTCCTTTGGTCTCAATGCATTTTGGCCTAAAACGAGCATTTGCTGTTTTCTCTTAAATGCAACATGGGAGAAAAAGCATTTAACATCACATTGGTGGGTCTTGGTCTTCAACACATTCTGTGAAATGTTGAGCTGTCTGTGTTTGCTACAAGAGGAGATATCGCAAAGAATGCGCTTTTGTTGTTTCCATTGGTTTCAATGCATTTTGAACTAAAACGAGCATTTGCTGTTTTCTCTTAAACACAACATTAGAGAAAAACCATTTCACATCACGTTTGTGGGTCTTGGTCTTCAACACACTCTGTGAAATTTTGAGCTGTCTGTGCTTGCTACAAGAGGAGATATCACAAAGTATGCACTTTTGTTGTTTCCATTGGTTTCAATGCATTTTGGCCTAAAACGAGCATTTGCTGTTTTCTCTTAAATGCAGCATGGGAGAAAAACCATTTCACATCACGTTTGTGGGTCTTGGTCTTCAACACATTCTGTGAAATTTTGAGCTGTCTGTGTTTGCTACAAGAGGAGATATCACAAAGTATTCGCATTTGTTGTTTCCATTGGTTTCAATTCATTTTGGCCTAAAACGAGCATTTGCTGTTTTCTCTTAAACGCAACATGGGAGAAAAACCATTTCACATCACATTTGTGGGTGTTGGTCTTAAACACAATCTGTGACATTTTGAGCGGTCTGTGGTTGCTACAAGAGGAGATATCACAAAGAATGCGCTTTTGTTGTTTCCATTGGTTTCAATGCATTTTGGCCTAAAACGAGCATTTGCTGTTTTCTCTTAAATGCAACATGGGAGAAAAAGCATTTCACATCACATTTGTGGGTCTTGGTCTTCAACACATTCTGTGAAATGATGAGCTGTCTGTGTTTGCTACAAGAGGAGATATCACAAAGAATGCGCTTTTGTTTTTTCCATTGGTTTCAATGCATTTTGGCTTAAAACGAGCATTTGCTGTTTTCTCTTAAATGCAACATTAGAGAAACACCATTTCACATCACATTTGTGGGTCTTGGTCTTCAACACATTCTGTGAAATTTTGAGCAGTCTGTGTTTGATACAAGAGGAGATATCGCGAAGTATGGGTTTTTGCTGTTTCCATTGGTTTCAATGCATTTTGGCCTAAAACGAGCATTTGCTGTTTTCTCTTAAACACAACATGGGAGAAAAACCATTTCACATCACATTTGTGGGTCTTGGTCTTCAACACAATCTGTGAAATTTTGAGCTGTCTGTGTTTGCTACAAGAGGAGATATCGCAAAGAATGCGCTTTTGTTTTTTCCATTGGTTTCAATGCATTTTGGCTTAAAACGAGCATTTGCTGTTTTCTCTTAAATGCAACATTAGAGAAACACCATTTCACATCACATTTGTGGGTCTTGGTCTTCAACACATTCTGTGAAATTTTGAGCAGTCTGTGTTTGATACAAGAGGAGATATCGCGAAGTATGGGTTTTTGCTGTTTCCATTGGTTTCAATGCATTTTGGCCTAAAACGAGCATTTGCTGTTTTCTCTTAAACACAACATGGGAGAAAAACCATTTCACATCACGTTTGTGGGTCTTGGTCTTCAACACACTCTGTGAAATTTTGAGCTGTCTGTGCTTGCTACAAGAGGAGATATCACAAAGTATGCACTTTTGTTGTTTCCATTGGTTTCAATGCATTTTGGCCTAAAACGAGCATTTGCTGTTTTCTCTTAAATGCAGCATGGGAGAAAAACCATTTCACATCAGGTTTGTGGGTCTTGGTCTTCAACACATTCTGTGAATTTTGAGCTGTCTGTGTTTGCTACAAGAGGAGATATCACAAAGTATGCGCATTTGTTGTTTCCATTGTTTTCAATGCATTTTGGCCTAAAACGAGCATTTGCTGTTTTCTCTTAAACGCAACATGGGAGAAAAACCATTTCACATCACATTTGTGGGTGTTGGTCTAAAAGACAATCTGTGAAATTTTGAGCGGTCTGTGGTTGCTACAAGAGGAGATATCACAAAGAATGCGCTTTTGTTGTTTCCATTGGTTTCAATGCATTTTGGCCTTAAACGAGCATTTGCTGTTTTCTCTTAAATGCAACATGGGAGAAAAAGCATTTCACATCACATTTGTGGGTCTTGGTCTTCAACACATTCTGTGAAATGTTGAGCTGTCTGTGTTTGCTACAAGAGGAGATATCGCAAAGAATGCACTTTTGTTGTTTCCATTGGTTTCAATGCATTTTGGCCTAAAACGAGCATTTGCTGTTTTCACTTAAATGCAGCATGGGAGAAAAACCATTTCACATCATGTTTGTGGGTCTTGGTCTTCAACACATTCTGTGAAATTTTGAGCTGTCTGTGTTTGCTACAAGAGGAAATATCACAAGGTATGCGCATTTGTAGTTTCCATTGGTTTCAATGCATTTTGGCCTAAAACGAGCATTTGCTGTTTTCTCTTAAACGCAACACGGGAGAAAAACAATTTCACATCACATTTGAAGGTCTTTGTCTTCAACACAATCTGTGAAGTTTTGAGCTGTCTGTGTTTGCTACAAGAGGAGATATCATAAAGTATGCGCATTTGTTGTTTCCATTGGTTTCAATGCATTTTGGCCTAAAACGAGCATTTGCTGTTTTCTCTTAAATGCAACATGGGAGAAAAAGCATTTCACATCACATTTGTGGGTCTTGGTCTTCAACACATTCTGTGAAATTTTGAGCTGTCTGTGTTTGCTACAAGAGGAGATATCACAAAAAATGCGCATTTGTTGTTTCCATTGGATTCAATGCATTTTGGCCTAAAACAAGCATTTGCTGTTTTCTCTTAAATGCAACATGGGAGAAAAACCATTTCACATCACATTTGTGGGTCTTGGTCTTCAACACAATCTGTGAAATTTTGAGCTGTCTGTGTTTGCTACAAGAGGAGATATCAAAAAGTATGCGCTTTTGTTGTTTCCATTGGTTTCAATGCATTTTTGCCTAAAACGAGCATTTGCTGTTTTCTATTAAACGCAACATGGGAGAAAAACCATTTCACATCACATTTGTGGGTCTTGGTCTTCAACACACTCTGTGAAATTTTGAGCTGTCTGTGTTTGCTACAAGAGGAGATATCGCAAAGAATGCGCGATTTTTTTTTTACCATTGGTTTCAATGCATTTTGGCTTAAAACGAGCATTTGCTGTTTTCTCTTAAATGCAACATTAGAGAAACACCATTTCACATCACATTTGTGGGTCTTGGTCTTCAACACATTCTGTGAAATTTTGAGCAGTCTGTGTTTGATACAAGAGGAGATATCGCGAATTATGGGTTTTTGCTGTTTCCATTGGTTTCAATGCATTTTGAACTAAAACGAGCATTTGCTGTTTTCTCTTAAACACAACATTAGAGAAAAACCATTTCACATCACGTTTGTGGGTCTTGGTCTTCAACACACTCTGTGAAATTTTGAGCTGTCTGTGCTTGCTACAAGAGGAGATATCACAAAGTATGCACTTTTGTTGTTTCCATTGGTTTCAATGCATTTTGGCCTAAAACGAGCATTTGCTGTTTTCTCTTAAATGCAGCATGGGAGAAAAACCATTTCACATCACGTTTGTGGGTCTTGGTCTTCAACACATTCTGTGAAATTTTGAGCTGTCTGTGTTTGCTACAAGAGGAGATATCACAAAGTATTCGCATTTGTTGTTTCCATTGGTTTCAATGCATTTTGGCCTAAAACGAGCATTTGCTGTTTTCTCTTAAACGCAACATGGGAGAAAAACCATTTCACATCACATTTGTGGGTGTTGGTCTTAAACACAATCTGTGACATTTTGAGCGGTCTGTGGTTGCTACAAGAGGAGATATCACAAAGAATGCGCTTTTGTTGTTTCCATTGGTTTCAATGCATTTTGGCCTAAAACGAGCATTTGCTGTTTTCTCTTAAATGCAACATGGGAGAAAAAGCATTTCACATCACATTTGTGGGTCTTGGTCTTCAACACATTCTGTGAAATGATGAGCTGTCTGTGTTTGCTACAAGAGGAGATATCACAAAGAATGCGCTTTTGTTTTTTCCATTGGTTTCAATGCATTTTGGCTTAAAACGAGCATTTGCTGTTTTCTCTTAAATGCAACATTAGAGAAACACCATTTCACATCACATTTGTGGGTCTTGGTCTTCAACACATTCTGTGAAATTTTGAGCAGTCTGTGTTTGATACAAGAGGAGATATCGCGAAGTATGGGTTTTTGCTGTTTCCATTGGTTTCAATGCATTTTGGCCTAAAACGAGCATTTGCTGTTTTCTCTTAAATACAACATGGGAGAAAAACCATTTCACATCACATTTGTGGGTCTTGGTCTTCAACACAATCTGTGAAATTTTGAGCTGTCTGTGTTTGCTACAAGAGGAGATATCACAAAAAATGCGCATTTGTTGTTTCCATTGGAATCAATGCATTTTGGCCTAAAACGAGCATTTGCTGTTTTCTCTTAAATGCAACATGGGAGAAAAAGCGTTTCACATCACATTTGTGGGTGTTGGTCTTAAACACAATCTGTGAAATTTTGAGCTGTCTGTGTTTGCTACAAGAGGAGATATCACAAAGAATGCGCTTTTGTTGTTTCCATTGGTTTCAATGCATTTTGGCCTAAAACGAACATTTGCTGTTATCTCTTAAATGCAACATGGGAGAAAAAGCATTTCACATCACATTTGTGGGTCTTGGTCTTCAACACATTCTGTGAAATTTTGAGCTGTCTGTGTTTGCTACAAGAGGAGATATCACAAAAAATGCGCATTTGTTGTTTCCATTGGATTCAATGCATTTTGGCCTAAAACGAGCATTTGCTGTTTTCTCTTAAATGCAACATGGGAGAAAAACCATTTCACATCACATTTGTGGGTCTTGGTCTTCAACAAAATCTGTGAAATTTTGAGCTGTCTGTGTTTGCTACAAGAGGAGATATCACAAAGTATGCGCTTTTGTTGTTTCCATTGGTTTCAATGCATTTTTGCCTAAAACGAGCATTTGCTGTTTTCTATTAAACGCAACATGGGAGAAAAACTATTTCACATCACATTTGTGGGTCTTGGTCTTCAACACAATCTGTGAAATTTTGAGCTGTCTGTGTTTGCTACAAGAGGAGATATCGCAAAGAATGCGCTTTTGTTTTTTCCATTGGTTTCAATGCATTTTGGCTTAAAACGAGCATTTGCTGTTTTCTCTTAAATGCAGCATGGGAGAAAAACCATTTCACATCACGTTTGTGGGTCTTGGTCTTCAACACATTCTGTGAAATTTTGAGCTGTCTGTGTTTGCTACAAGAGGAGATATCACAAAGTATTCGCATTTGTTGTTTCCATTGGTTTCAATGCATTTTGGCCTAAAACGAGCATTTGCTGTTTTCTCTTAAACGCAACATGGGAGAAAAACCATTTCACATCACATTTGTGGGTGTTGGTCTTAAACACAATCTGTGACATTTTGAGCGGTCTGTGGTTGCTACAAGAGGAGATATCACAAAGAATGCGCTTTTGTTGTTTCCATTGGTTTCAATGCATTTTGGCCTAAAACGAGCATTTGCTGTTTTCTCTTAAATGCAACATGGGAGAAAAAGCATTTCACATCACATTTGTGGGTCTTGGTCTTCAACACATTCTGTGAAATGATGAGCTGTCTGTGTTTGCTACAAGAGGAGATATCACAAAGAATGCGCTTTTGTTTTTTCCATTGGTTTCAATGCATTTTGGCTTAAAACGAGCATTTGCTGTTTTCTCTTAAATGCAACATTAGAGAAACACCATTTCACATCACATTTGTGGGTCTTGGTCTTCAACACATTCTGTGAAATTTTGAGCAGTCTGTGTTTGATACAAGAGGAGATATCGCGAAGTATGGGTTTTTGCTGTTTCCATTGGTTTCAATGCATTTTGGCCTAAAACGAGCATTTGCTGTTTTCTCTTAAATACAACATGGGAGAAAAACCATTTCACATCACATTTGTGGGTCTTGGTCTTCAACACAATCTGTGAAATTTTGAGCTGTCTGTGTTTGCTACAAGAGGAGATATCACAAAAAATGCGCATTTGTTGTTTCCATTGGAATCAATGCATTTTGGCCTAAAACGAGCATTTGCTGTTTTCTCTTAAATGCAACATGGGAGAAAAAGCGTTTCACATCACATTTGTGGGTGTTGGTCTTAAACACAATCTGTGAAATTTTGAGCTGTCTGTGTTTGCTACAAGAGGAGATATCACAAAGAATGCGCTTTTGTTGTTTCCATTGGTTTCAATGCATTTTGGCCTAAAACGAACATTTGCTGTTATCTCTTAAATGCAACATGGGAGAAAAAGCATTTCACATCACATTTGTGGGTCTTGGTCTTCAACACATTCTGTGAAATTTTGAGCTGTCTGTGTTTGCTACAAGAGGAGATATCACAAAAAATGCGCATTTGTTGTTTCCATTGGATTCAATGCATTTTGGCCTAAAACGAGCATTTGCTGTTTTCTCTTAAATGCAACATGGGAGAAAAACCATTTCACATCACATTTGTGGGTCTTGGTCTTCAACAAAATCTGTGAAATTTTGAGCTGTCTGTGTTTGCTACAAGAGGAGATATCACAAAGTATGCGCTTTTGTTGTTTCCATTGGTTTCAATGCATTTTTGCCTAAAACGAGCATTTGCTGTTTTCTATTAAACGCAACATGGGAGAAAAACTATTTCACATCACATTTGTGGGTCTTGGTCTTCAACACAATCTGTGAAATTTTGAGCTGTCTGTGTTTGCTACAAGAGGAGATATCGCAAAGAATGCGCTTTTGTTTTTTCCATTGGTTTCAATGCATTTTGGCTTAAAACGAGCATTTGCTGTTTTCTCTTAAATGCAACATTAGAGAAACACCATTTCACATCACATTTGTGGGTCTTGGTCTTCAACACATTCTGTGAAATTTTGAGCAGTCTGTGTTTGATACAAGAGGAGATATCGCGAAGTATGGGTTTTTGCTGTTTCCATTGGTTTCAATGCATTTTGGCCTAAAACGAGCATTTGCTGTTTTCTCTTAAACACAACATGGGAGAAAAACCATTTCACATCACGTTTGTGGGTCTTGGTCTTCCATACACTCTGTGAAATTTTGAGCTGTCTGTGCTTGCTACAAGAGGAGATATCACAAAGTATGCACTTTTGTTGTTTCCATTGGTTTCAATGCATTTTGGCCTAAAACGAGCATTTGCTGTTTTCTCTTAAATGCAGCATGGGAGAAAAACCATTTCACATCAGGTTTGTGGGTAATGCTTTTTTATTAAAATCTTGCAACGCATGAATAAATAAATAATACATAAAATTTGCATTGCGAAACAAATAAGCTTGCTACATACAAAGCATCAAGATGTCAAATATACAGGATAATATCCTCATCATAATAATTAAACATTATTAGAAAACACAGAACCTCATTCACGCCACTCATTCTTACCACCCAGACGAGACAGAGTGCCAACAACACCTCCACCAAACTATCTATATTCAAAATTAACCCCCGACCCTGAGCTACCTATCACCAACACTAACTCCATATCAGCATAGAGAAAATAAACTGAGCTGCTTAGGCATATGTAAAACCATTCTTCAAAACGAAACAAAGTCCAAAAAACTACCCGAAAAATGTGAAAGAACAGGAAGCACCAGTATGAACGGAAGAGGCTGTCAGCCACCCACTAAGGGGGTTTCAGGTGTCTCCACCTCCTTGACCACCCAACGGCATCCAACCTCCTCCTGTCCATTTCCATCAGACTTCCAACCTCGTGAAGAATGAAACGCGCCACCACCTCACAGGGAAGGATTTTACTTCTAGTCGTTACTAAACACCGTGCACTCCACGTGTGATATCTGACCACTAAGCTAACTATAAAAATAGTGACCAAATCATAACGCCCAAAACCTTTGAATGCCCCATAAGCCCACTCAGGGTAACTGAGCCCCGAAAGGCACGGGATGCGTAAAGCGTTTGAGACCCTTCTATAAACTTCGATGTTAAAGGAACATTCACGCAGGAAGTGGTCCATGGTCTCCTCCACCCCCAGACATTCCTCACGTGGACAACCACGATCACCGGCACTTCGCCACCTGATGTGCCCCCTAACATAGAGTCTTCCTTGGAAGGAGAGCCAGGCAAGGTCCCTATACTTCAGTGGGATTCTTTCTGAGCAAATCAAAGAGATCCCATTTGAGCAAACCTTGCCTGGGCAGTCCCTTAGTGTCAGCGGTGCGTAGAAGTGAGCCCGCAAAATGCCTTTCTCCAACTCCCTTCTAGAAAGGGTTTTGACATCACTCACTGCCACTCCCCATTGCCTTGTCACTCTCAAGCACTGAATGACATAGATCGGAAGAGCACCAGACCTGCCTCTGAAGGTTTTCACATGGCCCCCATCATACCAGAGCTCAAGGAAGGGGGACACCCAAGCCCTAAAGCTCTCTACCCACCAAGGAGGAGCCTCCAAAAATAGGCTTCCAAGATTGAGCTTAATAAAAGTTGTGGCAAAAAAGACCACTGGATTGACCATGCCAAATCCACCTTCTTTCCTTGGTCTGTAGGTTATACCTCTTTTAACAATGTTCATCCCATTCCCCCAAAACAAGAGGAAGAACAAGGATGACACTTTAGACCACAAAGACCGTGGCAAGAAACACACATAACTGACATAAAGAAATATGGGAACCAGAAAGGTTTTGCACAGGTGAACCCTTTCCCTGTAAGAGAACTGCCAAGTTCTCCAGGACTGCACTTTCCTGTTGGCTTCCTCTATCCTCCTCTCCCAATTTCGAGTGGCATAATCACCACGGTCAAATGTGATGCCTAGAATTTTGATCTGAGGACTTGCCCGGGGGAGGCTATCCGGAAGGTCAAACTCGTCGCCTTCCTCCCCCATCCAGAAAGCTTCACATTTATCTTGGTTTACTCTGGAGCACGAGGCTTCAGAGTAGTCGGAGATCAGGTGTTCCATGCACTGCGCCTCTGCCACGGAGGACAAGACCACAGTGACATCATCCGCGTAGGCCACTACTCTCAAAGGAGCCTCTGGGCCCAGCTGCACCCCCCTCAATGCACTACAACCAATCCTCCTGACGAAGGGATCAATCGCAAACACGTATAAGAGGGGGCTCATGGGGCATCCCTGACGGACACCAGAGTCAACCCTGAAAGCAGGACCCACCCAACCATTGACAAGCGGGAAGCTCTCGGCCTGATTGTACAGAACACGAAGCCAATTCACCACCCTCACCGGAATACCATACCATTCCAGAACAGCCCACAAGTACTTATGATTCACCCGGTCAAAAGCCTTGGACTGGTCCAATGCCAGTAAGTACTTACCCCACCTCTCAGCACGGCATCGCTCTATGGCCTCCCGGACGCCAAGGACAGCACTAAACGTGCTACGGCCCTTCACAGTGCAGTGCTGAGACGAGGACAGCACCAGCCCGGAAATTTCCATCAGCCGATTGAACAGTATTTTTGCCAGAATCTTTCTGTCCGTATTAAGAAGAGCGATGGGGCGCCAGTTCTCAATACGGGACGGGTCCTTACCTTTTGATAGCAATATGAGGGCAGAAGACCTCATGGAGGGAGGGAGCAATCCCTCACCCAGGCACTCATTATATACTTCCATGAGGTGGGGAGCCAAGATGTCCCTGAAAGCTTTAAAGAATTCGGATGTCAAACCATCCGGTCCTGGAGATTTTTTTTTAGACAAGCCGTCTATAGCTCTCTTGACTTCTTCTGTTGTCACATCGCTGCCCAAGGAGTCAAAAGAGGCATCAAGCTTCACAAGCCCCGGTGTCCCCCTCAGAAAAGACTCCATCCTCTCACTAATGAGTGGCTGCTCAGACAGAAGGTCGGAGTAAAAGGACCCGATGACTCCCAAGATACCCTCCCTGTCCTCACAGAGAGTACCCAGTTCATCATACAGGCCCCTAACCTCCCTCAAATCGACCGATTTCCTGCAACTCTGGTAAGGATCAGGCGAGTGGTATTTACCATAATCCCTCTCCAGAACCAAGGAAGCCAGACGATCGTACTGAAGCTCCCTCAGCTGAGCTTTCACCCGGGAGATATCCCCACTATCTCCACCCTCAGAGATCAAGAAATCTAGTTTCTTTCTCAAGCTCTGGTAGACGCACCGTTTTCTCAAGTTTTTATGAGCTATAAGCCTCTGAAAAAACCTCCGAGTTCTTTTTTTGCACTCTTCCCACCACTCAGATCTAGTCCAACCAGCCTCCAGAAGTGTCTCCTGTAGTTGAAAGAAGTCCCTAAAGGACTGGCTAACACTCTCCTCCTTCAGAAGTTCAGAGTTCAAACGCCAAAGGCCCCGCCCTTTCTGAGGGGTTTCTGAGGCATTCAACGCGACACTCAGACAAACATGATCGGAAAATTCTACTGCCCTTGCCTCAGGAGGCAAAGTTTTCAAACTTTCCTTAACAAAAAACCTATCTATCCTAGACCTACGACTACCACAAAAGCATGTGTACCCCGTGAGGTCTGGACTATGGCGAATATGCACATCGACCAGGCCAGCTTCCCTAATCATGCTAACTAAGAACCTAGCATCATAGCCCAGGGTTGACTTTGCACCCCCCCTGTCTTTGGGCCTCACGATGGTATTAAAGTCACCACCAAAGACAACTTGCCGGGCTGTAAAAAGGAATGGCTTTATCAGCCCAAAGAGGCACTTCCTATCCCAGGCCGACTGCGGTCCATAGATGTTGATCAACCTGAGATCATGCCCCCTTAGGCTAATATCCAAAACCATACACCTACCTACCTGTAGCTCCATAATCTTGTGCACAGTTACCATGCCGGAAAAAAGTACCGCCACCCCACCGTACGGCTCGGCCGCAAGCGACCAGAAGGACGGACCACGCCTCCACTGGCTTTTGGCCCTGCGAAGTGTGGACAAATCCCCTATTCTGGTCTCTTGCAAAAACAAAAAATCAACATCAATTGTGTTGAAAAAAGAAAAGGCCATATAGCGAGCACGCTCGGAAAGAACGGAAGCCACATTAATGGTGGCACATCGTATAGGATGGGGATCCATAATTCCAGATTATAGAGGTAGGACTCCATCTTACTTTCTCTTTGCCTGTTGAGCAGACTCCTCCCCAGAGGAACCTGTTCTTTTGCAGGTGATCCCAAAAGGAAGCACCCCATCAGACGGCAAGACAACCTCTTCCAAACCACCCACCACCACATCCACACCAACAGAAACCATTGAGGCCTCGGCCTCAACCTGCAGGCTACCGCGCCCACCAACACCCTTAGCCTCTGGGGAAGGACCCGGGTCCGGATCTGGAGGTTTTGGTATAGCTGTACCCTCAGACCGAGTCCCGGGAGGATGCATCTCCCCAGGAGCCACTAAAGGGTCAGAAGCATCTGGGGCCAACTCAGGGGTTTCTTCCACACACTCTACCTCCTCCGAAAACACCCCACTCTGCCCCTCTGCAGGCTTATCCACCACCACTGCCTTATCTCCTAGCTCCATCCCCGCTAAATCCCACTCTGGGCTTTCAGTGCCCGATCTCTTCCCCACTCCTCCAGCCTTGCCCTCCTTCGCCCTTTTCTTCCTCCTTTCCCTAGGCTGCGCTCCCGCTGCTGCCTCTCCAAAGGTTGACTTTTTCCCAACCTTTCTTCCCACGACTTTGTTGGGGACAAAGACAAGCTCCTCACCATCCCCCCTTACCACCTCCCCCTCCTCCTTCTCCTCTTCGTCCGAGGTATTAAAATAGAATCTATTAGATAGAGTGACCTTCTCTCCTGTATGCCTTAGCTTTTTTTTCCTCTTTTTCTTTCCCACCTCGACCACCGTAAAGGGAGCATCTTTCTCACCAGCATCTTTACCTGGTGCAATTTCACACCCAGTGGTACTGGCTGCAGGAACCTTGGTTTTTCCTACACCTTCCGGCTCACCCTCTCCTGGTCTCTCCCCATTCCTCTCCATTGCGGTTTCAAAGCCTGCATCCTCACCGCTCACCTGCCCGCTAGTCAAACCACCCCCCACCTCTTCCTGCCTATCCCCCACAACAACTGTCACCCCTAAGCCTTCGTTGTGGGCTGCAGACGGGCAGCGGCTGTAAGGATGACCCACCTTTCCACAGAGGTTACACCTGACCTGCCTGCAATCTTTGGATATGTGCCCTAACCCACTGCACAGCGAGCACTTAATTGCCGTGCAGTCATTAGAAAAATGCCGGAAATCCCCACATTTGTGGCAGACCTTCGGCTGCCCAGGGTAAAATACCTGGATTTTGTCACGTCCTATAAAGGCTGCTGCCGGGATGTGCTTCACTTCAATGCCAACCTGGTGTAACCTGACAAAAATGGAATAGGCACCACCCCATACACCTTTAGTGTAGTCAAACTTCTCCAAGTGGGGAGAAAGTACCACACAGTGTCGCGAGAGCCAGAATAGAATATCTGCCTCCGGCAATGACTCATTCCGGACAAGGATAGTCACCTTCGCCCTGTCCTGACGCGACACCACCAGAGACCTATACCTACAATATGGCTCTATCCCCTTTTTCTCCTCCCACCTACCACTAAAGGCTTGCAGGCCCCTCAAGGACATGAAGCTAAGATCATAATCCGGAGTTCTCACCGGGTGAATGCAAGCGAACAAATCACCCGGCGAGAACCCCAGAGAAAAAACCATGCCCAGGAAGGCGGCCTTTCCAGGCGGCTCACCGCCTCCAACCCACTTCAATTGTACCACATTGCGCCTTTTAATAGGTGCCCCTCCACCACTTCTAATCATCGGGACAACCGGCGCCCTGCCCGATACAACATTGGCGTAAGAGGAGGGACCCGGTCTAGGCAGGGTCGAAGGGCCAGCTACGGGCAACGCTAAAGCGGGCACAGTACCCGAACCTACACCCACACCAGAACCTTCACCAACATTCTCCCTCACCCCTGTCTGCCTGGCCAGATCAGCTTTTATTATGTCCACCGCTGCCAAGGACCTAGCAGGAACACTGATCCCTCCAAATATAGTGTCGACCACTGCCAGCTGGCCCTTATCAAGGGCTGACCTATGCAGTCCAGGAAGTCCTTGTGCCATCTGTGGCACTGCTTTAGGTGTGATGACAGCAGACCTCTCCAATGCCTCCACCTCCATGGCAATCGCCACCATCTGGGCTTCAGAGTCCCCAATTGTGGCCTCTCCAAAATGGCCGCCGCCACCAACTGGAGACACATTCGGCAGATTTTGCTTTCCACCGCCCTGGACTCCAACAACATGGCCGCCGCCTGATGACGGCCCGACACGCTGCTGCACTTCCTCGGCAGGACCTCCCACTACACCAATAGTAGTGTCGGGGCCTACAGGCACCCGGGGATGATCCACCTCAGTGCCTCCACCACCGGTCAGCACCGGCCCTACCGACGCAGCCTTCGGGGGTGAGACCTGAGCCGCCGCATCGCAGGAAGCTATAGCGGTTGTCCCGGCAACGGCGTCAGCCGCTACCATGGGAACCGCCACGCCCCCCGCTCCAGCACAGCCCGGCTCTGCCCCCAGGAGAGACAGCTCCCCTTGCCCATACTCCGCAACCACCGGCGCCATCTTTGAAAGTCCTCCGGCCGCCACCCCGCCGGGCGCCATCTTGGGACTCCTGGCCAATAAGACCACCGCTTCCTCCTTCAAGCCCACGTCACCAGCCCCACGGGAATCGGGCATCGCCGGCCTCGCATCCTCCGGGCGTCCAGCCACCTCCGACTCTGCAGCAGCGGCCTCAACAGCACCCGAACACGGACCATCCTCAGCTTCTCCGGCAGGTCCTGGAACGAAAACCGGAACTCCCGCAGCCGCATCAGAGCCAGGTAAGGTCTTTGGCTTTTTCTCCTCCTCACGCAGCTGAGAGATTCTCCCTCTCAGCCTCTCCACCTTTCTTCCCAGGTCCTCAATCTCCATACTAAGGATAGGCTTCTGCCAGCTCCTAGCAGTATGTCTTTTGTTTTTTTTTACTGAGATCCAGGCCTGAGCCCGCCGGACCTCACGCTTGAGCTCATCTGGCCCTAGGCCTAGGAACTCTTCCTCCGTCTCATCACTCTCCCCCTCCGCCTCACTGCAGCTCCCCTGGCTCAGCACAGATTCACCGCTGGACAACCCCGCGTCCTGGTCCTGGCCATCGGCACAAAGAGCCTCCTCCTCACCGTCCAGACTGGTAAGCACCTTGCTCCCCAGGGTTACTTCACCCAGGGGACCAGCCTCCTCCGGTTTGGAGACTCCCTCCAACACCACCGGGCCCGCAAACACCAGGTCACCGCTGGCCTCTCTGGAGGAGAGCTGGGTTAATAGCACCACAGCCCTCCTCAGACCAGGATCGCTAGGCCCACCACCAGGCCCTCCTCCAGGACCAGAAGCCTGGGGATCGCCATCATCCTCCTCCCCAGGAGGGTCCATCCTCTGCTGGGGGAAACGCTCAGGAGAGACCACTGGCTTCAAATACTACCAGAGGCCTGGGAGCTCTGAAATGGGTGACCTCTCGCCGAGGGATTCAACACATTGTGTGAAATTTTGAGCTGTCTGTGTTTGCTACAAGAGGAGAAATCACAAAGTATGCGCATTTGTTGTTTCCATTGGTTTCAATGCATTTTGGCATAAAATGAGCATTTGCTGTTTTCTCTTAAACGCAACATGGGAGAAAAACCATTTCACATCACATTTGTGGGTGTTGGTCTAAAAGACAATCTGTGAAATTTTGAGCGGTCTGTGGTTGCTACAAGAGGAGATATCACAAAGAATGCGCTTTTGTTGTTTCCATTGGTTTCAATGCATTTTGGCCTAAAACGAGCATTTGCTGTTTTCTCTTAAATGCAACATGGGAGAAAAAGCATTTCACATCACATTTGTGGGTCTTGGTCTTCAACACATTCTGTGAAATGTTGAGCTGTCTGTGTTTGCTACAAGAGGAGATATCGCAAAGAATGCGCTTTTGTTGTTTCCATTGGTTTCAATGCATTTTGGCCTAAAATGAGCATTTGCTGTTTTCTCTTAAATGCAACATTAGAGAAACACCATTTCACATAACATTTGTGGGTCTTGGTCTTCAACACAATCTGTGAAATTTTGAGCTGTATGTGTTTGCTACAAGAGGAGATATCACAAAGAATGTGCTTTTGTTGTTTCCATTGGTTTCAATGCATTTTGGCCTAAAACGAGCATTTGCTGTTTTCTCTTAAATGCAGCTTGGGAGAAAAACCATTTCACATCACGTTTGTGGGTCTTGGTCTTCAACACACTCTGTGAAATTTTGAGCTGTCTGTGCTTGCTACAAGAGGAGATATCACAAAGTATGCACTTTTGTTGTTTCCATTGGTTTCAATGCATTTTGGCCTAAAACGAGCATTTGCTGTTTTCACTTAAATGCAGCATGGGAGAAAAACCATTTCACATCATGTTTGTGGGTCTTGGTCTTCAACACATTCTGTGAAATTTTGAGCTGTCTGTGTTTGCTACAAGAGGAGATATCACAAGGTATGCGCATTTGTAGTTTCCATTGGTTTCAATGCATTTTGGCCTAAAACGAGCATTTGCTGTTTTCTCTTAAACGCAACATGGGAGAAAAACAATTTCACATCACATTTGAAGGTCTTGGTCTTCAACACAATCTGTGAAATTTTGAGCTGTCTGTGTTTGCTACAAGAGGAGATATCATAAAGTATGCACATTTGTTGTTTCCATTGGTTTCAATGCATTTTGGCCTAAAACGAGCATTTGCTGTTTTCTCTTAAATGCAACATGGGAGAAAAAGCATTTCACATCACATTTGTGGGTCTTGGTCTTCAACACATTCTGTGAAATGTTGAGCTGTCTGTGTTTGCTACAAGAGGAGATATCACAAAGTATGCGCTTTTGTTGTTTCCATTGGTTTCAATGCATTTTGGCTTAAAACAAGCATTTGCTGTTTTCTCTTAAATGCAACATGGGAGAAAAAGCATTTCACATCACATTTGTGGGTCTTGGTCTTCAACACATTCTGTGAAATTTTGAGCTGTATGTGTTTGCTACAAGAGGAGATATCACAAAAAATGCGCATTTGTTGTTTCCATTGGATTCAATGCATTTTGGCCTAAAACAAGCATTTGCTGTTTTCTCTTAAATGCAACATGGGAGAAAAACCATTTCACATCACATTTGTGGGTCTTGGTCTTCAACACAATCTGTGAAATTTTGAGCTGTCTGTGTTTGCTACAAGAGGAGATATCACAAAGTATGCGCTTTTGTTGTTTCCATTGGTTTCAATGCATTTTTGCCTAAAACGAGCATTTGCTGTTTTCTATTAAACGCAACATGGGAGAAAAACCATTTCACATCACATTTGTGGGTCTTGGTCTTCAACACAATCTGTGAAATTTTGAGCTGTCTGTGTTTGCTACAAGAGGAGATATCGCAAAGAATGCGCGATTTTTTTTTACCATTGGTTTCAATGCATTTTGGCTTAAAACGAGCATTTGCTGTTTTCTCTTAAATGCAACATTAGAGAAACACCATTTCACATCACATTTGTGGGTCTTGGTCTTCAACACATTCTGTGAAATTTTGAGCAGTCTGTGTTTGATACAAGAGGAGATATCGCGAATTATGGGTTTTTGCTGTTTCCATTGGTTTCAATGCATTTTGGCCTAAAACGAGCATTTGCTGTTTTCTCTTAAACACAACATGGGAGAAAAACCATTTCACATCACGTTTGTGGGTCTTGGTCTTCAACACACTCTGAAATTTTGAGCTGTCTGTGCTTGCTACAAGAGGAGATATCACAAAGTATGCACTTTTGTTGTTTCCATTGGTTTCAATGCATTTTGGCCTAAAACGAGCATTTGCTGTTTTCTCTTAAATGCAGCATGGGAGAAAAACCATTTCACATCACGTTTGTGGGTCTTGGTCTTCAACACATTCTGTGAAATTTTGAGCTGTCTGTGTTTGCTACAAGAGGAGATATCACAAAGTATTCGCATTTGTTGTTTCCATTGGTTTCAATGCATTTTGGCCTAAAACGAGCATTTGCTGTTTTCTCTTAAACGCAACATGGGAGAAAAACCATTTCAAATCACATTTGTGGGTGTTGGTCTTAAACACAATCTGTGACATTTTGAGCGGTCTGTGGTTGCTACAAGAGGAGATATCACAAAGAATGCGCTTTTGTTGTTTCCATTGGTTTCAATGCATTTTGGCCTAAAACGAGCATTTGCTGTTTTCTCTTAAATGCAACATTAGCGAAACACCATTTCACATCACATTTGTGGGTCTTGGTCTTCAACACATTCTGTGAAATTTTGAGCAGTCTGTGTTTGATACAAGAGGAGATATCGCGAAGTATGGGTTTTTGCTGTTTCCATTGGTTTCAATGCATTTTGGCCTAAAACGAGCATTTGCTGTTTTCTCTTAAACACAACATGGGAGAAAAACCATTTCACATCACGTTTGTGGGTCTTGGTCTTCAACACACTCTGTGAAATTTTGAGCTGTCTGTGCTTGCTACAAGAGGAGATATCACAAAGTATGCACTTTTGTTGTTTCCATTGGTTTCAATGCATTTTGGCCTAAAACGAGCATTTGCTGTTTTCTCTTAAATGCAGCATGGGAGAAAAACCATTTCACATCACGTTTGTGGGTCTTGGTCTTCAACACATTCTGTGAAATTTTGAGCTGTCTGTGTTTGCTACAAGAGGAGATATCACAAAGTATTCGCATTTGTTGTTTCCATTGGTTTCAATGCATTTTGGCCTAAAACGAGCATTTGCTGTTTTCTCTTAAACGCAACATGGGAGAAAAACCATTTCACATCACATTTGTGGGTGTTGGTCTTAAACACAATCTGTGAAATTTTGAGCGGTCTGTGGTTGCTACAAGAGGAGATATCACAAAGAATGCACTTTTGTTGTTTCCATTGGTTTCAATGCATTTTGGCCTAAAACGAGCATTTGCTGTTTTCTCTTAAATGCAACATGGGAGAAAAAGCATTTCACATCACATTTGTGGGTCTTGGTCTTCAACACATTCTGTGAAATGTTGAGCTGTCTGTGTTTGCTACAAGAGGAGATATCGCAAAGAATGCGCTTTTGTTGTTTCCATTGGTTTCAATGGATTTTGGCCTAAAACGAGCATTTGCTGTTTTCTCTTAAATGCAACATTAGAGAAACACCATTTCACATAACATTTGTGGGTCTTGGTCTTCAACACATTCTGTGAAATTTTGAGCTGTCTGTGTTTGATACAAGAGGAGATATCGCGAAGTATGGGTTTTTGCTGTTTCCATTGGTTTCAATGCATTTTGGCCTAAAACGAGCATTTGCTGTTTTCTCTTAAACACAACATGGGAGAAAAACCATTTCACATCACATTTGTGGGTCCTGGTCTTCAACACAATCTGTGAAATTTTTGAGCTGTCTGTGCTTGCTACAAGAGGAGATATCACAAAGAATGTGCTTTTGTTGTTTCCATTGGTTTCAATGCATTTTGGCCTAAAACGAGCATTTGCTGTTTTCTCTTAAATGCAGCTTGGGAGAAAAACCATTTCACATCACGTTTGTGGGTCTTGGTCTTCAACACATTCTGTGAAATTTTGAGCTGTCTATGTTTGCTACAAGAGGAGATATCACAAAGTATGCGCATTTGTTGTTTCCATTGGTTTCAATGTATTTTGGCCTAAAACGAGCATTTGCTGTTTTCTCTTAAACGCAACATGGGAGAAAAACAATTTCACATCACATTTGTGGGTCTTGGTCTTCAACACAATCTGTGAAATTTTGAGCTGTCTGTGCTTGCTACAAGAGGAGATATCGCAAAGAATGCGCTTTTGTTTTTTCCATTGGTTTCAATGCATTTTGGCTTAAAACGAGCATTTGCTGTTTTCTCTTAAATGCAACATTAGAGAAACACCATTTCACATCACATTTGTGGGTCTTGGTCTTCAACACATTCTGTGAAATTTTGAGCAGTCTGTGTTTGATACTAGAGGAGATATCGCGAAGTATGCGCATTTGTTGTTTCCATTGGTTTCAATGCATTTTGGCCTAAATCAAGCATTTGCTGTTTTCTCTTAAACGCAACATGGGAGAAAAACAATTTCACATCACATTTGTGGGTCTTGGTCTTCAACACAATCTGTGAAATTTTGAGCTGTCTGTGCTTGCTACAAGAGGAGATATCACAAAGTATGCGCTTTTGTTGTTTCCATTGGTTTCAATGCATTTTGGCTTAAAACAAGCATTTGCTGTTTTCTCTTAAATGTAACATGGGAGAAAAAGCATTTCACATCACATTTGTGGGTCTTGGTCTTCAACACATTCTGTGAAATTTTGAGCTGTCTGTGTTTTCTACAAGAGGAGATATGACAAAAAATGCGCATTTTTTGTTCCATTGGATTCAATGCATTTTTGCCTAAAACGAGCATTTGCTGTTTTCTATTAAACGCAAAATGGGAGAAAAACCATTTCACATCACATTTGTGGGTCTTGGTCTTCAACACAATCTGTGAAATTTTGAGCTGTCTGTGTTTGCTACAAGAGGAGATATCGCAAAGAATGCGCTTTTGTTTTTTCCATTGGTTTCAATGCATTTTGGCTTAAAACGAGCATTTGCTGTTTTCTCTTAAATGCAACATTAGAGAAACACCATTTCACATCACATTTGTGGGTCTTGGTCTTCAACACATTCTGTGAAATTTTGAGCAGTCTGTGTTTGATACAAGAGGAGATATCGCGAAGTATGGGTTTTTGCTGTTTCCATTGGTTTCAATGCATTTTGGCCTAAAACGAGCATTTGCTGTTTTCTATTAAACGCAAAATGGGAGAAAAACCATTTCACATCACATTTGTGGGTCTTGGTCTTCAACACACTCTGTGAAATTTTGAGCTGTCTGTGCTTGCTACAAGAGGAGATATCACAAAGTATGCACTTTTGTTGTTTCCATTGGTTTCAATGCATTTTGGCCTAAAACGAGCATTTGCTGTTTTCTGTTAAATGCAGCATGGGAGAAAAACCATTTCACATCACGTTTGTGGGTCTTGGTCTTCAACACATTCTGTGAAATTTTGAGCTGTCTGTGTTTGCTACAAGAGGAGATATCACAAAGTATTCGCATTTGTTGTTTCCATTGGTTTCAATGCATTCTGGCCTAAAACAAACATTTGCTGTTTTCTCTTAAACGCAACATGGGAGAAAAACCATTTCACATCACATTTGTGGGTAATGCTTTTTTATTAAAATCCTGCAACGCATGAATAAATAAATAATATATAAAATTTGCATTGCGAAACAAAAAAGCTTGCTACATACAAAGCATCAAGATGTCAAATATACAGGATAATATCCTCATCATAATAATTAAACATTATTAGAAAACACAGAACCTCATTCACGCCACTCATTCTTACCACCCAGACGAGACAGAGTGCCAACAACACCTCCACCAAACTATCTATATTCAAAATTAACCCCCGACCCTGAGCTACCTATCACCAACACTAACTCCATATCAGCATAGAGAAAATAAACTGAGCTGCTTAGGCATATGTAAAACCATTCTTCAAAACGAAACAAAGTCCAAAAAACTACCCGAAAAATGTGAAAGAACAGGAAGCACCAGTATGAACGGAAGAGGCTGTCAGCCACCCACTAAGGGGGTTTCAGGTGTCTCCACCTCCTTGACCACCCAACGGCATCCAACCTCCTTCTGTCCATTTCCATCAGACTTCCAACCTCGTGAAGAATGAAACGCGTCACCACCTCACAGGGAAGGATTTTACTTCTAGTCGTTACTAAACACCGTGCACTCCACGTGTGATATCTGACCACTAAGCTAACTATAAAAATAGTGACCAAATCATAACGCCCAAAACCTTTGAATGCCCCATAAGCCCACTCAGGGTAACTGAGCCCCGAAAGGCACGGGATGCGTAAAGCGTTTGAGACCCTTCTATAAACTTCGATGTTAAAGGAACATTCACGCAGGAAGTGGTCCATGGTCTCCTCCACCCCCAGACATTCCTCACGTGGACAACCACGATCACCGGCACTTCGCCACCTGATGTGCCCCCTAACATAGAGTCTTCCTTGGAAGGAGAGCCAGGCAAGGTCCCTATACTTCAGTGGGATTCTTTCTGAGCAAATCAAAGAGATCCCATTTGAGCAAACCTCGCCTGGGCAGTCCCTTAGTGTCAGCGGTGCGTAGAAGTGAGCCCGCAAAATGCCTTTCTCCAACTCCCTTCTAGAAAGGGTTTTGACATCACTCACTGCCACTCCCCATTGCCTTGTCACTCTCAAGCACTGAATGACATAGATCGGAAGAGCACCGGACCTGCCTCTGAAGGTTTTCACATGGCCCCCATCATACCAGAGCTCAAGGAAGGGGGACACCCAAGCCCTAAAGCTCTCTACCCACCAAGGAGGAGCCTCCAAAAATAGGCTTCCAAGATTGAGCTTAATAAAAGTTGTGGCAAAAAAGACCACTGGATTGACCATGCCAAATCCACCTTCTTTCCTTGGTCTGTAGGTTATACCTCTTTTAACAATGTTCATCCCATTCCCCCAAAACAAGAGGAAGAACAAGGATGACACTTTAGACCACAAAGACCGTGGCAAGAAACACACATAACTGACATAAAGAAATATGGGAACCAGAAAGGTTTTGCACAGGTGAACCCTTTCCCTGTAAGAGAACTGCCAAGTTCTCCAGGACTGCACTTTCCTGTTGGCTTCCTCTATCCTCCTCTCCCAATTTCGAGTGGCATAATCACCACGGTCAAATGTGATGCCTAGAATTTTGATCTGAGGACTTGCCCGGGGGAGGCTATCCGGAAGGTCAAACTCGTCGCCTTCCTCCCCCATCCAGAAAGCTTCACATTTATCTTGGTTTACTCTGGAGCACGAGGCTTCAGAGTAGTCGGAGATCAGGTGTTCCATGCACTGCGCCTCTGCCACGGAGGACAAGACCACAGTGACATCATCCGCGTAGGCCACTACTCTCAAAGGAGCCTCTGGGCCCAGCTGCACCCCCCTCAACGCACTACAACCAATCCTCCTGACGAAGGGATCAATTGCAAACACGTATAAGAGGGGGCTCAGGGGGCATCCCTGACGGACACCAGAGTCAACCCTGAAAGCAGGACCCACCCAACCATTGACAAGCGGGAAGCTCTCGGCCTGATTGTACAGAACACGAAGCCAATTCACCACCCTCACCAGAATACCATACCATTCCAGAACAGCCCACAAGTACTTGTGATTCACCCGGTCAAAAGCCTTGGACTGGTCCAATGCCAGTAAGTACTTACCCCACCTCTCAGCACGGCATCGCTCTATGGCCTCCCGGACGCCAAGGACAGCACTAAACGTGCTACGGCCCTTCACAGTGCAGTGCTGAGACGAGGACAGCACCAGCCCGGAAATTTCCATCAGCCGATTGAACAGTATTTTTGCCAGAATCTTTCTGTCCATATTAAGAAGAGCGATGGGGTGCCAGTTCTCAATACGGGACGGGTCCTTACCTTTTGATAGCAATATGAGGGCAGAAGACCTCATGGAGGGAGGGAGCAATCCCTCACCCAGGCACTCATTATATACTTCCATGAGGTGGGGAGCCAAGATGTCCCTGAAAGCTTTAAAGAATTCGGATGTCAAACCATCCGGTCCTGGAGATTTTTTTTTAGACAAGCCATCTATAGCTCTCTTGACTTCTTCTGTTGTCACATCGCTGCCCAAGGAGTCAAAAGAGACATCAAGCTTCACAAGCCCCGGTGTCCCCCTCAGAAAAGACTCCATCCTCTCACTAATGAGTGGCTGCTCAGACAGAAGGTCGGAGTAAAAGGACCCGATGACTCCCAAGATACCCTCCCTGTCCTCACAGAGAGTACCCAGTTCATCATACAGGCCCCTAACCTCCCTCAAATCGACCGATTTCCTGCAACTCTGGTAAGGATCAGGCGAGTGGTATTTACCATAATCCCTCTCCAGAACCAAGGAAGCCAGACGATCGTACTGAAGCTCCCTCAGCTGAGCTTTCACCCGGGAGATATCCCCACTATCTCCACCCTCAGAGATCAAGAAATCTAGTTTCTTTCTCAAGCTCTGGTAGACGCACCATTTTCTCAAGTTTTTATGAGCTATAAGCCTCTGAAAAAACCTCCGAGTTCTTTTTTTGCACTCTTCCCACCACTCAGATCTAGTCCAACCAGCCTCCAGAAGTGTCTCCTGTAGTTGAAAGAAGTCCCTAAAGGACTGGCTAACACTCTCCTCCTTCAGAAGTTCAGAGTTCAAACGCCAAAGGCCCCGTCCTTTCTGAGGGGTTTCTGAGGCATTCAACGCGACACTCAGACAAACGTGATCGGAAAATTCTACTGCCCTTGCCTCAGGAGGCAAAGTTTTCAAACTTTCCTTAACAAAAAACCTATCTATCCTAGACCTACGACTACCACAAAAGTATGTGTACCCCGTGAGGTCTGGACTATGGCGAATATGCACATCGACCAGGCCAGCTTCCCTAATCATGCTAACTAAGAACCTAGCATCATAGCCCAGGGTTGACTTTGCACCCCCCCTGTCTTTGGGCCTCACGATGGTATTAAAGTCACCACCAAAGACAACTTGCCGGGCTGTAAAAAGGAATGGCTTTATCAGCCCAAAGAGGCACTTCCTATCCCAGGCCGACTGCGGTCCATAGATGTTGATCAACCTGAGATCATGCCCCCTTAGGCTAATATCCAAAACCATACACCTACCTACCTATAGCTCCATAATCTTGTGTACAGTTACCATGCCGGAAAAAAGTACCGCCACCCCACCGTACGGCTCGGCCGCAAGCGACCAGAAGGACGGACCATGCCTCCACTGGCTTTTGGCCCTGCGAAGTGTGGACAAATCCCCTATTCTGGTCTCTTGCAAAAACAAAAAGTCAACATCAATTGTGTTGAAAAAAGAAAAGGCCATATAGCGAGCACGCTCGGAAAGAACAGAAGCCACATTAATGGTGGCACATCGTATAGGATGGGGATCCATAATTCCAGATTATAGAGGTAGGACTCCATCTTACTTTCTCTTTGCCTGTTGAGCAGACTCCTCCCCAGAGGAACCTGTTCTTTTGCAGGTGATCCCAAAAGGAAGCACCCCATCAGACGGCAAGACAACCTCTTCCAAACCACCCACCACCACATCCACACCAACAGAAACCATTGAGGCCTCGGCCTCAACCTGCAGGCTACCGCGCCCACCAACACCCTTAGCCTCTGGGGAAGGACCCGGGTCCGGATCTGGAGGTTTTGGTATAGCTGTACCCTCAGACCGAGTCCCGGGAGGATGCATCTCCCCAGGAGCCACTAAAGGGTCAGAAGCATCTGGGGCCAACTCAGGGGTTTCTTCCACACACTCTACCTCCTCCAAAAACACCCCACTCTGCCCCTCTGCAGGCTTATCCACCACCACTGCCTTATCTCCTAGCTCCATCCCCGCTAAATCCCACTCTGGGCTTTCAGTGCCCGATCTCTTCCCCACTCCTCCAGCCTTGCCCTCCTTCGCCCTTTTCTTCCTCCTTTCCCTAGGCTGCGCTCCCGCTGCTGCCTCTCCAAAGGTTGACTTTTTCCCAACCTTTCTTCCCACGACTTTGTTGGGGACAAAGACAAGCTCCTCACCATCCCCCCTTACCACCTCCCCCTCCTCCTTCTCCTCTTTGTCCGAGGTATTAAAATAGAATCTATTAGATAGAGTGACCTTCTCTCCTGTATGCCTTAGCTTTTTTTTCCTCTTTTTCTTTCCCACCTCGACCACCGTAAAGGGAGCATCTTTCTCACCAGCATCTTTACCTGGTGCAATTTCACACCCAGTGGTACTGGCTGCAGGAACCTTGGTTTTTCCTACACCTTCTGGCTCACCCTCTCCTGGTCTCTCCCCATTCCTCTCCATTGCAGTTTCAAAGCCTGCATCCTCACCGCTCACCTGCCCGCTAGTCAAACCACCCCCCACCTCTTCCTGCCTATCCCCCACAACAACTGTCACCCCTAAGCCTTCGTTGTGGGCTGCAGACGGGCAGCGGCTGTAAGGATGACCCACCTTTCCACAGAGGTTACACCTGACCTGCCTGCAATCTTTGGATATGTGCCCTAACCCACTGCACAGCGAGCACTTAATTGCCGTGCAGTCATTAGAAAAATGCCGGAAATCCCCACATTTGTGGCAGACCTTCGGCTGCCCAGGGTAAAATACCTGGATTTTGTCACGTCCTATAAAGGCTGCTGCCGGGATGTGCTTCACTTCAATGCCAACCTGGTGTAACCTGACAAAAATGGAATAGGCACCACCCCATACACCTTTAGTGTAGTCAAACTTCTCCAAGTGGGGAGAAAGTACCACACAGTGTCGCGAGAGCCAGAATAGAATATCTGCCTCCGGCAATGACTCATTCCGGACAAGGATAGTCACCTTCGCCCTGTCCTGATGCGACACCACCAGAGACCTATACCTACAATATGGCTCTATCCCCTTTTTCTCCTCCCACCTACCACTAAAGGCTTGCAGGCCCCTCAAGGACATGAAGCTAAGATCATAATCCGGAGTTCTCACCGGGTGAATGCAAGCGAACAAATCACCCGGTGAGAACCCCAGAGAAAAAACCATGCCCAGGAAGGCGGCCTTTCCAGGCGGCTCACCGCCTCCAACCCACTTCAATTGTACCACATTGCGCCTTTTAATAGGTGCCCCTCCACCACTTCTAATCATCGGGACAACCGGCACCCTGCCCGATACAACATTGGCGTAAGAGGAGGGACCCGGTCTAGGCAGGGTCGAAGGGCCAGCTACGGGCAACGCTAAAGCGGGCACAGGACCCGAACCTACTCCCACACCAGAACCTTCACCAACATTCTCCCTCACCCCTGCCTGCCTGGCCAGATCAGCTTTTATTATGTCCACCGCTGCCAAGGACCTAGCAGGAACACTGATCCCTCCAAATATGGTGTCGACCATTGCCAGCTGGCCCTTATCAAGGGCTGACCTATCCAGTCCAGGAAGTCCTTGTGCCATCTGTGGCACTACTTTAGGTGTGATGACAGCAGACCTCTCCAATGCCTCCACCTCCATGGCAATCGCCACCATCTGGGCTTCAGAGTCCCCAATTGTGGCCTCTCCAAAATGGCCGCCGCCACCAACTGGAGACACATTCGGCAGATACTGCTTTCCACCGCCCTGGACTCCAACAACATGGCCGCCGCCTGATGACGGCCCGACACGCTGCTGCACTTCCTCGGCAGGACCTCCCACTACACCAATAGTAGTGTCGGGGCCTACAGGCACCCGGGGATGATCCACCTCAGTGCCTCCACCACCGGTCAGCACCGGCCCTACCGACGCAGCCTTCGGGGGTGAGACCTGAGCCGCCGCATCGCAGGAAGCTATAGCGGTTGTCCCGGCAACGGCGTCAGCCGCTACCATGGGAACCACCACGCCCCCCGCTCCAGCAAAGCCCGGCTCTGCCCCCAGGAGAGACGCCTCCCCTTGCCCATACTCCGCAACCACCAGCGCCATCTTTGAAAGTCCTCCGGCCGCCTCCCCGCCGGGCGCCATCTTGGGACTCCTGGCCAATAAGACCGCCGCCTCGTCCTTCATACTTCCGTCACCGGCTTCACGGGAATCGGGCATCTCCGTCCCCGCTTCCTCCGGGCATCCAGCCACCTCCAATTTCACACCATCGGCCCCAGCAGCGCCCAGACCATCCACAGCCACACCAGCAGGAAGAACCGGAGCTTCCTCAGCTGCATCAGAGCCTGGTAAGCACTTTTTCTTGTCCTCCTCACGCAGCTGAGAGATTCTCCCTCTCAGCCTTTCCACCTTCTTTCCCAAATCCGCAATTTCACTGCTGAGAATGGGCTTCTGCCAACTTTTAGCACTCTGCCTTTTATTTTTCTTGGCTGAGATCCAGGCCTGAGCACGCCGGACCTCGCGCCTGAGTTCATCCGGCCCTAGGCCTAGAAACTCATCCTCTGTCTCGTCACTCTCTGCCTCCGCTTCACTGCAGCTCCCCTGGCTCAGCACAGATTTACCGCTGGACAACCCCGCGTCCTGGTCCTGGCCATCGGCACAAAGAGCCTCCTCCTCACCGTCCAGACTGGTAAGCACCTTGCTCCCCAGGGTTACTTCACCCAGGGGACCAGCCTCCTCCAGTTTGGAGACTCCCTCCAACACCACCGGGCCCGCAAACACCAGGTCACCGCTGGCCTCTCTGGAGGAGAGCTGGGTTAATAGCACCACAGCCCTCCTCAGACCAGGATCGCTAGGCCCACCACCAGGCCCTCCTCCAGGACCAGAAGCCTGGGGATCGCCATCATCCTCCTCCCCAGGAGGGTCCATCCTCTGCTGGGGGAAACGCTCAGGAGAGACCACTGGCTTCAAATACTACCAGAGGCCTGGGAGCTCTGAAATGGGTGACCTCTCGCCGAGGGATTCAACACATTGTGTGAAATTTTGAGCTGTCTGTGTTTGCTACAAGAGGAGATATCACAAAAAATGCGCTTTTGTTGTTTCCATTGGTTTCAATGCATTTTGGCCTAAAACGAGCATTTGCTGTTTTCTCTTAAATGCAACATGGGAGAAAAAGCATTTCACATCACATTTGTGGGTCTTGGTCTTCAACACATTCTGTGAAATGTTGAGCTGTCTGTGTTTGCTACAAGAGGAGATATCGCAAAGAATGCGCTTTTGTTGTTTCCATTGGTTTCAATGCATTTTGGACTAAAACGAGCATTTGCTGTTTTCTCTTAAATGCAACATTAGAGAAACACCATTTCACATAACATTTGTGGGTCTTGGTCTTCAACACATTCTGTGAAATTTTGAGCTGTCTGTGTTTGATACAAGAGGAGATATCGCGAAGTATGGGTTTTTGCTGTTTCCATTGGTTTCAATGCATTTTGGCCTAAAACGAGCATTTGCTGTTTTCTCTTAAACACAACATGGGAGAAAAACCATTTCACATCACATTTTTGGGTCCTGGTCTTCAACACAATCTGTGAAATTTTTGAGCTGTCTGTGTTTGCTACAAGAGGAGATATCATAAAGAATGTGCTTTTGTTGTTTCCATTGGTTTCAATGCATTTTGGCCTAAAACGAGCATTTGCTGTTTTCTCTTAAATGCAGCTTGGGAGAAAAAACATTTCACATCACGTTTGTGGGTCTTGGTCTTCAACACATTCTGTGAAATTTTGAGCTGTCTATGTTTGCTACAAGAGGAGATATCACAAAGTATGCGCATTTGTTGTTTCCATTGGTTTCAATGCATTTTGGCCTAAAACAAGCATTTGCTGTTTTCTCTTAAATGCAACATGGGAGAAAAACAATTTCACATCACATTTGTGGGTCTTGGTCTTCAACACAATCTGTGAAATTTTGAGCTGTCTGTGCTTGCTACAAGAGGAGATATCGCAAAGAATGCGCTTTTGTTTTTTCCATTGGTTTCAATGCATTTTGGCTTAAAACGAGCATTTGCTGTTTTCTCTTAAATGCAACATTAGAGAAACACCATTTCACATCACATTTGTGGGTCTTTGTCTTCAACACATTCTGTGAAATCTTGAGCAGTCTGTGTTTGATACAAGAGGAGATATCGCGAAGTATGCGCATTTGTTGTTTCCATTGGTTTCAATGCATTTTGGCCTAAATCGAGCATTTGCTGTTTTCTCTTAAATGCAACATGGGAGAAAAACAATTTCACATCACATTTGTGGGTCTTGGTCTTCAACACAATCTGTGAAATTTTGAGCTGTCTGTGCTTGCTACAAGAGGAGATATCACAAAGTATGCGCTTTAGTTGTTTCCATTGGTTTCAATGCATTTTGGCCTAAGACGAGCATTTGCTGTTTTCTCTTAAACGCAACATGGGAGAAAAACCATTTCACATCACATTTGTGGGGGTTGGTCTTAAACACAATCTGTGAAATTTTGAGCTTTCTGTGTTTGCTACAAGAGGAGATATCACAAAGAATGCGCTTTTGTTGTTTCCATTGGTTTCAATGCATTTTGGCCTAAAACGAGCATTTGCTGTTTTCTCTTAAATGCAACATGGGAGAAACACCATTTCACATCACATTTGTGGGTCTTGGTCTTCAACACATTCTGTGAAATTTTGAGCTGTCTGTGTTTGATAGAAGAGGAGATATCGCGAAGTATGGGTTTTTGCTGTTTCCATTGGTTTCAATGCATTTTGGCCTAAAACGAGCATTTGCTGTTTTCTCTTAAACACAACATGGGAGAAAAACCATTTCACATCACGTTTGTGGGTCTTGGTCTTCAACACACTCTGTGAAATTTTGAGCTGTCTGTGCTTGCTACAAGAGGAGATATCACAAAGTATGCACTTTTGTTGTTTCCATTGGTTTCAATGCATTTTGGCCTAAAACGAGCATTTGCTGTTTTCTCTTAAATGCAGCATGGGAGAAAAACCATTTCACATCACATTTGTGGGTCTTGGTCTTCAACACATTCTGTGAAATTTTGAGCTGTGTGTGTTTGCTACAAGAGGAGATATCACAAAGTATTCACATTTGTTGTTTCCATTGGTTTCAATGCATTTTGGCCTAAAACGAGCATTTGCTGTTTTCTCTTAAACGCAACATGGGAGAAAAACCATTTCACATCACATTTGTGGGTCTTGGTCTTAAACACAATCTGTGAAATTTTGAGCGGTCTGTGGTTGCTACAAGAGGAGATATCACAAAGAATGCGCTTTTGTTGTTTCCATTGGTTTCAATGCATTTTGGCCTGAAACGAGCATTTGCTGTTTTCTCTTAAATGCAACATGGGAGAAAAAGCATTTCACATCACATTTGTGGGTCTTGGTCTTCAACACATTCTGTGAAATGTTGAGCTGTCTGTGTTTGCTACAAGAGGAGATATCGCAAAGAATGCGCTTTTGTTGTTTCCATTGGTTTCAATGCATTTTGGCCTAAAACGAGCATTTGCTGTTTTCTCTTAAATGCAACATTAGAGAAACACCATTTCACATAACATTTGTGGGTCTTGGTCTTCAACACATTCTGTGAAAATTTGAGCTGTCTGTGTTTGATACAAGAGGAGATATCGCGAAGTATGGGTTTTTGCTGTTTCCATTGGTTTCAATGCATTTTGGCCTAAAATGAGCATTTGCTGTTTTCTCTTAAACACAACAAGGGAGAAAAACCATTTCACATCACATTTGTGGGTCCTGGTCTTCAACACAATCTGTGAAATTTTTGAGCTGTCTGTGTTTGCTACAAGAGGAGATATCACAAAGAATGTGCTTTTGTTGTTTCCATTGGTTTCATTGCATTTTGGCCTAAAAAGAGCATTTGCTGTTTTCTCTTAAATGCAGTTTGGGATAAAAACCATTTCACATCACGTTTGTGGGTCTTGGTCTTCAACACATTCTGTGAAATTTTGAGCTGTCTGTGTTTGATACAAGAGGAGATATCGCGAAGTATGTGTTTTTGCTGTTTCCATTGGTTTCAATGCATTTTGGCCTAAAACGAGCATTTGCTGTTTTCTCTTAAACACAACATGGGAGAAAAACCATTTCACATCACATTTGTGGGTCCTGGTCTTCAAAACAATCTGTGAAATTTTTGAGCTGTCTGTGTTTGCTACAAGAGGAGATATCATAAAGAATGTGCTTTTGTTGTTTCCATTGGTTTCAATGCATTTTGGCCTAAAACGAGCATTTGCTGTTTTCTCTTAAATGCAGCTTGGGAGAAAAAACATTTCACATCACGTTTGTGGGTCTTGGTCTTCAACACATTCTGTGAAATTTTGAGCTGTCTATGTTTGCTACAAGAGGAGATATCACAAAGTATGCGCATTTGTTGTTTCCATTGGTTTCAATGCATTTTGGCCTAAAACAAGCATTTGCTGTTTTCTCTTAAACGCAACATGGGAGAAAAACAATTTCACATCAAATTTGTGGGTCTTGGTCTTCAACACAATCTGTGAAATTTTGAGCTGTCTGTGCTTGCTACAAGAGGAGATATCGCAAAGAATGCGCTTTTGTTTTTTCCATTGGTTTCAATGCATTTTGGCTTAAAACGAGTATTTGCTGTTTTCTCTTAAATGCAACATTAGAGAAACACCATTTCACATCACATTTGTGGGTCTTTGTCTTCAACACATTCTGTGAAATCTTGAGCAGTCTGTGTTTGATACAAGAGGAGATATCGCGAAGTATGCGCATTTGTTGTTTCCATTGGTTTCAATGCATTTTGGCCTAAATCGAGCATTTGCTGTTTTCTCTTAAACGCAACATGGGAGAAAAACAATTTCACATCACATTTGTGGGTCTTGGTCTTCAACACAATCTGTGAAATTTTGAGCAGTCTGTGCTTGCTACAAGAGGAGATATCACAAAGTATGCGCTTTAGTTGTTTCCATTGGTTTCAATGCATTTTGGCCTAAGACGAGCATTTGCTGTTTTCTCTTAAACGCAACATGGGAGAAAAACCATTTCACATCACATTTGTGGGGGTTGGTCTTAAACACAATCTGTGAAATTTTGAGCTGTCTGTGTTTACTACAAGAGGAGATATCACAAAGAATGCGCTTTTGTTGTTTCCATTGGTTTCAATGCATTTTGGCCTAAAACGAGCATTTGCTGTTTTCTCTTAAATGCAACATGTGAGAAACACCATTTCACATCACATTTGTGGGTCTTGGTCTTCAACACATTCTGTGAAATTTTGAGCTGTTTGTGTTTGATAGAAGAGGAGATATCGCGAAGTATGGGTTTTTGCTGTTTCCATTGGTTTCAATGCATTTTGGCCTAAAACGAGCATTTGCTGTTTTCTCTTAAACACAACATGGGAGAAAAACCATTTCACATCACGTTTGTGGGTCTTGGTCTTCAACACACTCTGTGAAATTTTGAGCTGTCTGTGCTTGCTACAAGAGGAGATATCACAAAGTATGCACTTTTGTTGTTTCCATTGGTTTCAATGCATTTTGGCCTAAAACGAGCATTTGCTGTTTTCTCTTAAATGCAGCATGGGAGAAAAACCATTTCACATCACGTTTGTGGGTCTTGGTCTTCAACACATTCTGTGAAATTTTGAGCTGTCTGTGTTTGCTACAAGAGGAGATATCACAAAGTATTCACATTTGTTGTTTCCATTGGTTTCAATGCATTTTGGCCTAAAACGAGCATTTGCTGTTTTCTCTTAAACGCAACATGGGAGAAAAACCATTTCACATCACATTTGTGGGTCTTGGTCTTAAACACAATCTGTGAAATTTTGAGCGGTCTGTGGTTGCTACAAGAGGAGATATCACAAAGAATGCGCTTTTGTTGTTTCCATTGGTTTCAATGCATTTTGGCCTAAAACGAGCATTTGCTGTTTTCTCTTAAACGCAACATGGGAGAAAAACAATTTCACATCAGATTTGTGGGTCTTGGTCTTCAACACAATCTGTGAAATTTTGAGCTGTCTGTGCTTGCTACAAGAGGAGATATCGCAAAGAATGCGCTTTTGTTTTTTCCATTGGTTTCAATGCATTTTGGCTTATAACGAGCATTTGCTGTTTTCTCTTAAATGCAACATTAGAGAAACACCATTTCACATCACATTTGTGGGTCTTGGTCTTCAACACATTCTGTGAAATTTTGAGCTGTCTATGTTTGCTACAAGAGGAGATATCACAAAGTATGCGCATTTGTTGTTTCCATTGGTTTCAATGCATTTTGGCCTAAAACAAGCATTTGCTGTTTTCTCTTAAACGCAACATGGGAGAAAAACAATTTCACATCACATTTGTGGGTCTTGGTCTTCAACACAATCTGTGAAATTTTGAGCTGTCTGTGCTTGCTACAAGAGGAGATATCGCAAAGAATGCGCTTTTGTTTTTTCCATTGGTTTCAATGCATTTTGGCTTAAAACGAGCATTTGCTGTTTTCTCTTAAATGCAACATTAGAGAAACACCATTTCACATCACATTTGTGGGTCTTTGTCTTCAACACATTCTGTGAAATCTTGAGCAGTCTGTGTTTGATACAAGAGGAGATATCGCGAAGTATGCGCATTTGTTGTTTCCATTGGTTTCAATGCATTTTGGCCTAAATCGAGCATTTGCTGTTTTCTCTTAAACGCAACATGGGAGAAAAACAATTTCACATCACATTTGTGGGTCTTGGTCTTAAACACAATCTGTGAAATTTTGAGCGGTCTGTGGTTGCTACAAGAGGAGATATCACAAAGAATGCGCTTTTGTTGTTTCCATTGGTTTCAATGCATTTTGGCCTAAAACGAGCATTTGCTGTTTTCTCTTAAATGCAACATGGGAGAAAAAGCATTTCACATCACATTTGTGGGTCTTGGTCTTCAACACATTCTGTGAAATGTTGAGCTGTCTGTGTTTGCTACAAGAGGAGATATCGCAAAGAATGCGCTTTTGTTGTTTCCATTGGTTTCAATGCATTTTGGCCTAAAACGAGCATTTGCTGTTTTCTCTTAAATGCAACATTAGAGAAACACCATTTCACATAACATTTGTGGGTCTTGGTCTTCAACACATTCTGTGAAAATATGAGCTGTCTGTGTTTGATACAAGAGGAGATATCGCGAAGTATGGGTTTTTGCTGTTTCCATTGGTTTCAATGCATTTTGGCCTAAAACGAGCATTTGCTGTTTTCTCTTAAACACAACAAGGGAGAAAAACCATTTCACATCACATTTGTGGGTCCTGGTCTTCAACACAATCTGTGAAATTTTTGAGCTGTCTGTGTTTGCTACAAGAGGAGATATCACAAAGAATGTGCTTTTGTTGTTTCCATTGGTTTCATTGCATTTTGGCCTAAAAAGAGCATTTGCTGTTTTCTCTTAAATGCAGTTTGGGAGAAAAACCATTTCACATCACATTTGTGGGTCTTTGTCTTCAACACATTCTGTGAAATCTTGAGCAGTCTGTGTTTGATACAAGAGGAGATATCGCGAAGTATGCACATTTGTTGTTTCCATTGGTTTCAATGCATTTTGGCCTAAATCGAGCATTTGCTGTTTTCTCTTAAACGCAACATGGGAGAAAAACAATTTCACATCACATTTGTGGGTCTTGGTCTTCAACACAATCTGTGAAATTTTGAGCTGTCTGTGCTTGCTACAAGAGGAGATATCACAAAGTATGCGCTTTAGTTGTTTCCATTGGTTTCAATGCATTTTGGCCTAAGACGAGCATTTGCTGTTTTCTCTTAAACGCAACATGGGAGAAAAACCATTTCACATCACATTTGTCGGGGTTGGTCTTAAACACAATCTGTGAAATTTTGAGCTGTCTGTGCTTGCTACAAGAGGAGATATCACAAAGAATGCGCTTTTGTTGTTTCCATTGGTTTCAATGCATTTTGGCCTAAAACGAGCATTTGCTGTTTTCTCTTAAATGCAACATGGGAGAAACACCATTTCACATCACATTTGTGGGTCTTGGTCTTCAACACATTCTGTGAAATTTTGAGCTGTCTGTGTTTGATACAAGAGGAGATATCGCGAAGTATGGGTTTTTGCTGTTTCCATTGGTTTCAATGCATTTTGGCCTAAAACGAGCATTTGCTGTTTTCTCTTAAACACAACATGGGAGAAAAACCATTTCACATCACGTTTGTGGGTCTTGGTCTTCAACACACTCTGTGAAATTTTGAGCTGTCTGTGCTTGCTACAAGAGGAGATATCACAAAGTATGCACTTTTGTTGTTTCCATTGGTTTCAATGCATTTTGGCCTAAAACGAGCATTTGCTGTTTTCTCTTAAATGCAGCATGGGAGAAAAACCATTTCACATCACGTTTGTGGGTCTTGGTCTTCAACACATTCTGTGAAATTTTGAGCTGTCTGTGTTTGCTACAAGAGGAGATATCACAAAGTATTCGTATTTGTTGTTTCCATTGGTTTCAATGCATTTTGGCCTAAAACGAGCATTTGCTGTTTTCTCTTAAACGCAACATGGGAGAAAAACCATTTCACATCACATTTGTGGGTGTTGGTCTTAAACACAATCTGTGAAATTTTGAGCGGTCTGTGGTTGCTACAAGAGGAGATATCACAAAGAATGCGCTTTTGTTGTTTCCATTGGTTTCAATGCATTTTGGCCTAAAACGAGCATTTGCTGTTTTCTCTTAAATGCAACATGGGAGAAAAAGCATTTCACATCACATTTGTGGGTCTTGGTCTTCAACACATTCTGTGAAATGTTGAGCTGTCTGTGTTTGCTACAAGAGGAGATATCGCAAAGAATGCACTTTTGTTGTTTCCATTGGTTTCAATGCATTTTGGCCTAAAACGAGCATTTGCTGTTTTCTCTTAAATGCAACATTAGAGAAACACCATTTCACATAACATTTGTGGGTCTTGGTCTTCAACACATTCTGTGAAATTTTGAGCTGTCTGTGTTTGATACAAGAGGAGATATCGCGAAGTATGGGTTTTTGCTGTTTCCATTGGTTTCAATGCATTTTGGCCTAAAACGAGCATTTGCTGTTTTCTCTTAAACACAACAAGGGAGAAAAACCATTTGACATCACATTTGTGGGTCCTGGTCTTCAACACAATCTGTGAAATTTTTGAGCTGTCTGTGTTTGCTACAAGAGGAGATATCACAAAGAATGTGCTTTTGTTGTTTCCATTGGTTTCATTGCATTTTGGCCTAAAAAGAGCATTTGCTGTTTTCTCTTAAATGCAGTTTGGGAGAAAAACCATTTCACATCACGTTTGTGGGTCTTGGTCTTCAACACATTCTGTGAAATTTTGAGCTGTCTATGTTTGCTACAAGAGGAGATATCACAAAGTATGCGCATTTGTTGTTTCCATTGGTTTCAATGCATTTTGGCCTAAAACGAGCATTTGCTGTTTTCTCTTAAACGCAACATGGGAGAAAAACAATTTCACATCACATTTGTGGGTCTTGGTCTTCAACACAATCTGTGAAATTTTGAGCTGTCTGTGCTTGCTACAAGAGGAGATATCGCAAAGAATGCGCTTTTGTTTTTTCCATTGGTTTCAATGCATTTTGGCTTAAAACGAGCATTTGCTGTTTTCTCTTAAATGCAACATTAGAGAAACACCATTTCACATCACATTTGTGGGTCTTGGTCTTCAACACATTCTGTGAAATTTTGAGCAGTCTGTGTTTGATACAAGAGGAGATATCGCGAAGTATGCGCATTTGTTGTTTCCATTGGTTTCAATGCATTTTGGCCTAAATCGAGCATTTGCTGTTTTCTCTTAAACGCAACATGGGAGAGAAACAATTTCACATCACATTTGTGGGTCTTGGTCTTCAACACAATCTGTGAAATTTTGAGCTGTCTGTGCTTGCTACAAGAGGAGATATCACAAAGTATGCGCTTTAGTTGTTTCCATTGGTTTCAATGCATTTTGGCCTAAGACGAGCATTTGCTGTTTTCTCTTAAATGCAACATGGGAGAAAAACCATTTCATATCACATTTGTGGGTCTTGGTCTTCAACACATTCTGTGAAATTTTGAGCTGTCTGTGTTTGATACAAGAGGAGATATCGCGAAGTATGGGTTTTTGCTGTTTCCATTGGTTTCAATGCATTTTGGCCTAAAACGAGCATTTGCTGTTTTCTCTTACATGCAGCATGGGAGAAAAACCATTTCACATCACGTTTGTGGGTCTTGGTCTTCAACACATTCTGTGAAATTTTGAGCTGTCTGTGTTTGCTACAAGAGGAGATATCACAAAGTATTCACATTTGTTGTTTCCATTGGTTTCAATGCATTTTGGCCTAAAACGAGCATTTGCTGTTTTCTCTTAAACGCAACATGGGAGAAAAACCATTTCACATCACATTTGTGGGTCTTGGTCTTAAACACAATCTGTGAAATTTTGAGCGGTCTGTGGTTGCTACAAGAGGAGATATCACAAAGAATGCGCTTTTGTTGTTTCCATTGGTTTCAATGCATTTTGGCCTAAAACGAGCATTTGCTGTTTTCTCTTAAATGCAACATGGGAGAAAAAGCATTTCACATCACATTTGTGGGTCTTGGTCTTCAACACATTCTGTGAAATGTTGAGCTGTCTGTGTTTGCTACAAGAGGAGATATCGCAAAGAATGCGCTTTTGTTGTTTCCATTGGTTTCAATGCATTTTGGCCTAAAACGAGCATTTGCTGTTTTCTCTTAAATGCAACATTAGAGAAACACCATTTCACATAACATTTGTGGGTCTTGGTCTTCAACACATTCTGTGAAAATTTGAGCTGTCTGTGTTTGATACAAGAGGAGATATCGCGAAGTATGGGTTTTTGCTGTTTCCATTGGTTTCAATGCATTTTGGCCTAAAACGAGCATTTGCTGTTTTCTCTTAAACACAACAAGGGAGAAAAACCATTTCACATCACATTTGTGGGTCCTGGTCTTCAACACAATCTGTGAAATTTTTGAGCTGTCTGTGTTTGCTACAAGAGGAGATATCACAAAGAATGTGCTTTTGTTGTTTCCATTGGTTTCATTGCATTTTGGCCTAAAAAGAGCATTTGCTGTTTTAACTTAAATGCAGTTTGGGAGAAAAACCATTTCACATCACGTTTGTGGGTCTTGGTCTTCAACACATTCTGTGAAATTTTGAGCTGTCTATGTTTGCTACAAGAGGAGATATCACAAAGTATGCGCATTTGTTGTTTCCATTGGTTTCAATGCATTTTGGCCTAAAACGAGCATTTGCTGTTTTCTCTTAAACGCAACATGGGAGAAAAACAATTTCACATCACATTTGTGGGTCTTGGTCTTCAACACAATCTGTGAAATTTTGAGCTGTCTGTGCTTGCTACAAGAGGAGATATCGCAAAGAATGCGCTTTTGTTTTTTCCATTGGTTTCAATGCATTTTGGCTTATAACGAGCATTTGCTGTTTTCTCTAAAATGCAACATTAGAGAAACACCATTTCACATCACATTTGTGGGTCTTGGTCTTCAACACATTCTGTGAAATTTTGAGCTGTCTATGTTTGCTACAAGAGGAGATATCACAAAGTATGCGCATTTGTTGTTTCCATTGGTTTCAATGCATTTTGGCCTAAAACAAGCATTTGCTGTTTTCTCTTAAACGCAACATGGGAGAAAAACAATTTCACATCACATTTGTGGGTCTTGGTCTTCAACACAATCTGTGAAATTTTGAGCTGTCTGTGCTTGCTACAAGAGGAGATATCGCAAAGAATGCGCTTTTGTTTTTTCCATTGGTTTCAATGCATTTTGGCTTAAAACGAGCATTTGCTGTTTTCTCTTAAATGCAACATTAGAGAAACACCATTTCACATCACATTTGTGGGTCTTTGTCTTCAACACATTCTGTGAAATCTTGAGCAGTCTGTGTTTGATACAAGAGGAGATATCGCGAAGTATGCGCATTTGTTGTTTCCATTGGTTTCAATGCATTTTGGCCTAAATCGAGCATTTGCTGTTTTCTCTTAAACGCAACATGGGAGAAAAACCATTTCACATCACATTTGTGGGTCTTGGTCTTAAACACAATCTGTGAAATTTTGAGCGGTCTGTGGTTGCTACAAGAGGAGATATCACAAAGAATGCGCTTTTGTTGTTTCCATTGGTTTCAATGCATTTTGGCCTAAAACGAGCATTTGCTGTTTTCTCTTAAATGCAACATGGGAGAAAAAGCATTTCACATCACATTTGTGGGTCTTGGTCTTCAACACATTCTGTGAAATGTTGAGCTGTCTGTGTTTGCTACAAGAGGAGATATCGCAAAGAATGCGCTTTTGTTGTTTCCATTGGTTTCAATGCATTTTGGCCTAAAACGAGCATTTGCTGTTTTCTCTTAAATGCAACATTAGAGAAACACCATTTCACATAACATTTGTGGGTCTTGGTCTTCAACACATTCTGTGAAAATTTGAGCTGTCTGTGTTTGATACAAGAGGAGATATCGCGAAGTATGGGTTTTTGCTGTTTCCATTGGTTTCAATGCATTTTGGCCTAAAACGAGCATTTGCTGTTTTCTCTTAAACACAACAAGGGAGAAAAACCATTTCACATCACATTTGTGGGTCCTGGTCTTCAACACAATCTGTGAAATTTTTGAGCTGTCTGTGTTTGCTACAAGAGGAGATATCACAAAGAATGTGCTTTTGTTGTTTCCATTGGTTTCATTGCATTTTGGCCTAAAAAGAGCATTTGCTGTTTTAACTTAAATGCAGTTTGGGAGAAAAACCATTTCACATCACGTTTGTGGGTCTTGGTCTTCAACACATTCTGTGAAATTTTGAGCTGTCTATGTTTGCTACAAGAGGAGATATCACAAAGTATGCGCATTTGTTGTTTCCATTGGTTTCAATGCATTTTGGCCTAAAACAAGCATTTGCTGTTTTCTCTTAAACGCAACATGGGAGAAAAACAATTTCACATCACATTTGTGGGTCTTGGTCTTCAACACAATCTGTGAAATTTTGAGCTGTCTGTGCTTGCTACAAGAGGAGATATCGCAAAGAATGCGCTTTTGTTTTTTCCATTGGTTTCAATGCATTTTGGCTTAAAACGAGCATTTGCTGTTTTCTCTTAAATGCAACATTAGAGAAACACCATTTCACATCACATTTGTGGGTCTTTGTCTTCAACACATTCTGTGAAATCTTGAGCAGTCTGTGTTTGATACAAGAGGAGATATCGCGAAGTATGCACATTTGTTGTTTCCATTGGTTTCAATGCATTTTGGCCTAAATCGAGCATTTGCTGTTTTCTCTTAAACGCAACATGGGAGAAAAACAATTTCACATCACATTTGTGGGTCTTGGTCTTCAACACAATCTGTGAAATTTTGAGCTGTCTGTGCTTGCTACAAGAGGAGATATCACAAAGTATGCGCTTTAGTTGTTTCCATTGGTTTCAATGCATTTTGGCCTAAGACGAGCATTTGCTGTTTTCTCTTAAACGCAACATGGGAGAAAAACCATTTCACATCACATTTGTGGGGGTTGGTCTTAAACACAATCTGTGAAATTTTGAGCTGTCTGTGCTTGCTACAAGAGGAGATATCACAAAGAATGTGCTTTTGTTGTTTCCATTGGTTTCAATGCATTTTGGCCTAAAACGAGCATTTGCTGTTTTCTCTTAAATGCAACATGGGAGAAACACCATTTCACATCACATTTGTGGGTCTTGGTCTTCAACACATTCTGTGAAATTTTGAGCTGTCTGTGTTTGATACAAGAGGAGATATCGCGAAGTATGGGTTTTTGCTGTTTCCATTGGTTTCAATGCATTTTGGCCTAAAACGAGCATTTGCTGTTTTCTCTTAAACACAACATGGGAGAAAAACCATTTCACATCACGTTTGTGGGTCTTGGTCTTCAACACACTCTGTGAAATTTTGAGCTGTCTGTGCTTGCTACAAGAGGAGATATCACAAAGTATGCACTTTTGTTGTTTGCATTGGTTTCAATGCATTTTGGCCTAAAACGAGCATTTGCTGTTTTCTCTTAAATGCAGCATGGGAGAAAAACCATTTCACATCACGTTTGTGGGTCTTGGTCTTCAACACATTCTGTGAAATTTTGAGCTGTCTGTGTTTGCTACAAGAGGAGATATCACAAAGTATTCGTATTTGTTGTTTCCATTGGTTTCAATGCATTTTGGCCTAAAACGAGCATTTGCTGTTTTCTCTTAAACGCAACATGGGAGAAAAACCATTTCACATCACATTTGTGGGTGTTGGTCTTAAACACAATCTGTGAAATTTTGAGCGGTCTGTGGTTGCTACAAGAGGAGATATCACAAAGAATGCGCTTTTGTTGTTTCCATTGGTTTCAATGCATTTTGGCCTAAAACGAGCATTTGCTGTTTTCTCTTAAATGCAACATGCGAGAAAAAGCATTTCACATCACATTTGTGGGTCTTGGTCTTCAACACATTCTGTGAAATGTTGAGCTGTCTGTGTTTGCTACAAGAGGAGATATCGCAAAGAATGCACTTTTGTTGTTTCCATTGGTTTCAATGCATTTTGGCCTAAAACGAGCATTTGCTGTTTTCTCTTAAATGCAACATTAGAGAAACACCATTTCACATAACATTTGTGGGTCTTGGTCTTCAACACATTCTGTGAAATTTTGAGCTGTCTGTGTTTGATACAAGAGGAGATATCGCGAAGTATGGGTTTTTGCTGTTTCCATTGGTTTCAATGCATTTTGGCCTAAAACGAGCATTTGCTGTTTTCTCTTAAACACAACAAGGGAGAAAAACCATTTGACATCACATTTGTGGGTCCTGGTCTTCAACACAATCTGTGAAATTTTTGAGCTGTCTGTGTTTGCTACAAGAGGAGATATCACAAAGAATGTGCTTTTGTTGTTTCCATTGGTTTCATTGCATTTTGGCCTAAAAAGAGCATTTGCTGTTTTCTCTTAAATGCAGTTTGGGAGAAAAACCATTTCACATCACGTTTGTGGGTCTTGGTCTTCAACACATTCTGTGAAATTTTGAGCTGTCTATGTTTGCTACAAGAGGAGATATCACAAAGTATGCGCATTTGTTGTTTCCATTGGTTTCAATGCATTTTGGCCTAAAACGAGCATTTGCTGTTTTCTCTTAAACGCAACATGGGAGAAAAACAATTTCACATCACATTTGTGGGTCTTGGTCTTCAACACAATCTGTGAAATTTTGAGCTGTCTGTGCTTGCTACAAGAGGAGATATCGCAAAGAATGCGCTTTTGTTTTTTCCATTGGTTTCAATGCATTTTGGCTTAAAACGAGCATTTGCTGTTTTCTCTTAAATGCAACATTAGAGAAACACCATTTCACATCACATTTGTGGGTCTTGGTCTTCAACACATTCTGTGAAATTTTGAGCAGTCTGTGTTTGATACAAGAGGAGATATCGCGAAGTATGCGCATTTGTTGTTTCCATTGGTTTCAATGCATTTTGGCCTAAATCGAGCATTTGCTGTTTTCTCTTAAACGCAACATGGGAGAGAAACAATTTCACATCACATTTGTGGGTCTTGGTCTTCAACACAATCTGTGAAATTTTGAGCTGTCTGTGCTTGCTACAAGAGGAGATATCACAAAGTATGCGCTTTAGTTGTTTCCATTGGTTTCAATGCATTTTGGCCTAAGACGAGCATTTGCTGTTTTCTCTTAAATGCAACATGGGAGAAAAACCATTTCACATCACATTTGTGGGTCTTGGTCTTCAACACATTCTGTGAAATTTTGAGCTGTCTGTGTTTGATACAAGAGGAGATATCGCGAAGTATGGGTTTTTGCTGTTTCCATTGGTTTCAATGCATTTTGGCCTAAAACGAGCATTTGCTGTTTTCTCTTAAACACAACATGGGAGAAAAACCATTTCACATCACGTTTGTGGGTCTTGGTCTTCAACACACTCTGTGAAATTTTGAGCTCTCTGTGCTTGCTACAAGAGGAGATATCACAAAGTATGCACTTTTGTTGTTTCCATTGGTTTCAATGCATTTTGGCCTAAAACGAGCATTTGCTGTTTTCTCTTAAATGCAGCATGGGAGAAAAACCATTTCACATCACGTTTGTGGGTCTTGGTCTTCAACACATTCTGTGAAATTTTGAGCTGTCTGTGTTTGCTACAAGAGGAGATATCACAAAGTATTCGCATTTGTTGTTTCCATTGGTTTCAATGCATTTTGGCCTAAAAAGAGCATTTGCTGTTTTCTCTTAAATGCAGCTTGGGAGAAAAACCATTTCACATCACGTTTGTGGGTCTTGGTCTTTAACACATTCTGTGAAATTTTGAGCTGTCTATGTTTGCTACAAGAGGAGATATCACACAGTATGCGCATTTGTTGTTTCCATTGGTTTCAATGCATTTTGGCCTAAAACGAGCATTTGCTGTTTTCTCTTAAACGCAACATGGGAGAAAAACAATTTCACATCACATTTGTGGGTCTTGGTCTTCAACACAATCTGTGAAATTTTGAGCTGTCTGTGCTTGCTACAAGAGGAGATATCGCAAAGAATGCGCTTTTGTTTTTTCCATTGGTTTCAATGCATTTTGGCTTAAAACGAGCATTTGCTGTTTTCTCTTAAATGCAACATTAGAGAAACACCATTTCACATCACATTTGTGGGTCTTGGTCTTCAACACATTCTGTGAAATTTTGAGCAGTCTGTGTTTGATACAAGAGGAGATATCGCGAAGTATGCGCATTTGTTGTTTCCATTGGTTTCAATGCATTTTGGCCTAAATCGACAATTTGCTGTTTTCTCTTAAACGCAACATGGGAGAAAAACAATTTCACATCACATTTGTGGGTCTTGGTCTTCAACACAATCTGTGAAATTTTGAGCTGTCTGTGCTTGCTACAAGAGGAGATATCACAAAGTATGCGCTTTTGTTGTTTCCATTGGTTTCAATGCATTTTGGCTTAAAACAAGCATTTGCTGTTTTCTCTTAAATGCAACATGGGAGAAAAAGCATTTCACATCACATTTGTGGGTCTTGGTCTTCAACACATTCTGTGAAATTTTGAGCTGTCTGTGTTTGCTACAAGAGGAGATATCACAAAAAATGCGCATTTGTTGTTTCCATTGGATACAATGCATTTTGACCTAAAACAAGCATTTGCTGTTTTCTCTTAAATGCAACATGGGAGAAAAACCATTTCACATCACATTTGTGGGTCTTGGTCTTCAACACAATCTGTGAAATTTTGAGATGTCTGTGTTTGCTACAAGAGGAGATATCACAAAGTATGCGCTTTGTTGTTTCCATTGGTTTCAATGCATTTTTGCCTAAAACGAGCATTTGCTGTTTTCTATTAAACGCAACATGGGAGAAAAACCATTTCACATCACATTTGTGGGTCTAGGTCTTCAACACAATCTGTGAAATTTTGAGCTGTCTGTGTTTGCTACAAGAGGAGATATCACAAAGAATGCGCTTTTGTTTTTTCCATTGGTTTCAATGCATTTTGGCCTAAAACGAGCATTTGCTGTTTTCTCTTAAATGCAACATTAGAGAAACACCATTTCACATCACATTTGTGGGTCTTGGTCTTCAACACATTCTGTGAAATTTTGAGCAGTCTGTGTTTGATACAAGAGGAGATATCGCGAAGTATGGGTTTTTGCTGTTTCCATTGGTTTAATTGCATTTTGGCCTAAAACGAGCATTTGCTGTTTTCTCTTAAACACAACATGGGAGAAAAACCATTTCACATCACGTTTGTGGGTCTTGGTCTTCAACACATTCTGTGAAATTTTGAGCTGTCTGTGTTTGCTACAAGAGGAGATATCACAAAGTATTCGCATTTGTTGTTTCCATTGGTTTCAATGCATTTTGGCCTAAAACGAGCATTTGCTGTTTTCTCTTAAACGCAACATGGGAGAAAAACCATTTCACATCACATTTGTGGGTGTTGGTCTTAAACACAATCTGTGAAATTTTGAGCGGTCTGTGTTTGCTACAAGAGGAGATATCACAAAGAATGTGCTTTTGTTGTTTCCATTGGTTTCAATGCATTTTGGCCTAAAACGAGCATTTGCTGTTTTCTCTTAAATGCAACATGGGAGAAAAAGCATTTCACATCACATTTGTGGGTCTTGGTCTTCAACACATTCTGTGAAATGTTGAGCTGTCTGTGTTTGCTACAAGAGGAGATATCGCAAAGAATGCGCTTTTGTTGTTTCCATTGGTTTCAATGCATTTTGGCCTAAAACGAGCATTTGCTGTTTTCTCTTAAATGCAACATTAGAGAAACACCATTTCACATAACATTTGTGGGTCTTGGTCTTCAACACATTCTGTGAAATTTTGAGCAGTCTGTGTTTGATACAAGAGGAGATATCGCGAAGTATGGGTTTTTGCTGTTTCCATTGGTTTCAATGCATTTTGGCCTAAAACGAGCATTTGCTGTTTTCTCTTAAACACAACATGGGAGAAAAACCATTTCACATCACATTTGTGGGTCCTGGTCTTCAACACAATCTGTGAAATTTTTGAGCTGTCTGTGCTTGCTACAAGAGGAGATATCGCAAAGAATGCGCTTTTGTTTTTTCCATTGGTTTCAATGCATTTTGGCTTAAAACGAGCATTTGCTGTTTTCTCTTAAATGCAACATTAGAGAAACACCATTTCACATCACATTTGTGGGTCTTGGTCTTCAACACATTCTGTGAAATTTTGAGCAGTCTGTGTTTGATACAAGAGGAGATATCGCGAAGTATGCGCATTTGTTGTTTCCATTGGTTTCAATGCATTTTGGCCTAAATCGAGCATTTGCTGTTTTCTCTTAAACGCAACATGGGAGAGAAACAATTTCACATCACATTTGTGGGTCTTGGTCTTCAACACAATCTGTGAAATTTTGAGCTGTCTGTGCTTGCTACAAGAGGAGATATCACAAAGTATGCGCTTTAGTTGTTTCCATTGGTTTCAATGCATTTTGGCCTAAGACGAGCATTTGCTGTTTTCTCTTAAACGCAACATGGGAGAAAAACCATTTCACATCACATTTGTGGGTCTTGGTCTTCAACACATTCTGTGAAATTTTGAGCTGTCTGTGTTTGATACAAGAGGAGATATCGCGAAGTATGGGTTTTTGCTGTTTCCATTGGTTTCAATGCATTTTGGCCTAAAACGAGCATTTGCTGTTTTCTCTTAAACACAACATGGGAGAAAAACCATTTCACATCACGTTTGTGGGTCTTGGTCTTCAACACACTCTGTGAAATTTTGAGCTCTCTGTGCTTGCTACAAGAGGAGATATCACAAAGTATGCACTTTTGTTGTTTCCATTGGTTTCAATGCATTTTGGCCTAAAACGAGCATTTGCTGTTTTCTCTTAAATGCAGCATGGGAGAAAAACCATTTCACATCACGTTTGTGGGTCTTGGTCTTCAACACATTCTGTGAAATTTTGAGCTGTCTGTGTTTGCTACAAGAGGAGATATCACAAAGTATTCGCATTTGTTGTTTCCATTGGTTTCAATGCATTTTGCCCTAAAAAGAGCATTTGCTGTTTTCTCTTAAATGCAGCTTGGGAGAAAAACCATTTCACATCACGTTTGTGGGTCTTGGTCTTTAACACATTCTGTGAAATTTTGAGCTGTCTATGTTTGCTACAAGAGGAGATATCACAAAGTATGCGCATTTGTTGTTTCCATTGGTTTCAATGCATTTTGGCCTAAAACGAGCATTTGCTGTTTTCTCTTAAACGCAACATGGGAGAAAAACAATTTCACATCACATTTATGGGTCTTGGTCTTCAACACAATCTGTGAAATTTTGAGCTGTCTGTGCTTGCTACAAGAGGAGATATCGCAAAGAATGCGCTTTTGTTTTTTCCATTGGTTTCAATGCATTTTGGCTTAAAACGAGCATTTGCTGTTTTCTCTTAAATGCAACATTAGAGAAACACCATTTCACATCACATTTGTGGGTCTTGGTCTTCAACACATTCTGTGAAATTTTGAGCAGTCTGTGTTTGATACAAGAGGAGATATCGTGAAGTATGCGCATTTGTTGTTTCCATTGGTTTCAATGCATTTTGGCCTAAATCGAGCATTTGCTGTTTTCTCTTAAACGCAACATGGGAGAAAAACAATTTCACATCACATTTGTGGGTCTTGGTCTTCAACACAATCTGTGAAATTTTGAGCTGTCTGTGCTTGCTACAAGAGGAGATATCACAAAGTATGCGCTTTTGTTGTTTCCATTGGTTTCAATGCATTTTGGCTTAAAACAAGCATTTGCTGTTTTCTCTTAAATGCAACATGGTAGAAAAAGCATTTCACATCACATTTGTGGGTCTTGGTCTTCAACACATTCTGTGAAATTTTGAGCTGTCTGTGTTTGCTACAAGAGGAGATATCACAAAAAATGCGCATTTGTTGTTTCCATTGGATTCAATGCATTTTGACCTAAAACAAGCATTTGCTGTGTTCTCTTAAATGCAACATGGGAGAAAAACCATTTCACATCACATTTGTGGGTCTTGGTCTTCAACACAATCTGTGAAATTTTGAGATGTCTGTGTTTGCTACAAGAGGAGATATCACAAAGTATGCGCTTTGTTGTTTCCATTGGTTTCAATGCATTTTTGCCTAAAACGAGCATTTGCTGTTTTCTATTAAACGCAACATGGGAGAAAAACCATTTCACATCACATTTGTGGGTCTAGGTCTTCAACACAATCTGTGAAATTTTGAGCTGTCTGTGTTTGCTACAAGAGGAGATATCACAAAGAATGCGCTTTTGTTTTTTCCATTGGTTTCAATGCATTTTGGCCTAAAACGAGCATTTGCTGTTTTCTCTTAAATGCAACATTAGAGAAACACCATTTCACATCACATTTGTGGGTCTTGGTCTTCAACACATTCTGTGAAATTTTGAGCAGTCTGTGTTTGATACAAGAGGAGATATCGCGAAGTATGGGTTTTTGCTGTTTCCATTGGTTTCATTGCATTTTGGCCTAAAACGAGCATTTGCTGTTTTCTCTTAAACGCAACATGGGAGAAAAACAATTTCACATCACGTTTGTGGGTCTTGGTCTTCAACACATTCTGTGAAATTTTGAGCTGTCTGTGTTTGCTACAAGAGGAGATATCACAAAGTATTCGCATTTGTTGTTTCCATTGGTTTCAATGCATTTTGGCCTAAAACGAGCATTTGCTGTTTTCTCTTAAACGCAACATGGGAGAAAAACCATTTCACATCACATTTGTGGGTGTTGGTCTTAAACACAATCTGTGAAATTTTGAGCGGTCTGTGTTTGCTACAAGAGGAGATATCACAAAGAATGTGCTTTTGTTGTTTCCATTGGTTTCAATGCATTTTGGCCTAAAACGAGCATTTGCTGTTTTCTCTTAAATGCAACATGGGAGAAAAAGAATTTCACATCATATTTGTGGGTCTTGGTCTTCAACACATTCTGTGAAATGTTGAGCTGTCTGTGTTTGCTACAAGAGGAGATATCGCAAAGAATGCGCTTTTGTTGTTTCCATTGGTTTCAATGCATTTTGGCCTAAAACGAGCATTTGCTGTTTTCTCTTAAATGCAACATTAGAGAAACACCATTTCACATAACATTTGTGGGTCTTGGTCTTCAACACATTCTGTGAAATTTTGAGCAGTCTGTGTTTGATACAAGAGGAGATATCGCGAAGTATGGGTTTTTGCTGTTTCCATTGGTTTCAATGCATTTTGGCCTAAAACGAGCATTTGCTGTTTTCTCTTAAACACAACATGGGAGAAAAACCATTTCACATCACATTTGTGGGTCCTGGTCTTCAACACAATCTGTGAAATTTTTGAGCTGTCTGTGCTTGCTACAAGAGGAGATATCGCAAAGAATGCGCTTTTGTTTTTTCCATTGGTTTCAATGCATTTTGGCTTAAAACGAGCATTTGCTGTTTTCTCTTAAATGCAACATTAGAGAAACACCATTTCACATCACATTTGTGGGTCTTGGTCTTCAACACATTCTGTGAAATTTTGAGCAGTCTGTGTTTGATACAAGAGGAGATATCGCGAAGTATGCGCATTTGTTGTTTCCATTGGTTTCAATGCATTTTGGCCTAAATCGAGCATTTGCTGTTTTCTCTTAAACGCAACATGGGAGAGAAACAATTTCACATCACATTTGTGGGTCTTGGTCTTCAACACAATCTGTGAAATTTTGAGCTGTCTGTGCTTGCTACAAGAGGAGATATCACAAAGTATGCGCTTTAGTTGTTTCCATTGGTTTCAATGCATTTTGGCCTAAGACGAGCATTTGCTGTTTTCTCTTAAACGCAACATGGGAGAAAAACCATTTCACATCACATTTGTGGGTCTTGGTCTTCAACACATTCTGTGAAATTTTGAGCTGTCTGTGTTTGATACAAGAGGAGATATCGCGAAGTATGGGTTTTTGCTGTTTCCATTGGTTTCAATGCATTTTGGCCTAAAACGAGCATTTGCTGTTTTCTCTTAAACACAACATGGGAGAAAAACCATTTCACATCACGTTTGTGGGTCTTGGTCTTCAACACACTCTGTGAAATTTTGAGCTCTCTGTGCTTGCTACAAGAGGAGATATCACAAAGTATGCACTTTTGTTGTTTCCATTGGTTTCAATGCATTTTGGCCTAAAACGAGCATTTGCTGTTTTCTCTTAAATGCAGCATGGGAGAAAAACCATTTCACATCACGTTTGTGGGTCTTGGTCTTCAACACATTCTGTGAAATTTTGAGCTGTCTGTGTTTGCTACAAGAGGAGATATCACAAAGTATTCGCATTTGTTGTTTCCATTGGTTTCAATGCATTTTGCCCTAAAAAGAGCATTTGCTGTTTTCTCTTAAATGCAGCTTGGGAGAAAAACCATTTCACATCACGTTTGTGGGTCTTGGTCTTTAACACATTCTGTGAAATTTTGAGCTGTCTATGTTTGCTACAAGAGGAGATATCACAAAGTATGCGCATTTGTTGTTTCCATTGGTTTCAATGCATTTTGGCCTAAAACGAGCATTTGCTGTTTTCTCTTAAACGCAACATGGGAGAAAAACAATTTCACATCACATTTGTGGGTCTTGGTCTTCAACACAATCTGTGAAATTTTGAGCTGTCTGTGCTTGCTACAAGAGGAGATATCGCAAAGAATGCGCTTTTGTTTTTTCCATTGGTTTCAATGCATTTTGGCTTAAAACGAGCATTTGCTGTTTTCTCTTAAATGCAACATTAGAGAAACACCATTTCACATCACATTTGTGGGTCTTGGTCTTCAACACATTCTGTGAAATTTTGAGCAGTCTGTGTTTGATACAAGAGGAGATATCGTGAAGTATGCGCATTTGTTGTTTCCATTGGTTTCAATGCATTTTGGCCTAAATCGAGCATTTGCTGTTTTCTCTTAAACGCAACATGGGAGAAAAACAATTTCACATCACATTTGTGGGTCTTGGTCTTCAACACAATCTGTGAAATTTTGAGCTGTCTGTGCTTGCTACAAGAGGAGATATCACAAAGTATGCGCTTTTGTTGTTTCCATTGGTTTCAATGCATTTTGGCTTAAAACAAGCATTTGCTGTTTTCTCTTAAATGCAACATGGGAGAAAAAGCATTTCACATCACATTTGTGGGTCTTGGTCTTCAACACATTCTGTGAAATTTTGAGCTGTCTGTGTTTGCTACAAGAGGAGATATCACAAAAAATGCGCATTTGTTGTTTCCATTGGATTCAATGCATTTTGACCTAAAACAAGCATTTGCTGTGTTCTCTTAAATGCAACATGGGAGAAAAACCATTTCACATCACATTTGTGGGTCTTGGTCTTCAACACAATCTGTGAAATTTTGAGATGTCTGTGTTTGCTACAAGAGGAGATATCACAAAGTATGCGCTTTGTTGTTTCCATTGGTTTCAATGCATTTTTGCCTAAAACGAGCATTTGCTGTTTTCTATTAAACGCAACATGGGAGAAAAACCATTTCACATCACATTTGTGGGTCTAGGTCTTCAACACAATCTGTGAAATTTTGAGCTGTCTGTGTTTGCTACAAGAGGAGATATCACAAAGAATGCGCTTTTGTTTTTTCCATTGGTTTCAATGCATTTTGGCCTAAAACGAGCATTTGCTGTTTTCTCTTAAATGCAACATTAGAGAAACACCATTTCACATCACATTTGTGGGTCTTGGTCTTCAACACATTCTGTGAAATTTTGAGCAGTCTGTGTTTGATACAAGAGGAGATATCGCGAAGTATGGGTTTTTGCTGTTTCCATTGGTTTCATTGCATTTTGGCCTAAAACGAGCATTTGCTGTTTTCTCTTAAACGCAACATGGGAGAAAAACAATTTCACATCACGTTTGTGGGTCTTGGTCTTCAACACATTCTGTGAAATTTTGAGCTGTCTGTGTTTGCTACAAGAGGAGATATCACAAAGTATTCGCATTTGTTGTTTCCATTGGTTTCAATGCATTTTGGCCTAAAACGAGCATTTGCTGTTTTCTCTTAAACGCAACATGGGAGAAAAACCATTTCACATCACATTTGTGGGTGTTGGTCTTAAACACAATCTGTGAAATTTTGAGCGGTCTGTGTTTGCTACAAGAGGAGATATCACAAAGAATGTGCTTTTGTTGTTTCCATTGGTTTCAATGCATTTTGGCCTAAAACGAGCATTTGCTGTTTTCTCTTAAATGCAACATGGGAGAAAAAGAATTTCACATCACATTTGTGGGTCTTGGTCTTCAACACATTCTGTGAAATGTTGAGCTGTCTGTGTTTGCTACAAGAGGAGATATCGCAAAGAATGCGCTTTTGTTGTTTCCATTGGTTTCAATGCATTTTGGCCTAAAACGAGCATTTGCTGTTTTCTCTTAAATGCAACATTAGAGAAACACCATTTCACATAACATTTGTGGGTCTTGGTCTTCAACACATTCTGTGAAATTTTGAGCTGTCTGTGTTTGATACAAGAGGAGATATCGCGAAGTATGGGTTTTTGCTGTTTCCATTGGTTTCAATGCATTTTGGCCTAAAACGAGCATTTGCTGTTTTCTCTTAAACACAACATGGGAGAAAAACCATTTCACATCACATTTGTGGGTCCTGGTCTTCAACACAATCTGTGAAATTTTTGAGCTGTCTGTGTTTGCTACAAGAGGAGATATCACAAAGTATTCGCATTTGTTGTTTCCATTGGTTTCAATGCATTTTGGCCTAAAACGAGCATTTGCTGTTTTCTCTTAAACGCAACATGGGAGAAAAACCATTTCACATCACATTTGTGGGTGTTGGTCTTAAACACAATCTGTGAAATTTTGAGCGGTCTGTTGTTGCTACAAGAGGAGATATCACAAAGAATGCGCTTTTGTTGTTTCCATTGGTTTCAATGCATTTTGGCCTAAAACGAGCATTTGCTGTTTTCTCTTAAATGCAACATGGGAGAAAAAGCATTTCACATCACATTTGTGGGTCTTGGTCTTCAACACATTCTGTGAAATGTTGAGCTGTCTGTGTTTGCTACAAGAGGAGATATCGCAAAGAATGCGCTTTTGTTGTTTCCATTGGTTTCAATGCATTTTGGCCTAAAATGAGCATTTGCTGTTTTCTCTTAAATGCAACATTAGAGAAACACCATTTCACATAACATTTGTGGGTCTTGGTCTTCAACACATTCTGTGAAATTTTGAGCTGTCTGTGTTTGATACAAGAGGAGATATCGCGAAGTATGGGTTTTTGCTGTTTCCATTGGTTTCAATGCATTTTGGCCTAAAACGAGCATTTGCTGTTTTCTCTTAAACACAACATGGGAGAAAAACCATTTCACATCACATTTGTGGGTCCTGGTCTTCAACACAATCTGTGAAATTTTTGAGCTGTCTGTGTTTGCTACAAGAGGAGATATCACAAAGAATGTGCTTTTGTTGTTTCCATTGGTTTCAATGCATTTTGGCCTAAAACGAGCATTTGCTGTTTTCTCTTAAATGCAGCTTGGGAGAAAAACCATTTCACATCACGTTTGTGGGTCTTGGTCTTCAACACATTCTGTGAAATTTTGAGCTGTCTATGTTTGCTACAAGAGGAGATATCACAAAGTATGCGCATTTGTTGTTTCCATTGGTTTCAATGCATTTTGGCCTAAAACGAGCATTTGCTGTTTTCTCTTAAACGCAACATGGGAGAAAAACAATTTCACATCACATTTGTGGGTCTTGGTCTTCAACACAATCTGTGAAATTTTGAGCTGTCTGTGCTTGCTACAAGAGGAAATATCGCAAAGAATGCGCTTTTGTTTTTTCCATTGGTTTCAATGCATTTTGGCTTAAAACGAGCATTTGCTGTTTTCTCTTAAATGCAACATTAGAGAAACACCATTTCACATCACATTTGTGGGTCTTGGTCTTCAACACAATCTGTGAAATTTTGAGCTGTCTATGTTTGCTACAAGAGGAGATATCACAAAGTATGCGCTTTAGTTGTTTCCATTGGTTTCAATGCATTTTGGCCTAAGATGAGCATTTGCTGTTTTCTCTTAAACGCAACATGGGAGAAAAACCATTTCACATCACATTTGTGGGGGTTGGTCTTAAACACAATCTGTGAAATTTTGAGCTGTCCATGTTTGCTACAAGAGGAGATATCACAAAGAATGCGCTTTTGTTGTTTCCATTGGTTTCAATGCATTTTGGCCTAAAACGAGCATTTGCTGTTTTCTCTTAAATGCAACATGGGAGAAACACCATTTCACATCACATTTGTGGGTCTTGGTCTTCAACACATTCCGTGAAATTTTGAGCTGTCTGTGTTTGATACAAGAGGAGATATCGCGAAGTATGGGTTTTTGCTGTTTCCATTGGTTTCAATGCATTTTGGCCTAAAACGAGCATTTGCTGTTTTCTCTTAAACACAACATGGGAGAAAAACCATTTCACATCACATTTGTGGGTCTTGGTCTTCAACACAATCTGTGAATTTTTGAGCTGTATGTGTTTGCTACAAGAGGAGATATCACAAAGAATGTGCTTTTGTTGTTTCCATTGGTTTCAATGCATTTTGGCCTAAAACGAGCATTTGCTGTTTTCTCTTACATGCAGCTTGGGAGAAACACCATTTCACATCAAGTTTGTGGGTCTTTGTCTTCAACACACTCTGTGAAATTTTGAGCTGTCTGTGCTTGCTACAAGAGGAGATATCACAAAGTATGCACTTTTGTTGTTTCCATTGGTTTCAATGCATTTTGGCCTAAAACGAGCATTTGCTGTTTTCTCTTAAATGCAACATTAGAGAAACACCATTTCACATCACATTTGTGGGTCTTGGTCTTCAACACATTCTGTGAAATTTTGAGCTGTCCGTGTTTGATACAAGAGGAGATATCGCAAAGTATGGGTTTTTGCTATTTCCATTGGTTTCAATGCATTTTGGCCTAAAACGAGCATTTGCTGTTTTCTCTTAAACACAACATGGGAGAAAAACCATTTCACATCACATTTGTGGGTCTTGGTCTTCAACACAATCTGTGAAATTTTGAGCTGTATGTGTTTGCTACAAGAGGAGATATCACAAAGAATGTGCTTTTGTTGTTTCCATTGGTTTCAATGCATTTTGGCCTAAAACGAGCATTTGCTGTTTTCTCTTACATGCAGCTTGGGAGAAACACCATTTCACATCACGTTTGTGGGTCTTTGTCTTCAACACACTCTGTGAAATTTTGAGCTGTCTGTGCTTGCTTCAAGAGGAGATATCACAAAGTATGCACTTTTGTTGTTTCCATTGGTTTCAATGCATTTTGGCCTAAAACGAGCATTTGCTGTTTTCTCTTAAATGCAACATTAGAGAAACACCATTTCACATCACATTTGTGGGTCTTGGTCTTCAACACATTCTGTGAAATTTGGAGCTGTCCATGTTTGATACAAGAGGAGATATCGCAAAGTATGGGTTTTTGCTATTTCCATTGGTTTCAATGCATTTTGGCCTAAAACGAGCATTTGCTGTTTTCTCTTAAACACAACATGGGAGAAAAACCATTTCACATCACGTTTGTGGGTCTTGGTCTTCAACACACTCTGTGAAATTTTGAGCTGTCTGTGCTTGCTACAAGAGGAGATATTACAAAGTATGCACTTTTGTTGTTTCCATTGGTTTCAATGCATTTTGGCTTAAAACGAGCATTTGCTGTTTTCTCTTAAATGCAACATTAGAGAAACACCATTTCACATCACATTTGTGTGTCTTGGTCTTCAACACATTCTGTGAAATTTTGAGCAGTCTGTGTTTGATAGAAGAGGAGATATCGCGAAGTATGCGCATTTGTTGTTTCCATTGGTTTTTCATTGCATTTTGGCCTAAATCGAGCATTTGCTGTTTTCTCTTAAATGCAACATGGGAGAAAAACAATTTCACATCACATTTGTGGCTCTTGGTCTTCAACACAATCTGTGAAATTTTGAGCTGTCTGTGCTTGCTACAAGAGGAGATATCACAAAGTATGCGCTTTAGTTGTTTCCATTGGTTTCAATGCATTTTGGCCTAAGACGAGCATTTGCTGTTTTCTCTTAAACGCAACATGGGAGAAAAACCATTTCACATCACATTTGTGGGGGTTGGTCTTAAACACAATCTGTGAAATTTTGAGCTGTCTGTGTTTGCTACAAGAGGAGATATCACAAAGAATGCGCTTTTGTTGTTTCCATTGGTTTCAATGCATTTTGGCCTAAAACGAGCATTTGCTGTTTTCTCTTAAATGCAACATGGGAGAAACACCATTTCACATCACATTTGTGGGTCTTGGTCTTCAACACATTCTGTGAAATTTTGAGCTGTCTGTGTTTGATACAAGAGGAGATATCGCGAAGTATGGGTTTTTGCTGTTTCCATTGGTTTCAATGCATTTTGGCCTAAAACGAGCATTTGCTGTTTTCTCTTAAACACAACATGGGAGAAAAACCATTTCACATCACATTTGTGGGGGGTCTTCAACACAATATGTGAAATTTTGAGCTGTATGTGTTTGCTACAAGAGGAGATATCACAAAGAATGTGCTTTTGTTGTTTCCATTGGTTTCAATGCATTTTGGCCTAAAACGAGCATTTGCTGTTTTCTCTTACATGCAGCTTGGGAGAAACACAATTTCACATCACGTTTGTGGGTCTTTGTCTTCAACACACTCTGTGAAATTTTGAGCAGTCTGTGCTTGCTACAAGAGGAGATATCACAAAGTATGCACTTTTGTTGTTTCCATTGGTTTCAATGCATTTTGGCCTAAAACGAGCATTTGCTGTTTTCTCTTAAATGCAACATTAGAGAAACACCAATTCACATCACATTTGTGGGTCTTGGTCTTCAACACATTCTGTGAAATTTTGAGCTGTCCGTGTTTGATACAAGAGGAGATATCGCAAAGTATGGGTTTTTGCTATTTCCATTGGTTTCAATGCATTTTGGCCTAAAACGAGCATTTGCTGTTTTCTCTTAAACACAACATGGGAGAAAAACCATTTCACATCACATTTGTGGGTCTTGGTCTTCAACACAATCTGTGAAATTTTGAGCTGTATGTGTTTGCTACAAGAGGAGATATCACAAAGAATGTGCTTTTGTTGTTTCCATTGGTTTCAATGCATTTTGGCCTAAAACGAGCATTTGCTGTTTTCTCTTACATGCAGCTTGGGAGAAACACCATTTCACATCACGTTTGTGGGTCTTTGTCTTCAACACACTCTGTGAAATTTTGAGCTGTCTGTGCTTGCTTCAAGAGGAGATATCACAAAGTATGCACTTTTGTTGTTTCCATTGGTTTCAATGCATTTTGGCCTAAAACGAGCATTTGCTGTTTTCTCTTAAATGCAACATTAGAGAAACACCATTTCACATCACATTTGTGGGTCTTGGTCTTCAACACATTCTGTGAAATTTGGAGCTGTCCATGTTTGATACAAGAGGAGATATCGCAAAGTATGGGTTTTTGCTATTTCCATTGGTTTCAATGCATTTTGGCCTAAAACGAGCATTTGCTGTTTTCTCTTAAACACAACATGGGAGAAAAACCATTTCACATCACGTTTGTGGGTCTTGGTCTTCAACACACTCTGTGAAATTTTGAGCTGTCTGTGCTTGCTACAAGAGGAGATATTACAAAGTATGCACTTTTGTTGTTTCCATTGGTTTCAATGCATTTTGGCTTAAAACGAGCATTTGCTGTTTTCTCTTAAATGCAACATTAGAGAAACACCATTTCACATCACATTTGTGGGTCTTGGTCTTCAACACATTCTGTGAAATTTTGAGCAGTCTGTGTTTGATAGAAGAGGAGATATCGCGAAGTATGCGCATTTGTTGTTTCCATTGGTTTTTCATTGCATTTTGGCCTAAATCGAGCATTTGCTGTTTTCTCTTAAATGCAACATGGGAGAAAAACAATTTCACATCACATTTGTGGCTCTTGGTCTTCAACACAATCTGTGAAATTTTGAGCTGTCTGTGCTTGCTACAAGAGGAGATATCACAAAGTATGCGCTTTAGTTGTTTCCATTGGTTTCAATGCATTTTGGCCTAAGACGAGCATTTGCTGTTTTCTCTTAAACGCAACATGGGAGAAAAACCATTTCACATCACATTTGTGGGGGTTGGTCTTAAACACAATCTGTGAAATTTTGAGCTGTCTGTGTTTGCTACAAGAGGAGATATCACAAAGAATGCGCTTTTGTTGTTTCCATTGGTTTCAATGCATTTTGGCCTAAAACGAGCATTTGCTGTTTTCTCTTAAATGCAACATGGGAGAAACACCATTTCACATCACATTTGTGGGTCTTGGTCTTCAACACATTCTGTGAAATTTTGAGCTGTCTGTGTTTGATACAAGAGGAGATATCGCGAAGTATGGGTTTTTGCTGTTTCCATTGGTTTCAATGCATTTTGGCCTAAAACGAGCATTTGCTGTTTTCTCTTAAACACAACATGGGAGAAAAACCATTTCACATCACATTTGTGGGGGGTCTTCAACACAATCTGTGAAATTTTGAGCTGTATGTGTTTGCTACAAGAGGAGATATCACAAAGAATGTGCTTTTGTTGTTTCCATTGGTTTCAATGCATTTTGGCCTAAAACGAGCATTTGCTGTTTTCTCTTACATGCAGCTTGGGAGAAACACAATTTCACATCACGTTTGTGGGTCTTTGTCTTCAACACACTCTGTGAAATTTTGAGCAGTCTGTGCTTGCTACAAGAGGAGATATCACAAAGTATGCACTTTTGTTGTTTCCATTGGTTTCAATGCATTTTGGCCTAAAACGAGCATTTGCTGTTTTCTCTTAAATGCAACATTAGAGAAACACCATTTCACATCACATTTGTGGGTCTTGGTCTTCAACACATTCTGTGAAATTTTGAGCTGTCCGTGTTTGATACAAGAGGAGATATTGCAAAGTATGGGTTTTTGCTATTTCCATTGGTTTCAATGCATTTTGGCCTAAAACGAGCATTTGCTGTTTTCTCTTAAACACAACATGGGAGAAAAACCATTTCACATCACATTTGTGGGTCTTGGTCTTCAACACAATCTGTGAAATTTTGAGCTGTATGTGTTTGCTACAAGAGGAGATATCACAAAGAATGTGCTTTTGTTGTTTCCATTGGTTTCAATGCATTTTGGCCTAAAACGAGCATTTGCTGTTTTCTCTTACATGCAGCTTGGGAGAAACACCATTTCACATCACGTTTGTGGGTCTTTGTCTTCAACACACTCTGTGAAATTTTGAGCTGTCTGTGCTTGCTTCAAGAGGAGATATCACAAAGTATGCACTTTTGTTGTTTCCATTGGTTTCAATGCATTTTGGCCTAAAACGAGCATTTGCTGTTTTCTCTTAAATGCAACATTAGAGAAACACCATTTCACATCACATTTGTGGGTCTTGGTCTTCAACACATTCTGTGAAATTTGGAGCTGTCCATGTTTGATACAAGAGGAGATATCGCAAAGTATGGGTTTTTGCTATTTCCATTGGTTTCAATGCATTTTGGCCTAAAACGAGCATTTGCTGTTTTCTCTTAAACACAACATGGGAGAAAAACCATTTCACATCACGTTTGTGGGTCTTGGTCTTCAACACACTCTGTGAAATTTTGAGCTGTCTGTGCTTGCTACAAGAGGAGATATCACAAAGTATGCACTTTTGTTGTTTCCATTGGTTTCAATGCATTTTGGCCTAAAACGAGCATTTGCTGTTTTCTCTTAAATGCAGCATGGGAGAAAAACCATTTCACATCACGTTTGTGGGTCTTGGTCTTCAACACATTCTGTGAATTTTGAGCTGTCTGTGTTTGCTACAAGAGGAGATATCAGAAAGTATTCGCATTTGTTGTTTCCATTGGTTTCAATGCATTTTGGCCTAAAACGAGCATTTGCTGTTTTCTCTTAAACGCAACATGGGAGAAAAACCATTTCACATCACATATGTGGGTGTTGGTCTTCAACACATTCTGTGAAATTTGGAGCTGTCCATGTTTGATACAAGAGGATATATCGCAAAGTATGGGTTTTTGCTATTTCCATTGGTTTAATGCATTTTGGCCTAAAACGAGCATTTGCTGTTTTCTCTTAAACACAACATGGGAGAAAAACCATTTCACATCACATTTGTGGGTCTTGGTCTTCAACACATTCTGTGAAATTTGGAGCTGTCCATGTTTGATACAAGAGGAGATATCGCAAAGTATGGGTTTTTGCTATTTCCATTGGTTTCAATGCATTTTGGCCTAAAACGAGCATTTGCTGTTTTCTCTTAAACACAACATGGGAGAAAAACCATTTCACATCACGTTTGTGGGTCTTGGTCTTCAACACACTCTGTGAAATTTTGAGCTGTCTGTGCTTGCTACAAGAGGAGATATCACAAAGTATGCACTTTTGTTGTTTCCATTGGTTTCAATACATTTTGGCCTAAAACGAGCATTTGCTGTTTTCTCTTAAATGCAGCATGGGAGAAAAACCATTTCACATCACGTTTGTGGGTCTTGGTCTTCAACACATTCTGTGAATTTTGAGCTGTCTGTGTTTGCTACAAGAGGAGATATCACAAAGTATTCGCATTTGTTGTTTCCATTGGTTTCAATGCATTTTGGCCTAAAACGAGCATTTGCTGTTTTCTCTTAAATGCAACATGGGAGAAAAACCATTTCACATCACATATGTGGGTCTTGGTCTTCAACACATTCTGTGAAATTTTGAGCAGTCTGTGTTTGAAAGAAGAGGAGATATCGCGAAGTATGCGCATTTGTTGTTTCCATTGGTTTTTCATTGCATTTTGGCCTAAATCGAGCATTTGCTGTTTTCTCTTAAATGCAACATGGGAGAAAAACAATTTCACATCACATTTGTGGCTCTTGGTCTTCAACACAATCTGTGAAATTTTGAGCTGTCTGTGCTTGCTACAAGAGGAGATATCACAAAGTATGCGCTTTAGTTGTTTCCATTGGTTTCAATGCATTTTGGCCTAAGACGAGCATTTGCTGTTTTCTCTTAAACGCAACATGGGAGAAAAACCATTTCACATCACATTTGTGGGGGTTGGTCTTAAACACAATCTGTGAAATTTTGAGCTGTCTGTGTTTGCTACAAGAGGAGATATCACAAAGAATGCGCTTTTGTTGTTTCCATTGGTTTCAATGCATTTTGGCCTAAAACGAGCATTTGCTGTTTTCTCTTAAATGCAACATGGGAGAAACACCATTTCACATCACATTTGTGGGTCTTGGTCTTCAACACATTCTGTGAAATTTTGAGCTGTCTGTGTTTGATACAAGAGGAGATATCGCGAAGTATGGGTTTTTGCTGTTTCCATTGGTTTCAATGCATTTTGGCCTAAAACGAGCATTTGCTGTTTTCTCTTAAACACAACATGGGAGAAAAACCATTTCACATCACATTTGTGGGGGGTCTTCAACACAATCTGTGAAATTTTGAGCTGTATGTGTTTGCTACAAGAGGAGATATCACAAAGAATGTGCTTTTGTTGTTTCCATTGGTTTCAATGCATTTTGGCCTAAAACGAGCATTTGCTGTTTTCTCTTACATGCAGCTTGGGATAAACACAATTTCACATCACGTTTGTGGGTCTTTGTCTTCAACACACTCTGTGAAATTTTGAGCAGTCTGTGCTTGCTACAAGAGGAGATATCACAAAGTATGCACTTTTGTTGTTTCCATTGGTTTCAATGCATTTTGGCCTAAAACGAGCATTTGCTGTTTTCTCTTAAATGCAACATTAGAGAAACACCATTTCACATCACATTTGTGGGTCTTGGTCTTCAACACATTCTGTGAAATTTTGAGCTGTCCGTGTTTGATACAAGAGGAGATATCGCAAAGTATGGGTTTTTGCTATTTCCATTGGTTTCAATGCATTTTGGCCTAAAACGAGCATTTGCTGTTTTCTCTTAAACACAACATGGGAGAAAAACCATTTCACATCACATTTGTGGGTCTTGGTCTTCAACACAATCTGTGAAATTTTGAGCTGTATGTGTTTGCTACAAGAGGAGATATCACAAAGAATGTGCTTTTGTTGTTTCCATTGGTTTCAATGCATTTTGGCCTAAAACGAGCATTTGCTGTTTTCTCTTACATGCAGCTTGGGAGAAACACCATTTCACATCACGTTTGTGGGTCTTTGTCTTCAACACACTCTGTGAAATTTTGAGCTGTCTGTGCTTGCTTCAAGAGGAGATATCACAAAGTATGCACTTTTGTTGTTTCCATTGGTTTCAATGCATTTTGGCCTAAAACGAGCATTTGCTGTTTTCTCTTAAATGCAACATTAGAGAAACACCATTTCACATCACATTTGTGGGTCTTGGTCTTCAACACATTCTGTGAAATTTGGAGCTGTCCATGTTTGATACAAGAGGAGATATCGCAAAGTATGGGTTTTTGCTATTTCCATTGGTTTCAATGCATTTTGGCCTAAAACGAGCATTTGCTGTTTTCTCTTAAACACAACATGGGAGAAAAACCATTTCACATCACGTTTGTGGGTCTTGGTCTTCAACACACTCTGTGAAATTTTGAGCTGTCTGTGCTTGCTACAAGAGGAGATATCACAAAGTATGCACTTTTGTTGTTTCCATTGGTTTCAATGCATTTTGGCCTAAAACGAGCATTTGCTGTTTTCTCTTAAATGCAGCATGGGAGAAAAACCATTTCACATCACGTTTCTGGGTCTTGGTCTTCAACACATTCTGTGAATTTTGAGCTGTCTGTGTTTGCTACAAGAGGAGATATCACAAAGTATTCGCATTTGTTGTTTCCATTGGTTTCAATGCATTTTGGCCTAAAACGAGCATTTGCTGTTTTCTCTTAAACGCAACATGAGAGAAAAACCATTTCACATCACATATGTGGGTGTTGGTCTTAAACACAATCTGTGAAATTTTGAGCGGTCTGTTTTTGCTACAAGAGGAGATATCACAAAGAATGCGCTTTTGTTGTTTCCATTGGTTTCAATGCATTTTGGCCTAAAACGAGCATTTGCTGTTTTCTCTTAAATGCAACATGGGAGAAAAAGCATTTCACATCACATTTGTGGGTCTTGGTCTTCAACACATTCTGTGAAATGTTGAGCTGTCTGTGTTTGCTACAAGAGGAGATATCGCAAAGAATGCGCTTTTGTTGTTTCCATTGGTTTCAATGCATTTTGGCCTAAAACGAGCATTTGCTGTTTTCTCTTAAATGCAACATTAGAGAAACACCATTTCACATAACGTTTGTGGGTCTTGGTCTTCAACACATTCTGTGAAATGTTGAGCTGTCTGTGTTTGATACAAGAGGAGATATCGCGAAGTATGGGTTTTTGCTGTTTCCATTGGTTTCAATGCATTTTGGCCTAAAACGAACATTTGCTGTTTTCTCTTAAACACAACATGGGAGAAAAACCATTTCACATCACATTTGTGGGTCTTGGTCTTCAACACATTCTGTGAAATTTTGAGCTGTCCGTGTTTGATACAAGAGGAGATATCGCAAAGTATGGGTTTTTGCTATTTCCATTGGTTTCAATGCATTTTGGCCTAAAACGAGCATTTGCTGTTTTCTCTTAAACACAACATGGGAGAAAAACCATTTCACATCACATTTGTGGGTCTTGGTCTTCAACACAATCTGTGAAATTTTGAGCTGTATGTGTTTGCTACAAGAGGAGATATCACAAAGAATGTGCTTTTGTTGTTTCCATTGGTTTCAATGCATTTTGGCCTAAAATGAGCATTTGCTGTTTTCTCTTACATGCAGCTTGGGAGAAACACCATTTCACATCACTTTTGTGGGTCTTTGTCTTCAACACACTCTGTGAAATTTTGAGCTGTCTGTGCTTGCTTCAAGAGGAGATATCACAAAGTATGCACTTTTGTTGTTTCCATTGGTTTCAATGCATTTTGGCCTAAAACAAGCATTTGCTGTTTTCTCTTAAATGCAACATTAGAGAAACACCATTTCACATCACATTTGTGGGTCTTGGTCTTCAACACATTCTGTGAAATTTGGAGCTGTCCATGTTTGATACAAGAGGAGATATCGCAAAGTATGGGTTTTTGCTATTTCCATTGGTTTCAATGCATTTTGGCCTAAAACGAGCATTTGCTGTTTTCTCTTAAACACAACATGGGAGAAAAACCATTTCACATCACGTTTGTGGGTCTTGGTCTTCAACACACTCTGTGAAATTTTGAGCTGTCTGTGCTTGCTACAAGAGGAGATATCACAAAGTATGCACTTTTGTTGTTTCCATTGGTTTCAATGCATTTTGGCTTAAAACGAGCATTTGCTGTTTTCTCTTAAATGCAACATTAGAGAAACACCATTTCACATCACATTTGTGGGTCTTGGTCTTCAACACATTCTGTGAAATTTTGAGCAGTCTGTGTTTGATAGAAGAGGAGATATCGCGAAGTATGCGCATTTGTTGTTTCCATTGGTTTTTCATTGCATTTTGGCCTAAATCGAGCATTTGCTGTTTTCTCTTAAATGCAACATGGGAGAAAAACAATTTCACATCACATTTGTGGCTCTTGGTCTTCAACACAATTTGTGAAATTTTGAGCTGTCTGTGCTTGCTACAAGAGGAGATATCACAAAGTATGCACTTTTGTTGTTTCCATTGGTTTCAATGCATTTTGGCCTAAAACGAGCATTTGCTGTTTTCTCTTAAACACAACATGGGAGAAAAACCATTTCACATCACGTTTGTGGGTCTTGGTCTTCAACACACTCTGTGAAATTTTGAGCTGTCTGTGCTTGCTACAAGAGGAGATATCACAAAGTATGCACTTTTGTTGTTTCCATTGGTTTCAATGCATTTTGGCCTAAAACGAGCATTTGCTGTTTTCTCTTAAATGCAGCATGGGAGAAAAACCATTTCACATCACGTTTGTGGGTCTTGGTCTTCAACACATTCTGTGAATTTTGAGCTGTCTGTGTTTGCTACAAGAGGAGATATCACAAAGTATTCGCATTTGTTGTTTCCATTGGTTTCAATGCATTTTGGCCTAAAACGAGCATTTGCTGTTTTCTCTTAAACGCAACATGGGAGAAAAACCATTTCACATCACATATGTGGGTGTTGGTCTTAAACACAATCTGTGAAATTTTGAGCGGTCTGTGGTTGCTACAAGAGGAGATATCACAAAGAATGCGCTTTTGTTGTTTCCATTGGTTTCAATGCATTTTGGCCTAAAACGAGCATTTGCTGTTTTCTCTTAAATGCAACATGGGAGAAAAAGCATTTCACATCACATTTGTGGGTCTTGGTCTTCAACACATTCTGTGAAATGTTGAGCTGTCTGTGTTTGCTACAAGAGGAGATATCGCAAAGAATGCGCTTTTGTTGTTTCCATTGGTTTCAATGCATTTTGGCCTAAAACGAGCATTTGCTGTTTTCTCTTAAATGCAACATTAGAGAAACACCATTTCACATAACGTTTGTGGGTCTTGGTCTTCAACACATTCTGTGAAATGTTGAGCTGTCTGTGTTTGATACAAGAGGAGATATCGCGAAGTATGGGTTTTTGCTGTTTCCATTGGTTTCAATGCATTTTGGCCTAAAACGAACATTTGCTGTTTTCTCTTAAACACAACATGGGAGAAAAACCATTTCACATCACATTTGTGGGTCTTGGTCTTCAACACATTCTGTGAAATTTTGAGCTGTCCGTGTTTGATACAAGAGGAGATATCGCAAAGTATGGGTTTTTGCTATTTCCATTGGTTTCAATGCATTTTGGCCTAAAACGAGCATTTGCTGTTTTCTCTTAAACACAACATGGGAGAAAAACCATTTCACATCACATTTGTGGGTCTTGGTCTTCAACACAATCTGTGAAATTTTGAGCTGTATGTGTTTGCTACAAGAGGAGATATCACAAAGAATGTGCTTTTGTTGTTTCCATTGGTTTCAATGCATTTTGGCCTAAAACGAGCATTTGCTGTTTTCTCTTACATGCAGCTTGGGAGAAACACCATTTCACATCACGTTTGTGGGTCTTTGTCTTCAACACACTCTGTGAAATTTTGAGCTGTCTGTGCTTGCTTCAAGAGGAGATATCACAAAGTATGCACTTTTGTTGTTTCCATTGGTTTCAATGCATTTTGGCCTAAAACAAGCATTTGCTGTTTTCTCTTAAATGCAACATTAGAGAAACACCATTTCACATCACATTTGTGGGTCTTGGTCTTCAACACATTCTGTGAAATTTGGAGCTGTCCATGTTTGATACAAGAGGAGATATCGCAAAGTATGGGTTTTTGCTATTTCCATTGGTTTCAATGCATTTTGGCCTAAAACGAGCATTTGCTGTTTTCTCTTAAACACAACATGGGAGAAAAACCATTTCACATCACGTTTGTGGGTCTTGGTCTTCAACACACTCTGTGAAATTTTGAGCTGTCTGTGCTTGCTACAAGAGGAGATATCACAAAGTATGCACTTTTGTTGTTTCCATTGGTTTCAATGCATTTTGGCTTAAAACGAGCATTTGCTGTTTTCTCTTAAATGCAACATTAGAGAAACACCATTTCACATCACATTTGTGGGTCTTGGTCTTCAACACATTCTGTGAAATTTTGAGCAGTCTGTGTTTGATAGAAGAGGAGATATCGCGAAGTATGCGCATTTGTTGTTTCCATTGGTTTTTCATTGCATTTTGGCCTAAATCGAGCATTTGCTGTTTTCTCTTAAATGCAACATGGGAGAAAAACAATTTCACATCACATTTGTGGCTCTTGGTCTTCAACACAATCTGTGAAATTTTGAGCTGTCTGTGCTTGCTACAAGAGGAGATATCACAAAGTATGCGCTTTAGTTGTTTCCATTGGTTTCAATGCATTTTGGCCTAAGACGAGCATTTGCTGTTTTCTCTTAAACGCAACATGGGAGAAAAACCATTTCACATCACATTTGTGGGGGTTGGTCTTAAACACAATCTGTGAAATTTTGAGCTGTCTGTGTTTGCTACAAGAGGAGATATCACAAAGAATGCGCTTTTGTTGTTTCCATTGGTTTCAATGCATTTTGGCCTAAAACGAGCATTTGCTGTTTTCTCTTAAATGCAACATGGGAGAAACACCATTTCACATCACATTTGTGGGTCTTGGTCTTCAACACATTCTGTGAAATTTTGAGCTGTCTGTGTTTGATACAAGAGGAGATATCGCGAAGTATGGGTTTTTGCTGTTTCCATTGGTTTCAATGCATTTTGGCCTAAAACGAGCATTTGCTGTTTTCTCTTAAACACAACATGGGAGAAAAACCATTTCACATCACATTTGTGGGGGGTCTTCAACACAATCTGTGAAATTTTGAGCTGTATGTGTTTGCTACAAGAGGAGATATCACAAAGAATGTGCTTTTGTTGTTTCCATTGGTTTCAATGCATTTTGGCCTAATACGAGCATTTGCTGTTTTCTCTTACATGCAGCTTGGGAGAAACACAATTTCACATCACGTTTGTGGGTCTTTGTCTTCAGCACACTCTGTGAAATTTTGAGCAGTCTGTGCTTGCTACAAGAGGAGATATCACAAAGTATGCACTTTTGTTGTTTCCATTGGTTTCAATGCATTTTGGCCTAAAACGAGCATTTGCTGTTTTCTCTTAAATGCAACATTAGAGAAACACCATTTCACATCACATTTGTGGGTCTTGGTCTTCAACACATTCTGTGAAATTTTGAGCTGTCCGTGTTTGATACAAGAGGAGATATTGCAAAGTATGGGTTTTTGCTATTTCCATTGGTTTCAATGCATTTTGGCCTAAAACGAGCATTTGCTGTTTTCTCTTAAACACAACATGGGAGAAAAACCATTTCACATCACATTTGTGGGTCTTGGTCTTCAACACAATCTGTGAAATTTTGAGCTGTATGTGTTTGCTACAAGAGGAGATATCACAAAGAATGTGCTTTTGTTGTTTCCATTGGTTTCAATGCATTTTGGCCTAAAACGAGCATTTGCTGTTTTCTCTTACATGCAGCTTGGGAGAAACACCATTTCACATCACGTTTGTGGGTCTTTGTCTTCAACACACTCTGTGAAATTTTGAGCTGTCTGTGCTTGCTTCAAGAGGAGATATCACAAAGTATGCACTTTTGTTGTTTCCATTGGTTTCAATGCATTTTGGCCTAAAACGAGCATTTGCTGTTTTCTCTTAAATGCAACATTAGAGAAACACCATTTCACATCACATTTGTGGGTCTTGGTCTTCAACACATTCTGTGAAATTTGGAGCTGTCCATGTTTGATACAAGAGGAAATATCGCAAAGTATGGGTTTTTGCTATTTCCATTGGTTTCAATGCATTTTGGCCTAAAACGAGCATTTGCTGTTTTCTCTTAAACACAACATGGGAGAAAAACCATTTCACATCACGTTTGTGGGTCTTGGTCTTCAACACACTCTGTGAAATTTTGAGCTGTCTGTGCTTGCTACAAGAGGAGATATCACAAAGTATGCACTTTTGTTGTTTCCATTGGTTTCAATGCATTTTGGCCTAAAACGAGCATTTGCTGTTTTCTCTTAAATGCAGCATGGGAGAAAAACCATTTCACATCACGTTTGTGGGTCTTGGTCTTCAACACATTCTGTGAATTTTGAGCTGTCTGTGTTTGCTACAAGAGGAGATATCACAAAGTATTCGCATTTGTTGTTTCCATTGGTTTCAATGCATTTTGGCCTAAAACGAGCATTTGCTGTTTTCTCTTAAACGCAACATGGGAGAAAAACCATTTCACATCACATATGTGGGTGTTGGTCTTCAACACATTCTGTGAAATTTGGAGCTGTCCATGTTTGATACAAGAGGAGATATCGCAAAGTATGGGTTTTTGCTATTTCCATTGGTTTCAATGCATTTTGGCCTAAAACGAGCATTTGCTGTTTTCTCTTAAACACAACATGGGAGAAAAACCATTTCACATCACATTTGTGGGTCTTGGTCTTCAACACATTCTGTGAAATTTGGAGCTGTCCATGTTTGATACAAGAGGAGATATCGCAAAGTATGGGTTTTTGCTATTTCCATTGGTTTCAATGCATTTTGGCCTAAAACGAGCATTTGCTGTTTTCTCTTAAACACAACATGGGAGAAAAACCATTTCACATCACGTTTGTGGGTCTTGGTCTTCAACACACTCTGTGAAATTTTGAGCTGTCTGTGCTTGCTACAAGAGGAGATATCACAAAGTATGCACTTTTGTTGTTTCCATTGGTTTCAATACATTTTGGCCTAAAACGAGCATTTGCTGTTTTCTCTTAAATGCAGCATGGGAGAAAAACCATTTCACATCACGTTTGTGGGTCTTGGTCTTCAACACATTCTGTGAATTTTGAGCTGTCTGTGTTTGCTACAAGAGGAGATATCACAAAGTATTCGCATTTGTTGTTTCCATTGGTTTCAATGCATTTTGGCCTAAAACGAGCATTTGCTGTTTTCTCTTAAATGCAACATGGGAGAAAAACCATTTCACATCACATATGTGGGTCTTGGTCTTCAACACATTCTGTGAAATTTTGAGCAGTCTGTGTTTGATAGAAGAGGAGATATCGCGAAGTATGCGCATTTGTTGTTTCCATTGGTTTTTCATTGCATTTTGGCCTAAATCGAGCATTTGCTGTTTTCTCTTAAATGCAACATGGGAGAAAAACAATTTCACATCACATTTGTGGCTCTTGGTCTTCAACACAATCTGTGAAATTTTGAGCTGTCTGTGCTTGCTACAAGAGGAGATATCACAAAGTATGCGCTTTAGTTGTTTCCATTGGTTTCAATGCATTTTGGCCTAAGACGAGCATTTGCTGTTTTCTCTTAAACGCAACATGGGAGAAAAACCATTTCACATCACATTTGTGGGGGTTGGTCTTAAACACAATCTGTGAAATTTTGAGCTGTCTGTGTTTGCTACAAGAGGAGATATCACAAAGAATGCGCTTTTGTTGTTTCCATTGGTTTCAATGCATTTTGGCCTAAAACGAGCATTTGCTGTTTTCTCTTAAATGCAACATGGGAGAAACACCATTTCACATCACATTTGTGGGTCTTGGTCTTCAACACATTCTGTGAAATTTTGAGCTGTCTGTGTTTGATACAAGAGGAGATATCGCGAAGTATGGGTTTTTGCTGTTTCCATTGGTTTCAATGCATTTTGGCCTAAAACGAGCATTTGCTGTTTTCTCTTAAACACAACATGAGAGAAAAACCATTTCGCATCACATTTGTGGGGGGTCTTCAACACAATCTGTGAAATTTTGAGCTGTATGTGTTTGCTACAAGAGGAGATATCACAAAGAATGTGCTTTTGTTGTTTCCATTGGTTTCAATGCATTTTGGCCTAAAACGAGCATTTGCTGTTTTCTCTTACATGCAGCTTGGGATAAACACAATTTCACATCACGTTTGTGGGTCTTTGTCTTCAACACACTCTGTGAAATTTTGAGCAGTCTGTGCTTGCTACAAGAGGAGATATCACAAAGTATGCACTTTTGTTGTTTCCATTGGTTTCAATGCATTTTGGCCTAAAACGAGCATTTGCTGTTTTCTCTTAAATGCAACATTAGAGAAACACCATTTCACATCACATTTGTGGGTCTTGGTCTTCAACACATTCTGTGAAATTTTGAGCTGTCCGTGTTTGATACAAGAGGAGATATCGCAAAGTATGGGTTTTTGCTATTTCCATTGGTTTCAATGCATTTTGGCCTAAAACGAGCATTTGCTGTTTTCTCTTAAACACAACATGGGAGAAAAACCATTTCACATCACATTTGTGGGTCTTGGTCTTCAACACAATCTGTGAAATTTTGAGCTGTATGTGTTTGCTACAAGAGGAGATATCACAAAGAATGTGCTTTTGTTGTTTCCATTGGTTTCAATGCATTTTGGCCTAAAACGAGCATTTGCTGTTTTCTCTTACATGCAGCTTGGGAGAAACACCATTTCACATCACGTTTGTGGGTCTTTGTCTTCAACACACTCTGTGAAATTTTGAGCTGTCTGTGCTTGCTTCAAGAGGAGATATCACAAAGTATGCACTTTTGTTGTTTCCATTGGTTTCAATGCATTTTGGCCTAAAACGAGCATTTGCTGTTTTCTCTTAAATGCAACATTAGAGAAACACCATTTCACATCACATTTGTGGGTCTTGGTCTTCAACACATTCTGTGAAATTTGGAGCTGTCCATGTTTGATACAAGAGGAGATATCGCAAAGTATGGGTTTTTGCTATTTCCATTGGTTTCAATGCATTTTGGCCTAAAACGAGCATTTGCTGTTTTCTCTTAAACACAACATGGGAGAAAAACCATTTCACATCACGTTTGTGGGTCTTGGTCTTCAACACACTCTGTGAAATTTTGAGCTGTCTGTGCTTGCTACAAGAGGAGATATCACAAAGTATGCACTTTTGTTGTTTCCATTGGTTTCAATGCATTTTGGCCTAAAACGAGCATTTGCTGTTTTCTCTTAAATGCAGCATGGGAGAAAAACCATTTCACATCACGTTTCTGGGTCTTGGTCTTCAACACATTCTGTGAATTTTGAGCTGTCTGTGTTTGCTACAAGAGGAGATATCACAAAGTATTCGCATTTGTTGTTTCCATTGGTTTCAATGCATTTTGGCCTAAAACGAGCATTTGCTGTTTTCTCTTAAACGCAACATGGGAGAAAAACCATTTCACATCACATATGTGGGTGTTGGTCTTAAACACAATCTGTGAAATTTTGAGCGGTCTGTTTTTGCTACAAGAGGAGATATCACAAAGAATGCGCTTTTGTTGTTTCCATTGGTTTCAATGCATTTTGGCCTAAAACGAGCATTTGCTGTTTTCTCTTAAATGCAACATGGGAGAAAAAGCATTTCACATCACATTTGTGGGTCTTGGTCTTCAACACATTCTGTGAAATGTTGAGCTGTCTGTGTTTGCTACAAGAGGAGATATCGCAAAGAATGCGCTTTTGTTGTTTCCATTGGTTTCAATGCATTTTGGCCTAAAACGAGCATTTGCTGTTTTCTCTTAAATGCAACATTAGAGAAACACCATTTCACATAACGTTTGTGGGTCTTGGTCTTCAACACATTCTGTGAAATGTTGAGCTGTCTGTGTTTGATACAAGAGGAGATATCGCGAAGTATGGGTTTTTGCTGTTTCCATTGGTTTCAATGCATTTTGGCCTAAAACGAACATTTGCTGTTTTCTCTTAAACACAACATGGGAGAAAAACCATTTCACATCACATTTGTGGGTCTTGGTCTTCAACACATTCTGTGAAATTTTGAGCTGTCCGTGTTTGATACAAGAGGAGATATCGCAAAGTATGGGTTTTTGCTATTTCCATTGGTTTCAATGCATTTTGGCCTAAAACGAGCATTTGCTGTTTTCTCTTAAACACAACATGGGAGAAAAACCATTTCACATCACGTTTGTGGGTCTTTGTCTTCAACACACTCTGTGAAATTTTGAGCTGTCTGTGCTTGCTTCAAGAGGAGATATCACAAAGTATGCACTTTTGTTGTTTCCATTGGTTTCAATGCATTTTGGCCTAAAACAAGCATTTGCTGTTTTCTCTTAAATGCAACATTAGAGAAACACCATTTCACATCACATTTGTGGGTCCTGGTCTTCAACACATTCTGTGAAATTTGGAGCTGTCCATGTTTGATACAAGAGGAGATATCGCAAAGTATGGGTTTTTGCTATTTCCATTGGTTTCAATGCATTTTGGCCTAAAACGAGCATTTGCTGTTTTCTCTTAAACACAACATGGGAGAAAAACCATTATACATCACGTTTGTGGGTCTTGGTCTTCAACACACTCTGTGAAATTTTGAGCTGTCTGTGCTTGCTACAAGAGGAGATATCACAAAGTATGCACTTTTGTTGTTTCCATTGGTTTCAATGCATTTTGGCTTAAAACGAGCATTTGCTGTTTTCTCTTAAATGCAACATTAGAGAAACACCATTTCACATCACATTTGTGGGTCTTGGTCTTCAACACATTCTGTGAAATTTTGAGCAGTCTGTGTTTGATAGAAGAGGAGATATCGCGAAGTATGCGCATTTGTTGTTTCCATTGGTTTTTCATAGCATTTTGGCCTAAATCGAGCATTTGCTGTTTTCTCTTAAATGCAACATGGGAGAAAAACAATTTCACATCACATTTGTGGCTCTTGGTCTTCAACACAATTTGTGAAATTTTGAGCTGTCTGTGCTTGCTACAAGAGGAGATATCACAAAGTATGCACTTTTGTTGTTTCCATTGGTTTCAATGCATTTTGGCCTAAAACGAGCATTTGCTGTTTTCTCTTAAACACAACATGGGAGAAAAACCATTTCACATCACGTTTGTGGGTCTTGGTCTTCAACACACTCTGTGAAATTTTGAGCTGTCTGTGCTTGCTACAAGAGGAGATATCACAAAGTATGCACTTTTGTTGTTTCCATTGGTTTCAATGCATTTTGGCCTAAAACGAGCATTTGCTGTTTTCTCTTAAATGCAGCATGGGAGAAAAACCATTTCACATCACGTTTGTGGGTCTTGGTCTTCAACACATTCTGTGAATTTTGAGCTGTCTGTGTTTGCTACAAGAGGAGATATCACAAAGTATTCGCATTTGTTGTTTCCATTGGTTTCAATGCATTTTGGCCTAAAACGAGCATTTGCTGTTTTCTCTTAAACGCAACATGGGAGAAAAACCATTTCACATCACATATGTGGGTGTTGGTCTTAAACACAATCTGTGAAATTTTGAGCGGTCTGTGGTTGCTACAAGAGGAGATATCACAAAGAATGCGCTTTTGTTGTTTCCATTGGTTTCAATGCATTTTGGCCTAAAACGAGCATTTGCTGTTTTCTCTTAAATGCAACATGGGAGAAAAAGCATTTCACATCACATTTGTGGGTCTTGGTCTTCAACACATTCTGTGAAATGTTGAGCTGTCTGTGTTTGCTACAAGAGGAGATATCGCAAAGAATGCGCTTTTGTTGTTTCCATTGGTTTCAATGCATTTTGGCCTAAAACGAGCATTTGCTGTTTTCTCTTAAATGCAACATGGGAGAAACACCATTTCACATCACATTTGTGGGTCTTGGTCTTCAACACATTCTGTGAAATGTTGAGCTGTCTGTGTTTGATACAAGAGGAGATATCGCGAAGTATGGGTTTTTGCTGTTTCCATTGGTTTCAATGCATTTTGGCTTAAAACGAGCATTTGCTGTTTTCTCTTAAACACAACATGGGAGAAAAACCATTTCACATCACATTTGTGGGGGGTCTTCAACACAATCTGTGAAATTTTGAGCTGTATGTGTTTGCTACAAGAGGAGATATCACAAAGAATGTGCTTTTGTTGTTTCCATTGGTTTCAATGCATTTTGGCCTAAAACGAGCATTTGCTGTTTTCTCTTACATGCAGCTTGGGAGAAACACCATTTCACATCACGTTTGTGGGTCTTTGTCTTCAACACACTCTGTGAAATTTTGAGCAGTCTGTGCTTGCTACAAGAGGAGATATCACAAAGTATGCACTTTTGTTGTTTCCATTGGTTTCAATGCATTTTGGCCTAAAACGAGCATTTGCTGTTTTCTCTTAAATGCAACATTAGAGAAACACCATTTCACATCACATTTGTGGGTCTTGGTCTTCAACACATTCTGTGAAATTTTGAGCTGTCCGTGTTTGATACAAGAGGAGATATCGCAAAGTATGGGTTTTTGCTATTTCCATTGGTTTCAATGCATTTTGGCCTAAAACGAGCATTTGCTGTTTTCTCTTAAACACAACATGGGAGAAAAACCATTTCACATCACATTTGTGGGTCTTGGTCTTCAACACAATCTGTGAAATTTTGAGCTGTATGTGTTTGCTACAAGAGGAGATATCACAAAGAATGTGCTTTTGTTGTTTCCATTGGTTTCAATGCATTTTGGCCTAAAACGAGCATTTGCTGTTTTCTCTTACATGCAGCTTGGGAGAAACACCATTTCACATCACGTTTGTGGGTCTTTGTCTTCAACACACTCTGTGAAATTTTGAGCTGTCTGTGCTTGCTTCAAGAGGAGATATCACAAAGTATGCACTTTTGTTGTTTCCATTGGTTTCAATGCATTTTGGCCTAAAACGAGCATTTGCTGTTTTCTCTTAAATGCAACATTAGAGAAACACCATTTCACATCACATTTGTGGGTCTTGGTCTTCAACACATTCTGTGAAATTTGGAGCTGTCCATGTTTGATACAAGAGGAGATATCGCAAAGTATGGGTTTTTGCTATTTCCATTGGTTTCAATGCATTTTGGCCTAAAACGAGCATTTGCTGTTTTCTCTTAAACACAACATGGGAGAAAAACCATTTCACATCACGTTTGTGGGTCTTGGTCTTCAACACACTCTGTGAAATTTTGAGCTGTCTGTGCTTGCTACAAGAGGAGATATCACAAAGTATGCACTTTTGTTGTTTCCATTGGTTTCAATGCATTTTGGCTTAAAACGAGCATTTGCTGTTTTCTCTTAAATGCAACATTAGAGAAACACCATTTCACATCACATTTGTGGGTCTTGGTCTTCAACACATTCTGTGAAATTTTGAGCAGTCTGTGTTTGATAGAAGAGGAGATATCGCGAAGTATGCGCATTTGTTGTTTCCATTGGTTTTTCATTGCATTTTGGCCTAAATCGAGCATTTGCTGTTTTCTCTTAAATGCAACATGGGAGAAAAACAATTTCACATCACATTTGTGGCTCTTGGTCTTCAACACAATCTGTGAAATTTTGAGCTGTCTGTGCTTGCTACAAGAGGAGATATCACAAAGTATGCGCTTTTGTTGTTTCCATTGGTTTCAATGCATTTTGGCCTAAGACGAGCATTTGCTGTTTTCTCTTAAATGCAACATGGGAGAAAAACCATTTCACATCACATTTGTGGGGGTTGGTCTTAAACACAATCTGTGAAATTTTGAGCTGTCTGTGTTTGCTACAAGAGGAGATATCACAAAGAATGCGCTTTTGTTGTTTCCATTGGTTTCAATGCATTTTGGCCTAAAACGAGCATTTGCTGTTTTCTCTTAAATGCAACATGGGAGAAACACCATTTCACATCACATTTGTGGGTCTTGGTCTTCAACACATTCTGTGAAATTTTGAGCTGTCTGTGTTTGATACAAGAGGAGATATCGCGAAGTATGGGTTTTTGCTGTTTCCATTGGTTTCAATGCATTTTGGCCTAAAACGAGCATTTGCTGTTTTCTCTTAAACACAACATGGGATAAAAACCATTTCACATCACATTTGTGGGGGGTCTTCAACACAATCTGTGACATTTTGAGCTGTATGTGTTTGCTACAAGAGGAGATATCACAAAGAATGTGCTTTTGTTGTTTCCATTGGTTTCAATGCATTTTGGCCTAAAACGAGCATTTGCTGTTTTCTCTTACATGCAGCTTGGGAGAAACACCATTTCACATCACGTTTGTGGGTCTTTGTCTTCAACACACTCTGTGAAATTTTGAGCAGTCTGTGCTTGCTACAAGAGGAGATATCACAAAGTATGCACTTTTGTTGTTTCCATTGGTTTCAATGCATTTTGGCCTAAAACGAGCATTTGCTGTTTTCTCTTAAATGCAACATTAGAGAAACACCATTTCACATCACATTTGTGGGTCTTGGTCTTCAACACATTCTGTGAAATTTTGAGCTGTCCGTGTTTGATACAAGAGGAGATATCGCAAAGTATGGGTTTTTGCTATTTCCATTGGTTTCAATGCATTTTGGCCTAAAACGAGCAATTGCTGTTTTCTCTTAAACACAACATGGGAGAAAAACCATTTCACATCACATTTGTGGGTCTTGGTCTTCAACACAATCTGTGAAATTTTGAGCTGTATGTGTTTGCTACAAGAGGAGATATCACAAAGAATGTGCTTTTGTTGTTTCCATTGGTTTCAATGCATTTTGGCCTAAAACGAGCATTTGCTGTTTTCTCTTACATGCAGCTTGGGAGAAACACCATTTCACATCACGCTTGTGGGTCTTTGTCTTCAACACACTCTGTGAAATTTTGAGCTGTCTGTGCTTGCTTCAAGAGGAGATATCACAAAGTATGCACTTTTGTTGTTTCCATTGGTTTCAATGCATTTTGGCCTAAAACGAGCATTTGCTGTTTTCTCTTAAATGCAACATTAGAGAAACACGATTTCACATCACATTTGTGGGTCTTGGTCTTCAACACATTCTGTGAAATTTGGAGCTGTCCATGTTTGATACAAGAGGAGATATCGCAAAGTATGGGTTTTTGCTATTTCCATTGGTTTCAATGCATTTTGGCCTAAAACGAGCATTTGCTGTTTTCTCTTAAACACAACATGGGAGAAAAACAATTTCACATCACGTTTGTGGGTCTTGGTCTTCAACACACTCTGTGAAATTTTGAGCTGTCTGTGCTTGCTACAAGAGGAGATATCACAAAGTATGCACTTTTGTTGTTTCCATTGGTTTCAATGCATTTTGGCCTAAAACGAGCATTTGCTTTTTTCTCTTAAATGCAGCATGGGAGAAAAACCATTTCACATCACATTTGTGGGTCTTGGTCTTCAACACATTCTGTGAATTTTGAGCTGTCTGTGTTTGCTACAAGAGGAGATATCACAAAGTATTCGCATTTATTGTTTCCATTGGTTTCAATGCATTTTGGCCTAAAACGAGCATTTGCTGTTTTCTCTTAAACGCAACATGGGAGAAAAACCATTTCACATCACATTTGTGGGTGTTGGTCTTAAACACAATCTGTGAAATTTTGAGCGGTCTGTGGTTGCTACAAGAGGAGATATCACAAAGAATGCGCTTTTGTTGTTTCCATTGGTTTCAATGCATTTTGGCCTAAAACGAGCATTTGCTGTTTTCTCTTAAATGCAACATGGGAGAAAAAGCATTTCACATCACATTTGTGGGTCTTGGTCTTCAACACATTCTGTGAAATGTTGAGCTGTCTGTGTTTGCTACAAGAGGAGATATCGCAAAGAATGCACTTTTGTTGTTTCCATTGGTTTCAATGCATTTTGGCCTAAAACGAGCATTTGCTGTTTTCTCTTAAATGCAACATTAGAGAAACACCATTTCACATAACGTTTGTGGGTCTTGGTCTTCAACACATTCTGTGAAATGTTGAGCTGTCTGTGTTTGATACAAGAGGAGATATCGCGAAGTATGGGTTTTTGCTGTTTCCATTGGTTTCAATGCATTTTGGCCTAAAACGAACATTTGCTGTTTTCTCTTAAACACAACATGGGAGAAAAACCATTTCACATCACATTTGTGGGTCCTGGTCTTCAACACAATCTGTGAAATTTTTGAGCTGTCTGTGTTTGCTACAAGAGGAGATATCACAAAGAATGTGCTTTTGTTGTTTCCATTGGTTTCAATGCATTTTGGCCTAAAACGAGCATTTGCTGTTTTCTCTTAAATGCAGCTTGGGAGAAAAACCATTTCACATCACGTTTGTGGGTCTTGGTCTTCAACACATTCTGTGAAATTTTGAGCTGTCTATGTTTGCTACAAGAGGAGATATCACAAAGTATGCGCATTTCTTGTTTCCATTGGTTTCAATGCATTTTGGCCTAAAACGAGCATTTGCTGTTTTCTCTTAAACGCAACATGGGTAAAAAACAATTTCACATCACATTTGTGGGTCTTGGTCTTCAACACAATCTGTGAAATTTTGAGCTGTCTGTGCTTGCTACAAGAGGAGATATCGCAAAGAATGCGCTTTTGTTTTTTCCATTGGTTTCAATGCATTTTGGCTTAAAACGAGCATTTGCTGTTTTCTCTTAAATGCAACATTAGAGAAACACCATTTCACATCACATTTGTGGGTCTTGGTCTTCAACACATTCTGTGAAATTTTGAGCAGTCTGTGTTTGATACAAGAGGAGATATCGCAAAGTATGCGCATTTGTTGTTTCCATTGGTTTCAAAGCATTTTGGCCTAAATCGAGCATTTGCTGTTTTCTCTTAAATGCAACATGGGAGAAAAACAATTTCACATCACATTTGTGGGTCTTGGTCTTCAACACAATCTGTGAAATTTTGAGCTGTCTGTGCTTGCTACAAGAGGAGATATCACAAAGTATGCGCTTTTGTTGTTTCCATTGGTTTCAATGCATTTTGGCCTAAAACGAGCATTTGCTGTTTTCTCTTACATGCCGCTTGGGAGAAACACCATTTCACATCACGTTTGTGGGTCTTTGTCTTCAACACACTCTGTGAAATTTTGAGCTGTCTGTGGTTGCTACAAGAGGAGATATCACAAAGTATGCACTTTTGTTGTTTCCATTGGTTTCAATGCATTTTGGCCTAAAACGAGCATTTGCTGTTTTCTCTTAAATGCAACATTAGAGAAACAACATTTCACATCACATTTGTGGGTCTTGGTCTTCAACACATTCCGTGAAATTTTGAGCTGTCCGTGTTTGATACAAGAGGAGATATCGCAAAGTATGGGTTTTTGCTATTTCCATTGGTTTCAATGCATTTTGGCCTAAAACGAGCATTTGCTGTTTTCTCTTAAACACAACATGGGAGAAAAACCATTTCACATCACATTTGTTGGTCTTGGTCTTCAACACAATCTGTGAAATTTTGAGCTGTATGTGTTTGCTACAAGAGGGGATATCACAAAGAATGTGCTTTTGTTGTTTCCATTGGTTTCAATGCATTTTGGCCTAAAACGAGCATTTGCTGTTTTCTCTTACATGCAGCTTGGGAGAAAAACCATTTCACATCACGTTTGTGGGTCTTTGTCTTCAACATACTCTGTGAAATTTTGAGCTGTCTGTGCTTGCTACAAGAGGAGATATCACAAAGTATGCACTTTTGTTGTTTCCATTGGTTTCAATGCATTTTGGCCTAAATCGAGCATTTGCTGTTTTCTCTTAAATGCAACATTAGAGAAACACCATTTCACATCACATTTGTGGGTCTTGGTCAACACATTCTGTGAAATTTGGAGCTGTCCATGTTTGATACAAGAGGAGATATCGCAAAGTATGGGTTTTTGCTATTTCCATTGGTTTCAATGCATTTTGGCCTAAAACGAGCATTTGCTGTTTTCTCTTAAACACAACATGGGAGAAAAACCATTTCACATCACATTTGTGGGTCTTGGTCTTCAACACAATCGGTGAAATTTTGAGCTGTCTGTGTTTGATACAAGAGGAGATATCACAAAGAATGCGCTTTTGTTGTTTCCATTGGTTTCAATGCATTCTGGCCTAAAACGAGCATTTGCTGTTTTCTCTTAAATGCAACATGGGAGAAAAAGCATTTCACATCACATTTGTGGGTCTTGGTCTTCAACACATTCTGTGAAATGTTGAGCTGTCTGTGTTTGCTACAAGAGGAGATATCGCAAAGAATGCGCTTTAGTTGTTTCCATTGGTTTCAATGCATTTTGGCCTAAAACGAGCATTTGCTGTTTTCTCTTAAATGCAACATTAGAGAAACACCATTTCACATAACATTTGTGGGTCTTGGTCTTCAACACATTCTGTGAAATTTTGAGCTGTCTGTGTTTGCTACAAGAGGAGATATCACAAAGAATGTGCTTTTGTTGTTTCCATTGGTTTCAATGCATTTTGGCCTAAAACGAGCATTTGCTGTTTTCTCTTAAATGCAGCTTGGGAGAAAAATCATTTCACATCACATTTGTGGGTCTTGGTCTTCAACACATTCTGTGAAATTTTGAGCTGTCTGTGCTTGCTACAAGAGGAGATATCACAAAGTATGCACTTTTGTTGTTTCCTTTGGTTTCAATGCATTTTGGCCTAAAACGAGCATTTGCTGTTTTCTCTTAAACGCAACATGGGAGAAAAACAATTTCACATCACATTTGTGGGTCTTTGTCTTCTACACAATCTGTGAAATTTAGAGCTGTCTGTGCTTGCTACAAGAGGAGATATCACAAAGAATGCGCTTTAGTTGTTTCCATTGGTTTCAATGCATTTTGGCCTAAAACGAGCATTTGCTGTTTTCTCTTAAATGCAACATGGGAGAAAAAGCATTTCACATCACATTTGTGGGTCTTGGTCTTCAACACATTCTGTGAAATTTTGAGCTGTCTGTGTTTGCTACAAGAGGAGATATCACAAAAAATGCGCATTTGTTGTTTCCATTGGATTCAATGCATTTTGGCCTAAAACGAGCATTTGCTGTTTTCTCTTAAATGCAACATGGGAGAAAAACCATTTCACATCACATTTGTGGGTCTTGGTCTTCAACACAATCTGTGAAATTTTGAGCTGTCTGTGTTTGCTACAAGAGGAGATATCACAAAGAATGCGCTTTTGTTGTTTCCATTGGTTTCAATGCATTTTGGCCTAAAACGAGCATTTGCTGTTTTCTATTAAACGCAACATGGGAGAAAAACCATTTCACATCACATTTGTGGGTCTTGGTCTTCAACACAATCTGTGAAATTTTGAGCTGTCTGTGTTTGCTACAAGAGGAGATATCGCAAAGAATGCGCTTTTGTTTTTTCCATTGGTTTCAATCCATTTTGGCTTAAAACGAGCATTTGCTGTTTTCTCTTAAATGCAACATTAGAGAAACACCATTTCACATCACATTTCTGGGTCTTGGTCTTCAACACATTCTGTGAAATTTTGAGCAGTCTGTGTTTGATACAAGAGGAGATATCGCGAAGTATGGGTTTTTGCTGTTTCCATTGGTTTCAATGCATTTTGGCCTAAAACGAGCATTTGCTGTTTTCTCTTAAACACAACATGGGAGAAAAACCATTTCACATCACGTTTGTGGGTCTTGGTCTTCAACACACTCTGTGAAATTTTGAGCTGTCTGTGCTTGCTACAAGAGGAGATATCACAAAGTATGCACTTTTGTTGTTTCCATTGGTTTCAATGCATTTTGGCCTAAAACGAGCATTTGCTGTTTTCTCTTAAATGCAGCATGGGAGAAAAACCATTTCACATCACGTTTGTGGGTCTTGGTCTTCAACACATTCTGTGAAATTTTGAGCTGTCTGTGTTTGCTACAAGAGGAGATATCACAAAGTATTCACATTTGTTGTTTCCATTGGTTTCAATGCATTTTGGCCTAAAACGAGCATTTGCTGTTTTCTCTTAAACGCAACATGGGAGAAAAAACATTTCACATCACATTTGTGGGTGTTGGTCTTAAACACAATCTGTGAAATTTTGAGCGGTCTGTGGTTGCTACAAGAGGAGATATCACAAAGAATGCGCTTTTGTTGTTTCCATTGGTTTCAATGCATTTTGGCCTAAAACGAGCATTTGCTGTTTTCTCTTAAATGCAACATGGGAAAAAAAGCATTTCACATCACATTTGTGGGTCTTGGTCTTCAACACATTCTGTGAAATGTTGAGCTGTCTGTGTTTGCTACAAGAGGAGATATCGCAAAGAATGCGCTTTTGTTGTTTCCATTGGTTTCAAAGCATTTTGGCCTAAAACGAGCATTTGCTGTTTTCTCTTAAATGCAACATTACAGAAACATCATTTCACATAACATTTGTGGGTCTTGGTCTTCAACACATTCTGTGAAATGTTGAGCTGTCTGTGTTTGATACAAGAGGAGATATAGCGAAGTATGGGTTTTTGCTGTTTCCATTGGTTTCAATGCATTTTGGCCTAAAACGAGCATTTGCTGTTTTCTCTTAAACACAACATGGGAGAAAAACCATTTCACATCACATTTGTGGGTCCTGGTCTTCAACACAATCTGTGAAATTTTTGAGCTGTCTGTGTTTGCTACAAGAGGAGATATCACAAAGAATGTGCTTTTGTTGTTTCCATTGGTTTCAATGCATTTTGGCCTAAAACGAGCATTTGCTGTTTTCTCTTAAATGCAGCTTGGGAGAAAAACCATTTCACATCACGTTTGTGGGTCTTTGTCTTCAACACATTCTGTGAAATTTTGAGCTGTCTATGTTTGCTACAAGAGGAGATATCACAAAGTATGTGCATTTGTTGTTTCCATTGGTTTCAATGCATTTTGGCCTAAAACGAGCATTTGCTGTTTTCTCTTAAACGCAACATGGGAGAAAAACAATTTCACATCACGTTTGTGAGTCTTGGTCTTCAACACAATCTGTGAAATTTTGAGCTGTCTGTGCTTGCTACAAGAGGAGATATCGCAAAGAATGTGCTTTTGTTTTTTCCATTGGTTTCAATGCATTTTGGCTTAAAACGAGCATTTGCTGTTTTCTCTTAAATGCAACATGGGAGAAAAACCATTTCACATCACATTTGTGGGGGTTGGTCTTATACACAATCTGTGAAATTTTGAGCTGTCTGTGTTTGCTACAAGAAGAGATATCAGAAAGAATGCGCTTTTGTTGTTTCCATTGGTTTCAATGCATTTTGGCCTAAAACAAGCATTTGCTGTTTTCTCTTAAATGCAACATGGGAGAAACACCATTTCACATCACATTTGTGGGTCTTGGTCTTCAACACAATCTGTGAAATTTTGAGCTGTATGTGTTTGCTACAAGAGGAGATATCACAAAGAATGTGCTTTTGTTGTTTCCATTGGTTTCAATGCATTTTGGCCTAAAACGAGCATTTGCTGTTTTCTCTTACATGCAGCTTGGGAGAAACACCATTTCACATCACGTTTGTGGGTCTTTGTCTTCAACACACTCTGTGAAATTTTGAGCTGTCTGTGCTTGCTACAAGAGGAGATATCACAAAGTATGCACTTTTGTTGTTTCCATTGGTTTCAATGCATTTTGGCCTAAAACGAGCATTTGCTGTTTTCTCTTAAATGCAACATTAGAGAAACACCAATTCACATCACATTTGTGGGTCTTGGTCTTCAACACATTCTGTGAAATTTGGAGCTGTCCGTGTTTGATACAAGAGGAGATATCGCAAAGTATGGGTTTTTGCTATTTCCATTGGTTTCAATGCATTTTGGCCTAAAACGAGCATTTGCTGTTTTCTCTTAAACACAACATGGGAGAAAAACCATTTCACATCACATTTGTGGGTCTTGGTCTTCAACACAATCTGTGAAATTTTGAGCTGTATGTGTTTGCTACAGGAGGAGATATCACAAAGAATGTGCTTTTGTTGTTTCCATTGGTTTCAATGCATTTTGGCCTAAAACGAGCATTTGCTGTTTTCTCTTACATGCAACATTAGAGAAAAACAATTTCACATCACATTTGTGGGTCTTGGTCTTCAACACATTCTGTGAAATATTGAGCTGTCTGTGCTTGCTACAAGAGGAGATATCACAAAGTATGCGCTTTAGTTGTTTCCATTGGTTTCAATGCATTTTGGCCTAAGACGAGCATTTGCTGTTTTCTCTTAAACGCAACATGGGAGAAAAACCATTTCACATCACATTTGTGGGGGTTGGTCTTAAACACAATCTGTGAAATTTTGAGCTGTCTGTGTTTGCTACAAGAGGAGATATCACAAAGAATGCGCTTTTGTTGTTTCCATTGGTTTCAATGCATTTTGGCCTAAAACGAGCATTTGCTGTTTTCTCTTAAATGCAACATGGGAGAAACACCATTTCACATCACATTTGTGGGTCTTGGTCTTCAACACATTCTGTGAAATTTTGAGCTGTCTGTGTTTGATACAAGAGGAGATATCGCGAAGTTTGGGTTTTTGCTGTTTCCATTGGTTTCAATGCATTTTGGCCTAAAACGAGCATTTGCTGTTTTCTCTTAAACACAACATGGGAGAAAAACCATTTCACATCACATTTGTGGGTCTTGGTCTTCAACACAATCTGTGAAATTTTGAGCTGTATGTGTTTGCTACAAGAGGAGATATCACAAAGAATGTGCTTTTGTTTTTTCCATTGGTTTCAATGCATTTTGGCCTAAAACGAGCATTTGCTGTTTTCTCTTACATGCAGCTTGGGAGAAACACCATTTCACATCATGTTTGTGGGTCTTTGTCTTCAACACACTCTGTGAAATTTTGAGCTGTCTGTGCTTGCTACAAGAGGAGATATCACAAAGTATGCACTTTTGTTGTTTCCATTGGTTTCAATGCATTTTGGCCTAAAACGAGCATTTGCTGTTTTCTCTTAAATGCAACATTAGAGAAACACCATTTCACATCACATTTGTGGGTCTTGGTCTTCAACACATTCTGTGAAATTTGGAGCTGTCTGTGTTTGATACAAGAGGAGATATCGCGAAGTTTGGGTTTTTGCTGTTTCCATTGGTTTCAATGCATTTTGGCCTAAAACGAGCATTTGCTGTTTTCTCTTAAACACAACATGGGAGAAAAACCATTTCACATCACATTTGTGGGTCTTGGTCTTCAACACAATCTGTGAAATTTTGAGCTGTATGTGTTTGCTACAAGAGGAGATATCACAAAGAATGTGCTTTTGTTTTTTCCATTGGTTTCAATGCATTTTGGCCTAAAACGAGCATTTGCTGTTTTCTCTTACATGCAGCTTGGGAGAAACACCATTTCACATCATGTTTGTGGGTCTTTGTCTTCAACACACTCTGTGAAATTTTGAGCTGTCTGTGCTTGCTACAAGAGGAGATATCACAAAGTATGCACTTTTGTTGTTTCCATTGGTTTCAATGCATTTTGGCCTAAATCGAGCATTTGCTGTTTTCTCTTAAACGCAACATGGGATAAAAACAATTTCATATCACATTTGTGGGTCTTGGTCTTCAACACAATCTGTGAAATTTTGAGCTGTCTGTGCTTGCTACAAGAGGAGATATCACAAAGTATGCGCTTTAGTTGTTTCCATTGGTTTCAATGCATTTTGGCCTAAGACGAGCATTTGCTGTTTTCTCTTAAATGCAACATGGGAGAAAAACCATTTCACATCACATTTGTGGGGGTTGGTCTTATACACAATCTGTGAAATTTTGAGCTGTATGTGCTTGCTACAGGAGGAGATATCACAAAGAATGTGCTTTTGTTGTTTCCATTGGTTTCAATGCATTTTGGCCTAAAACGAGCATTTGCTGTTTTCTCTTACATGCAACATTAGAGAAACACCATTTCACATCACATTTGTGGGTCTTGGTCTTCAACACATTCTGTGAAATTTTGAGCAGTCTGTGTTTGATACAAGAGGAGATATCGCGAAGTATGCGCATTTGTTGTTTCCATTGGTTTCAATGCATTTTGGCCTAAATCGAGCATTTGCTGTTTTCTCTTAAACGCAACGTGGGAGAAAAACAATTTCACATCACATTTGTGGGTCTTGGTCTTCAACACAATCTGTGAAATATTGAGCTGTCTGTGTTTGCTACAAGAGGAGATATCACAAAGTATGCGCTTTAGTTGTTTCCATTGGTTTCAATGCATTTTGGCCTAAGACGAGCATTTGCTGTTTTCTCTTAAACGCAACATGGGAGAAAAACCATTTCACATCACATTTGTGGGGGTTGGTCTTAAACACAATCTGTGAAATTTTGAGCTGTCTGTGTTTGCTACAAGAGGAGATATCACAAAGAATGCGCTTTTGTTGTTTCCATTGGTTTCAATGCATTTTGGCCTAAAACGAGCATTTGCTGTTTTCTCTTAAATGCAACATGGGAGAAACACCATTTCACATCACATTTGTGGGTCTTGGTCTTCAACACATTCTGTGAAATTTTGAGCTGTCTGTGTTTGATACAAGAGGAGATATCGCGAAGTTTGGGTTTTTGCTGTTTCCATTGGTTTCAATGCATTTTGGCCTAAAACGAGCATTTGCTGTTTTCTCTTAAACACAACATGGGAGAAAAACCATTTCACATCACATTTGTGGGTCTTGGTCTTCAACACAATCTGTGAAATTTTGAGCTGTATGTGTTTGCTACAAGAGGAGATATCACAAAGAATGTGCTTTTGTTTTTTCCATTGGTTTCAATGCATTTTGGCCTAAAACGAGCACTTGCTGTTTTCTCTTACATGCAGCTTGGGAGAAACACCATTTCACATCATGTTTGTGGGTCTTTGTCTTCAACACACTCTGTGAAATTTTGAGCTGTCTGTGCTTGCTACAAGAGGAGATATCACAAAGTATGCACTTTTGTTGTTTCCATTGGTTTCAATGCATTTTGGCCTAAAACGAGCATTTGCTGTTTTCTCTTAAATGCAACATTAGAGAAACACCATTTCACATCAAATTTGTGGGTCTTGGTCTTCAACACATTCTGTGAAATTTGGAGCTGTCCGTGTTTGATACAAGAGGAGATATCACAAAGTATGTGTTTTTGCTATTTCCATTGGTTTCAATGCATTTTGGCCTAAAACGAGCATTTGCTGTTTTCTCTTAAACACAACATGGGAGAAAAACCATTTCACATCACATTTGTGGGTCTTGGTCTTCAACAGAATCTGTGAAATTTTCAGCTGTATGTGTTTGCTACAGGAGGAGATATCACAAAGAATGTGCTTTTGTTGTTTCCATTGGTTTCAATGCATTTTGGCCTAAAACGAGCATTTGCTGTTTTCTCTTACATGCAACAATAGAGAAACACCATTTCACATCACATTTGTGGGTCTTGGTCTTCAACACATTCTGTGAAATTTTGAGCAGTCTGTGTTTGATACAAGAGGAGATATCGCGAAGTATGCGCATTTGTTGTTTCCATTGGTTTCAATGCATTTTGGCCTAAATCGAGCATTTGCTGTTTTCTCTTAAACACAACATGGGAGAAAAACAATTTCACATCACATTTGTGGGTCTTGGTCTTCAACACAATCTGTGAAATTTTGAGCTGTCTGTGCTTGCTACAAGAGGAGATATCACAAAGTATGCGCTTTAGTTGTTTCCATTGGTTTCAATGCATTTTGGCCTAAGACGAGCATTTGCTGTTTACTCTTAAACGCAACATGGGAGAAAAACCATTTCACATCACATTTGTGGGGGTTGGTCTTAAACACAATCTGTGAAATTTTGAGCTGTCTGTGTTTGCTACAAGAGGAGATATCATAAAGAATGCGCTTTTGTTGTTTCCATTGGTTTCAATGCATTTTGGCCTAAAACGAGCATTTGCTGTTTTCTCTTAAATGCAACATGGGAGAAACACCATTTCACATCACATTTGTGGGTCTTGGTCTTCAACACATTCTGTGAAATTTTGAGCTGTCTGTGTTTGATACAAGAGGAGATATCGCGAAGTTTGGGTTTTTGCTGTTTCCATTGGTTTCAATGCATTTTGGCCTAAAACGAGCATTTGCTGTTTTCTCTTAAACACAACATGGGAGAAAAACCATTTCACATCACATTTGTGGGTCTTGGTCTTCAACACAATCTGTGAAATTTTGAGCTGTATGTGTTTGCTACAAGAGGAGATATCACAAAGAATGTGCTTTTGTTTTTTCCATTGGTTTCAATGCATTTTGGCCTAAAACGAGCACTTGCTGTTTTCTCTTACATGCAGCTTGGGAGAAACACCATTTCACATCATGTTTGTGGGTCTTTGTCTTCAACACACTCTGTGAAATTTTGAGCTGTCTGTGCTTGCTACAAGAGGAGATATCACAAAGTATGCACTTTTGTTGTTTCCATTGGTTTCAATGCATTTTGGCCTAAAACGAGCATTTGCTGTTTTCTCTTAAATGCAACATTAGAGAAACACCATTTCACATCACATTTGTGGGTCTTGGTCTTCAACACATTCTGTGAAATTTGGAGCTGTCCGTGTTTGATACAAGAGGAGATATCACAAAGTATGTGTTTTTGCTATTTCCATTGGTTTCAATGCATTTTGGCCTAAAACGAGCATTTGCTGTTTTCTCTTAAACACAACATGGGAGAAAAACCATTTCACATCACATTTGTGGGTCTTGGTCTTCAACACAATCTGTGAAATTTTCAGCTGTATGTGTTTGCTACAGGAGGAGATATCACAAAGAATGTGCTTTTGTTGTTTCCATTGGTTTCAATGCATTTTGGCCTAAAACGAGCATTTGCTGTTTTCTCTTACATGCAACATTAGAGAAACACCATTTCACATCACATTTGTGGGTCTTGGTCTTCAACACATTCTGTGAAATTTTGAGCAGTCTGTGTTTGATACAAGAGGAGATATCGCGAAGTATGCGCATTTGTTGTTTCCATTGGTTTCAATGCATTTTGGCCTAAATCGAGCATTTGCTGTTTTCTCTTAAACGCAACATGGGAGAAAAACAATTTCACATCACATTTGTGGGTCTTGGTCTTCAACACAATCTGTGAAATTTTGAGCTGTCTGTGCTTGCTACAAGAGGAGATATCACAAAGTATGCGCTTTAGTTGTTTCCATTGGTTTCAATGCATTTTGGCCTAAGACGAGCATTTGCTGTTTTCTCTTAAATGCAACATGGGAGAAAAAGCATTTCACATCACATTTGTGGGTCTTGGTCTTCAACACATTCTGTGAAATTTTGAGCTGTCTGTGTTTGCTACAAGAGGAGATATCACAAAAAATGCGCATTTGTTGTTTCCATTGGATTCAATGCATTTTGGCCTAAAACGAGCATTTGCTGTTTTCTCTTAAATGCAACATGGGAGAAAAACCATTTCACATCACATTTGTGGGTCTTGGTCTTCAACACAATCTGTGAAATTTTGAGCTGTCTGTGTTTGCTACAAGAGGAGATATCACAAAGAATGCGCTTTTGTTTTTTCCATTGGTTTCAATGCATTTTGGCCTAAAACGAGCATTTGCTGTTTTCTATTAAACGCAACATGGGAGAAAAACCATTTCACATCACATTTGTGGGTCTTGGTCTTCAACACAATCTGTGAAATTTTGAGCTGTCTGTGTTTGCTACAAGAGGAGATATCGCAAAGAATGCGCTTTTGTTTTTTCCATTGGTTTCAATCCATTTTGGCTTAAAACGAGCATTTGCTGTTTTCTCTTAAATGCAACATTAGAGAAACACCATTTCACATCACATTTCTGGGTCTTGGTCTTCAACACATTCTGTGAAATTTTGAGCAGTCTGTGTTTGATACAAGAGGAGATATCGCGAAGTATGGGTTTTTGCTGTTTCCATTGGTTTCAATGCATTTTGGCCTAAAACGAGCATTTGCTGTTTTCTCTTAAACACAACATGGGAGAAAAACCATTTCACATCACGTTTGTGGGTCTTGGTCTTCAACACACTCTGTGAAATTTTGAGCTGTCTGTGCTTGCTACAAGAGGAGATATCACAAAGTATGCACTTTTGTTGTTTCCATTGGTTTCAATGCATTTTGGCCTAAAACGAGCATTTGCTGTTTTCTCTTAAATGCAGCATGGGAGAAAAACCATTTCACATCACGTTTGTGGGTCTTGGTCTTCAACACATTCTGTGAAATTTTGAGCTGTCTGTGTTTGCTACAAGAGGAGATATCACAAAGTATTCGCATTTGTTGTTTCCATTGGTTTCAATGCATGTTGGCCTAAAACGAGCATTTGCTGTTTTCTCTTAAACGCAACATGGGAGAAAAAACATTTCACATCACATTTGTGGGTGTTGGTCTTAAACACAATCTGTGAAATTTTGAGCGGTCTGTGGTTGCTACAAGAGGAGATATCACAAAGAATGCGCTTTTGTTGTTTCCATTGATTTCAATGCATTTTGGCCTAAAACGAGCATTTGCTGTTTTCTCTTAAATGCAGCTTGGGAGAAAAACCATTTCACATCACGTTTGTGGGTCTTTGTCTTCAACACATTCTGTGAAATTTTGAGCTGTCTATGTTTGCTACAAGAGGAGATATCACAAAGTATGTGCATTTGTTGTTTCCATTGGTTTCAATGCATTTTGGCCTAAAACGAGCATTTGCTGTTTTCTCTTAAACGCAACATGGGAGAAAAACAATTTCACATCACGTTTGTGAGTCTTGGTCTTCAACACAATCTGTGAAATTTTGAGCTGTCTGTGCTTGCTACAAGAGGAGATATCGCAAAGAATGTGCTTTTGTTTTTTCCATTGGTTTCAATGCATTTTGGCTTAAAACGAGCATTTGCTGTTTTCTCTTAAATGCAACATGGGAGAAAAACCATTTCACATCACATTTGTGGGGGTTGGTCTTATACACAATCTGTGAAATTTTGAGCTGTCTGTGTTTGCTACAAGAAGAGATATCAGAAAGAATGCGCTTTTGTTGTTTCCATTGGTTTCAATGCATTTTGGCCTAAAACAAGCATTTGCTGTTTTCTCTTAAATGCAACATGGGAGAAACACCATTTCACATCACATTTGTGGGTCTTGGTCTTCAACACAATCTGTGAAATTTTGAGCTGTATGTGTTTGCTACAAGAGGAGATATCACAAAGAATGTGCTTTTGTTGTTTCCATTGGTTTCAATGCATTTTGGCCTAAAACGAGCATTTGCTGTTTTCTCTTACATGCAGCTTGGGAGAAACACCATTTCACATCACGTTTGTGGGTCTTTGTCTTCAACACACTCTGTGAAATTTTGAGCTGTCTGTGCTTGCTACAAGAGGAGATATCACAAAGTATGCACTTTTGTTGTTTCCATTGGTTTCAATGCATTTTGGCCTAAAACGAGCATTTGCTGTTTTCTCTTAAATGCAACATTAGAGAAACACCAATTCACATCACATTTGTGGGTCTTGGTCTTCAACACATTCTGTGAAATTTGGAGCTGTCCGTGTTTGATACAAGAGGAGATATCGCAAAGTATGGGTTTTTGCTATTTCCATTGGTTTCAATGCATTTTGGCCTAAAACGAGCATTTGCTGTTTTCTCTTAAACACAACATGGGAGAAAAACCATTTCACATCACATTTGTGGGTCTTGGTCTTCAACACAATCTGTGAAATTTTGAGCTGTATGTGTTTGCTACAGGAGGAGATATCACAAAGAATGTGCTTTTGTTGTTTCCATTGGTTTCAATGCATTTTGGCCTAAAACGAGCATTTGCTGTTTTCTCTTACATGCAACATTAGAGAAAAACAATTTCACATCACATTTGTGGGTCTTGGTCTTCAACACAATCTGTGAAATATTGAGCTGTCTGTGCTTGCTACAAGAGGAGATATCACAAAGTATGCGCTTTAGTTGTTTCCATTGGTTTCAATGCATTTTGGCCTAAGACGAGCATTTGCTGTTTTCTCTTAAACGCAACATGGGAGAAAAACCATTTCACATCACATTTGTGGGGGTTGGTCTTAAACACAATCTGTGAAATTTTGAGCTGTCTGTGTTTGCTACAAGAGGAGATATCACAAAGAATGCGCTTTTGTTGTTTCCATTGGTTTCAATGCATTTTGGCCTAAAACGAGCATTTGCTGTTTTCTCTTAAATGCAACATGGGAGAAACACCATTTCACATCACATTTGTGGGTCTTGGTCTTCAACACATTCTGTGAAATTTTGAGCTGTCTGTGTTTGATACAAGAGGAGATATCGCGAAGTTTGGGTTTTTGCTGTTTCCATTGGTTTCAATGCATTTTGGCCTAAAACGAGCATTTGCTGTTTTCTCTTAAACACAACATGGGAGAAAAACCATTTCACATCACATTTGTGGGTCTTGGTCTTCAACACAATCTGTGAAATTTTGAGCTGTATGTGTTTGCTACAAGAGGAGATATCACAAAGAATGTGCTTTTGTTTTTTCCATTGGTTTCAATGCATTTTGGCCTAAAACGAGCATTTGCTGTTTTCTCTTACATGCAGCTTGGGAGAAACACCATTTCACATCATGTTTGTGGGTCTTTGTCTTCAACACACTCTGTGAAATTTTGAGCTGTCTGTGCTTGCTACAAGAGGAGATATCACAAAGTATGCACTTTTGTTGTTTCCATTGGTTTCAATGCATTTTGGCCTAAAACGAGCATTTGCTGTTTTCTCTTAAATGCAACATTAGAGAAACACCATTTCACATCACATTTGTGGGTCTTGGTCTTCAACACATTCTGTGAAATTTGGAGCTGTCTGTGTTTGATACAAGAGGAGATATCGCGAAGTTTGGGTTTTTGCTGTTTCCATTGGTTTCAATGCATTTTGGCCTAAAACGAGCATTTGCTGTTTTCTCTTAAACACAACATGGGAGAAAAACCATTTCACATCACATTTGTGGGTCTTGGTCTTCAACACAATCTGTGAAATTTTGAGCTGTATGTGTTTGCTACAAGAGGAGATATCACAAAGAATGTGCTTTTGTTTTTTCCATTGGTTTCAATGCATTTTGGCCTAAAACGAGCATTTGCTGTTTTCTCTTACATGCAGCTTGGGAGAAACACCATTTCACATCATGTTTGTGGGTCTTTGTCTTCAACACACTCTGTGAAATTTTGAGCTGTCTGTGCTTGCTACAAGAGGAGATATCACAAAGTATGCACTTTTGTTGTTTCCATTGGTTTCAATGCATTTTGGCCTAAAACGAGCATTTGCTGTTTTCTCTTAAATGCAACATTAGAGAAACACCATTTCACATCACATTTGTGGGTCTTGGTCTTCAACACATTCTGTGAAATTTGGAGCTGTCCGTGTTTGATACAAGAGGAGATATCACAAAGTATGTGTTTTTGCTATTTCCATTGGTTTCAATGCATTTTGGCCTAAAACGAGCATTTGCTGTTTTCTCTTAAATGCAACATTAGAGAAACACCATTTCACATCACATTTGTGGGTCTTGGTCTTCAACACATTCTGTGAAATTTTGAGCTGTCTGTGTTTGATACAAGAGGAGATATCGCGAAGTTTGGGTTTTTGCTGTTTCCATTGGTTTCAATGCATTTTGGCCTAAAACGAGCATTTGCTGTTTTCTCTTAAACACAACAATGGAGAAAAACCATTTCACATCACATTTGTGGGTCTTGGTCTTCAACACAATCTGTGAAATTTTGAGCTGTATGTGTTTGCTACAAGAGGAGATATCACAAAGAATGTGCTTTTGTTTTTTCCATTGGTTTCAATGCATTTTGGCCTAAAACGAGCACTTGCTGTTTTCTCTTACATGCAGCTTGGGAGAAACACCATTTCACATCATGTTTGTGGGTCTTTGTCTTCAACACACTCTGTGAAATTTTGAGCTGTCTGTGCTTGCTACAAGAGGAGATATCACAAAGTATGCACTTTTGTTGTTTCCATTGGTTTCAATGCATTTTGGCCTAAAACGAGCATTTGCTGTTTTCTCTTAAATGCAACATTAGAGAAACACCATTTCACATCACATTTGTGGGTCTTGGTCTTCAACACATTCTGTGAAATTTGGAGCTGTCCGTGTTTGATACAAGAGGAGATATCACAAAGTATGTGTTTTTGCTATTTCCATTGGTTTCAATGCATTTTGGCCTAAAACGAGCATTTGCTGTTTTCTCTTAAACACAACATGGGAGAAAAACCATTTCACATCACATTTGTGGGTCTTGGTCTTCAACACAATCTGTGAAATTTTCAGCTGTATGTGTTTGCTACAGGAGGAGATATCACAAAGAATGTGCTTTTGTTGTTTCCATTGGTTTCAATGCATTTTGGCCTAAAACGAGCATTTGCTGTTTTCTCTTACATGCAACATTAGAGAAACACCATTTCACATCACATTTGTGGGTCTTGGTCTTCAACACATTCTGTGAAATTTTGAGCAGTCTGTGTTTGATACAAGAGGAGATATCGCGAAGTATGCGCATTTGTTGTTTCCATTGGTTTCAATGCATTTTGGCCTAAATCGAGCATTTGCTGTTTTCTCTTAAACGCAACATGGGAGAAAAACAATTTCACATCACATTTGTGGGTCTTGGTCTTCAACACAATCTGTGAAATTTTGAGCTGTCTGTGCTTGCTACAAGAGGAGATATCACAAAGTATGCGCTTTAGTTGTTTCCATTGGTTTCAATGCATTTTGGCCTAAGACGAGCATTTGCTGTTTTCTCTTAAATGCAACATGGGAGAAAAAGCATTTCACATCACATTTGTGGGTCTTGGTCTTCAACACATTCTGTGAAATTTTGAGCTGTCTGTGTTTGCTACAAGAGGAGATATCACAAAAAATGCGCATTTGTTGTTTCCATTGGATTCAATGCATTTTGGCCTAAAACGAGCATTTGCTGTTTTCTCTTAAATGCAACATGGGAGAAAAACCATTTCACATCACATTTGTGGGTCTTGGTCTTCAACACAATCTGTGAAATTTTGAGCTGTCTGTGTTTGCTACAAGAGGAGATATCACAAAGAATGCGCTTTTGTTGTTTCCATTGGTTTCAATGCATTTTGGCCTAAAACGAGCATTTGCTGTTTTCTATTAAACGCAACATGGGAGAAAAACCATTTCACATCACATTTGTGGGTCTTGGTCTTCAACACAATCTGTGAAATTTTGAGCTGTCTGTGTTTGCTACAAGAGGAGATATCGCAAAGAATGCGCTTTTGTTTTTTCCATTGGTTTCAATCCATTTTGGCTTAAAACGAGCATTTGCTGTTTTCTCTTAAATGCAACATTAGAGAAACACCATTTCACATCACATTTCTGGGTCTTGGTCTTCAACACATTCTGTGAAATTTTGAGCAGTCTGTGTTTGATACAAGAGGAGATATCGCGAAGTATGGGTTTTTGCTGTTTCCATTGGTTTCAATGCATTTTGGCCTAAAACGAGCATTTGCTGTTTTCTCTTAAACACAACATGGGAGAAAAACCATTTCACATCACGTTTGTGGGTCTTGGTCTTCAACACACTCTGTGAAATTTTGAGCTGTCTGTGCTTGCTACAAGAGGAGATATCACAAAGTATGCACTTTTGTTGTTTCCATTGGTTTCAATGCATTTTGGCCTAAAACGAGCATTTGCTGTTTTCTCTTAAATGCAGCATGGGAGAAAAACCATTTCACATCACGTTTGTGGGTCTTGGTCTTCAACACATTCTGTGAAATTTTGAGCTGTCTGTGTTTGCTACAAGAGGAGATATCACAAAGTATTCGCATTTGTTGTTTCCATTGGTTTCAATGCATTTTGGCCTAAAACGAGCATTTGCTGTTTTCTCTTAAACGCAACATGGGAGAAAAAACATTTCACATCACATTTGTAGGTGTTGGTCTTAAACACAATCTGTGAAATTTTGAGCGGTCTGTGGTTGCTACAAGAGGAGATATCACAAAGAATGCGCTTTTGTTGTTTCCATTGGTTTCAATGCATTTTGGCCTAAAACGAGCATTTGCTGTTTTCTCTTAAATGCAGCTTGGGAGAAAAACCATTTCACATCACGTTTGTGGGTCTTTGTCTTCAACACATTCTGTGAAATTTTGAGCTGTCTATGTTTGCTACAAGAGGAGATATCACAAAGTATGTGCATTTGTTGTTTCCATTGGTTTCAATGCATTTTGGCCTAAAACGAGCATTTGCTGTTTTCTCTTAAACGCAACATGGGAGAAAAACAATTTCACATCACGTTTGTGAGTCTTGGTCTTCAACACAATCTGTGAAATTTTGAGCTGTCTGTGCTTGCTACAAGAGGAGATATCGCAAAGAATGTGCTTTTGTTTTTTCCATTGGTTTCAATGCATTTTGGCTTAAAACGAGCATTTGCTGTTTTCTCTTAAATGCAACATGGGAGAAAAACCATTTCACATCACATTTGTGGGGGTTGGTCTTATACACAATCTGTGAAATTTTGAGCTGTCTGTGTTTGCTACAAGAAGAGATATCAGAAAGAATGCGCTTTTGTTGTTTCCATTGGTTTCAATGCATTTTGGCCTAAAACAAGCATTTGCTGTTTTCTCTTAAATGCAACATGGGAGAAACACCATTTCACATCACATTTGTGGGTCTTGGTCTTCAACACAATCTGTGAAATTTTGAGCTGTATGTGTTTGCTACAAGAGGAGATATCACAAAGAATGTGCTTTTGTTGTTTCCATTGGTTTCAATGCATTTTGGCCTAAAACGAGCATTTGCTGTTTTCTCTTACATGCAGCTTGGGAGAAACACCATTTCACATCACGTTTGTGGGTCTTTGTCTTCAACACACTCTGTGAAATTTTGAGCTGTCTGTGCTTGCTACAAGAGGAGATATCACAAAGTATGCACTTTTGTTGTTTCCATTGGTTTCAATGCATTTTGGCCTAAAACGAGCATTTGCTGTTTTCTCTTAAATGCAACATTAGAGAAACACCAATTCACATCACATTTGTGGGTCTTGGTCTTCAACACATTCTGTGAAATTTGGAGCTGTCCGTGTTTGATACAAGAGGAGATATCGCAAAGTATGGGTTTTTGCTATTTCCATTGGTTTCAATGCATTTTGGCCTAAAACGAGCATTTGCTGTTTTCTCTTAAACACAACATGGGAGAAAAACCATTTCACATCACATTTGTGGGTCTTGGTCTTCAACACAATCTGTGAAATTTTGAGCTGTATGTGTTTGCTACAGGAGGAGATATCACAAAGAATGTGCTTTTGTTGTTTCCATTGGTTTCAATGCATTTTGGCCTAAAACGAGCATTTGCTGTTTTCTCTTACATGCAACATTAGAGAAAAACAATTTCACATCACATTTGTGGGTCTTGGTCTTCAACACAATCTGTGAAATATTGAGCTGTCTGTGCTTGCTACAAGAGGAGATATCACAAAGTATGCGCTTTAGTTGTTTCCATTGGTTTCAATGCATTTTGGCCTAAGACGAGCATTTGCTGTTTTCTCTTAAACGCAACATGGGAGAAAAACCATTTCACATCACATTTGTGGGGGTTGGTCTTAAACACAATCTGTGAAATTTTGAGCTGTCTGTGTTTGCTACAAGAGGAGATATCACAAAGAATGCGCTTTTGTTGTTTCCATTGGTTTCAATGCATTTTGGCCTAAAACGAGCATTTGCTGTTTTCTCTTAAATGCAACATGGGAGAAACACCATTTCACATCACATTTGTGGGTCTTGGTCTTCAACACATTCTGTGAAATTTTGAGCTGTCTGTGTTTGATACAAGAGGAGATATCGCGAAGTTTGGGTTTTTGCTGTTTCCATTGGTTTCAATGCATTTTGGCCTAAAACGAGCATTTGCTGTTTTCTCTTAAACACAACATGGGAGAAAAACCATTTCACATCACATTTGTGGGTCTTGGTCTTCAACACAATCTGTGAAATTTTGAGCTGTATGTGTTTGCTACAAGAGGAGATATCACAAAGAATGTGCTTTTGTTTTTTCCATTGGTTTCAATGCATTTTGGCCTAAAACGAGCATTTGCTGTTTTCTCTTACATGCAGCTTGGGAGAAACACCATTTCACATCATGTTTGTGGGTCTTTGTCTTCAACACACTCTGTGAAATTTTGAGCTGTCTGTGCTTGCTACAAGAGGAGATATCACAAAGTATGCACTTTTGTTGTTTCCATTGGTTTCAATGCATTTTGGCCTAAAACGAGCATTTGCTGTTTTCTCTTAAATGCAACATTAGAGAAACACCATTTCACATCACATTTGTGGGTCTTGGTCTTCAACACATTCTGTGAAATTTGGAGCTGTCTGTGTTTGATACAAGAGGAGATATCGCGAAGTTTGGGTTTTTGCTGTTTCCATTGGTTTCAATGCATTTTGGCCTAAAACGAGCATTTGCTGTTTTCTCTTAAACACAACATGGGAGAAAAACCATTTCACATCACATTTGTGGGTCTTGGTCTTCAACACAATCTGTGAAATTTTGAGCTGTATGTGTTTGCTACAAGAGGAGATATCACAAAGAATGTGCTTTTGTTTTTTCCATTGGTTTCAATGCATTTTGGCCTAAAACGAGCATTTGCTGTTTTCTCTTACATGCAGCTTGGGAGAAACACCATTTCACATCATGTTTGTGGGTCTTTGTCTTCAACACACTCTGTGAAATTTTGAGCTGTCTGTGCTTGCTACAAGAGGAGATATCACAAAGTATGCACTTTTGTTGTTTCCATTGGTTTCAATGCATTTTGGCCTAAAACGAGCATTTGCTGTTTTCTCTTAAATGCAACATTAGAGAAACACCATTTCACATCACATTTGTGGGTCTTGGTCTTCAACACATTCTGTGAAATTTGGAGCTGTCCGTGTTTGATACAAGAGGAGATATCACAAAGTATGTGTTTTTGCTATTTCCATTGGTTTCAATGCATTTTGGCCTAAAACGAGCATTTGCTGTTTTCTCTTAAACACAACATGGGAGAAAAACCATTTCACATCACATTTGTGGGTCTCGGTCTTCAACACAATCTGTGAAATTTTCAGCTGTATGTGTTTGCTACAGGAGGAGATATCACAAAGAATGTGCTTTTGTTGTTTCCATTGGTTTCAATGCATTTTGGCCTAAAACGAGCATTTGCTGTTTTCTCTTACATGCAACATTAGAGAAACACCATTTCACATCACATTTGTGGGTCTTGGTCTTCAACACATTCTGTGAAATTTTGAGCAGTCTGTGTTTGATACAAGAGGAGATATCGCGAAGTATGCGCATTTGTTGTTTCCATTGGTTTCAAAGCATTTTGGCCTAAATCGAGCATTTGCTGTTTTCTCTTAAACGCAACATGGGATAAAAACAATTTCATATCACATTTGTGGGTCTTGGTCTTCAACACAATCTGTGAAATTTTGAGCTGTCTGTGCTTGCTACAAGAGGAGATATCACAAAGTATGCGCTTTAGTTGTTTCCATTGGTTTCAATGCATTTTGGCCTAAGACGAGCATTTGCTGTTTTCTCTTAAATGCAACATGGGAGAAAAACCATTTCACATCACATTTGTGGGGGTTGGTCTTATACACAATCTGTGAAATTTTGAGCTGTATGTGCTTGCTACAGGAGGAGATATCACAAAGAATGTGCTTTTGTTGTTTCCATTGGTTTCAATGCATTTTGGCCTAAAACGAGCATTTGCTGTTTTCTCTTACATGCAACATTAGAGAAACACCATTTCACATCACATTTGTGGGTCTTGGTCTTCAACACATTCTGTGAAATTTTGAGCAGTCTGTGTTTGATACAAGAGGAGATATCGCGAAGTATGCGCATTTGTTGTTTCCATTGGTTTCAATGCATTTTGGCCTAAATCGAGCATTTGCTGTTTTCTCTTAAACGCAACATGGGAGAAAAACAATTTCACATCACATTTGTGGGTCTTGGTCTTCAACACAATCTGTGAAATATTGAGCTGTCTGTGTTTGCTACAAGAGGAGATATCACAAAGTATGCGCTTTAGTTGTTTCCATTGGTTTCAATGCATTTTGGCCTAAGACGAGCATTTGCTGTTTTCTCTTAAACGCAACATGGGAGAAAAACCATTTCACATCACATTTGTGGGGGTTGGTCTTAAACACAATCTGTGAAATTTTGAGCTGTCTGTGTTTGCTACAAGAGGAGATATCACAAAGAATGCGCTTTTGTTGTTTCCATTGGTTTCAATGCATTTTGGCCTAAAACGAGCATTTGCTGTTTTCTCTTAAATGCAACATGGGAGAAACACCATTTCACATCACATTTGTGGGTCTTGGTCTTCAACACATTCTGTGAAATTTTGAGCTGTCTGTGTTTGATACAAGAGGAGATATCGCGAAGTTTGGGTTTTTGCTGTTTCCATTGGTTTCAATGCATTTTGGCCTAAAACGAGCATTTGCTGTTTTCTCTTAAACACAACATGGGAGAAAAACCATTTCACATCACATTTGTGGGTCTTGGTCTTCAACACAATCTGTGAAATTTTGAGCTGTATGTGTTTGCTACAAGAGGAGATATCACAAAGAATGTGCTTTTGTTTTTTCCATTGGTTTCAATGCATTTTGGCCTAAAACGAGCACTTGCTGTTTTCTCTTACATGCAGCTTGGGAGAAACACCATTTCACATCATGTTTGTGGGTCTTTGTCTTCAACACACTCTGTGAAATTTTGAGCTGTCTGTGCTTGCTACAAGAGGAGATATCACAAAGTATGCACTTTTGTTGTTTCCATTGGTTTCAATGCATTTTGGCCTAAAACGAGCATTTGCTGTTTTCTCTTAAATGCAACATTAGAGAAACACCATTTCACATCAAATTTGTGGGTCTTGGTCTTCAACACATTCTGTGAAATTTGGAGCTGTCCGTGTTTGATACAAGAGGAGATATCACAAAGTATGTGTTTTTGCTATTTCCATTGGTTTCAATGCATTTTGGCCTAAAACGAGCATTTGCTGTTTTCTCTTAAACACAACATGGGAGAAAAACCATTTCACATCACATTTGTGGGTCTTGGTCTTCAACACAATCTGTGAAATTTTCAGCTGTATGTGTTTGCTACAGGAGGAGATATCACAAAGAATGTGCTTTTGTTGTTTCCATTGGTTTCAATGCATTTTGGCCTAAAACGAGCATTTGCTGTTTTCTCTTACATGCAACAATAGAGAAACACCATTTCACATCACATTTGTGGGTCTTGGTCTTCAACACATTCTGTGAAATTTTGAGCAGTCTGTGTTTGATACAAGAGGAGATATCGCGAAGTATGCGCATTTGTTGTTTCCATTGGTTTCAATGCATTTTGGCCTAAATCGAGCATTTGCTGTTTTCTCTTAAACACAACATGGGAGAAAAACAATTTCACATCACATTTGTGGGTCTTGGTCTTCAACACAATCTGTGAAATTTTGAGCTGTCTGTGCTTGCTACAAGAGGAGATATCACAAAGTATGCGCTTTAGTTGTTTCCATTGGTTTCAATGCATTTTGGCCTAAGACGAGCATTTGCTGTTTACTCTTAAACGCAACATGGGAGAAAAACCATTTCACATCACATTTGTGGGGGTTGGTCTTAAACACAATCTGTGAAATTTTGAGCTGTCTGTGTTTGCTACAAGAGGAGATATCATAAAGAATGCGCTTTTGTTGTTTCCATTGGTTTCAATGCATTTTGGCCTAAAACGAGCATTTGCTGTTTTCTCTTAAATGCAACATGGGAGAAACACCATTTCACATCACATTTGTGGGTCTTGGTCTTCAACACATTCTGTGAAATTTTGAGCTGTCTGTGTTTGATACAAGAGGAGATATCGCGAAGTTTGGGTTTTTGCTGTTTCCATTGGTTTCAATGCATTTTGGCCTAAAACGAGCATTTGCTGTTTTCTCTTAAACACAACATGGGAGAAAAACCATTTCACATCACATTTGTGGGTCTTGGTCTTCAACACAATCTGTGAAATTTTGAGCTGTATGTGTTTGCTACAAGAGGAGATATCACAAAGAATGTGCTTTTGTTTTTTCCATTGGTTTCAATGCATTTTGGCCTAAAACGAGCACTTGCTGTTTTCTCTTACATGCAGCTTGGGAGAAACACCATTTCACATCATGTTTGTGGGTCTTTGTCTTCAACACACTCTGTGAAATTTTGAGCTGTCTGTGCTTGCTACAAGAGGAGATATCACAAAGTATGCACTTTTGTTGTTTCCATTGGTTTCAATGCATTTTGGCCTAAAACGAGCATTTGCTGTTTTCTCTTAAATGCAACATTAGAGAAACACCATTTCACATCACATTTGTGGGTCTTGGTCTTCAACACATTCTGTGAAATTTGGAGCTGTCCGTGTTTGATACAAGAGGAGATATCACAAAGTATGTGTTTTTGCTATTTCCATTGGTTTCAATGCATTTTGGCCTAAAACGAGCATTTGCTGTTTTCTCTTAAACACAACATGGGAGAAAAACCATTTCACATCACATTTGTGGGTCTTGGTCTTCAACACAATCTGTGAAATTTTCAGCTGTATGTGTTTGCTACAGGAGGAGATATCACAAAGAATGTGCTTTTGTTGTTTCCATTGGTTTCAATGCATTTTGGCCTAAAACGAGCATTTGCTGTTTTCTCTTACATGCAACATTAGAGAAACACCATTTCACATCACATTTGTGGGTCTTGGTCTTCAACACATTCTGTGAAATTTTGAGCAGTCTGTGTTTGATACAAGAGGAGATATCGCGAAGTATGCGCATTTGTTGTTTCCATTGGTTTCAATGCATTTTGGCCTAAATCGAGCATTTGCTGTTTTCTCTTAAACGCAACATGGGAGAAAAACAATTTCACATCACATTTGTGGGTCTTGGTCTTCAACACAATCTGTGAAATTTTGAGCTGTCTGTGCTTGCTACAAGAGGAGATATCACAAAGTATGCGCTTTAGTTGTTTCCATTGGTTTCAATGCATTTTGGCCTAAGACGAGCATTTGCTGTTTACTCTTAAACGCAACATGGGAGAAAAACCATTTCACATCACATTTGTGGGGGTTGGTCTTAAACACAATCTGTGAAATTTTGAGCTGTCTGTGTTTGCTACAAGAGGAGATATCATAAAGAATGCGCTTTTGTTGTTTCCATTGGTTTCAATGCATTTTGGCCTAAAACGAGCATTTGCTGTTTTCTCTTAAATGCAACATGGGAGAAACACCATTTCACATCACATTTGTGGGTCTTGGTCTTCAACACATTCTGTGAAATTTTGAGCTGTCTGTGTTTGATACAAGAGGAGATATCGCGAAGTATGGGTTTTTGCTGTTTCCATCGGTTTCAATGCATTTTGGCCTAAAACGAGCATTTGCTGTTTTCTCTTAAACACAACATGGGAGAAAAACCATTTCACATCACATTTGTGGGTCTTGGTCTTAAACACAATCTGTGAAATTTTGAGCTGTCTGTGTTTGCTACAAGAGGAGATATCACAAAGAATGCGCTTTTGTTGTTTCCATTGGTTTCAATTCATTTTGGCCTAAAACGAGCATTTGCTGTTTTCTCTTACATGCAGCTTGGGAGAAACACCATTTCACATCACGTTTGTGGGTCTTTGTCTTCAACACACTCTGTGAAATTTTGAGCTGTCTGTGCTTGCTACAAGAGGAGATTTCACAAAGTATGCACTTTTGTTGTTTCCATTGGTTTCAATGCATTTTGGCCTAAAACGAGCATTTGCTGTTTTCTCTTAAATGCAACATTAGAGAAACACCATTTCACATCACATTTGTGGGTCTTGGTCTTCAACACATTCTGTGAAATTTGGAGCTGTCCGTGTTTGATACAAGAGGAGATATCACAAAGTATGCGCTTTAGTTGTTTCCATTGGTTTCAATGCATTTTGGCCTAAGACGAGCATTTGCTGTTTTCTCTTAAATGCAACATGGGAGAAAAACCATTTCACATCACATTTGTGGGGGTTGGTCTTATACACAATCTGTGAAATTTTGAGCTGTATGTGCTTGCTACAGGAGGAGATATCACAAAGAATGTGCTTTTGTTGTTTCCATTGGTTTCAATGCATTTTGGCCTAAAACGAGCATTTGCTGTTTTCTCTTACATGCAACATTAGAGAAACACCATTTCACATCACATTTGTGGGTCTTGGTCTTCAACACATTCTGTGAAATTTTGAGCAGTCTGTGTTTGATACAAGAGGAGATATCGCGAAGTATGCGCATTTGTTGTTTCCATTGGTTTCAATGCATTTTGGCCTAAATCGAGCATTTGCTGTTTTCTCTTAAACGCAACATGGGAGAAAAACAATTTCACATCACATTTGTGGGTCTTGGTCTTCAACACAATCTGTGAAATATTGAGCTGTCTGTGCTTGCTACAAGAGGAGATATCACAAAGTATGCGCTTAAGTTGTTTCCATTGGTTTCAATGCATTTTGGCCTAAGACTAGCATTTGCTGTTTTCTCTTAAACACAACATGGGAGAAAAACCATTTCACATCACATTTGTGGGTCTTGGTCTTCAACACAATCTGTGAAATTTTGAGCTGTATGTGTTTGCTACAAGAGGAGATATCACAAAGAATGTGCTTTTGTTTTTTCCATTGGTTTCAATGCATTTTGGCCTAAAACGAGCACTTGCTGTTTTCTCTTACATGCAGCTTGGGAGAAACACCATTTCACATCATGTTTGTGGGTCTTTGTCTTCAACACACTCTGTGAAATTTTGAGCTGTCTGTGCTTGCTACAAGAGGAGATATCACAAAGTATGCACTTTTGTTGTTTCCATTGGTTTCAATGCATTTTGGCCTAAAACGAGCATTTGCTGTTTTCTCTTAAATGCAACATTAGAGAAACACCATTTCACATCAAATTTGTGGGTCTTGGTCTTCAACACATTCTGTGAAATTTGGAGCTGTCTGTGTTTGATACAAGAGGAGATATCACAAAGTATGTGTTTTTGCTATTTCCATTGGTTTCAATGCATTTTGGCCTAAAACGAGCATTTGCTGTTTTCTCTTAAACACAACATGGGAGAAAAACCATTTCACATCACATTTGTGGGTCTTGGTCTTCAACACAATCTGTGAAATTTTCAGCTGTATGTGTTTGCTACAGGAGGAGATATCACAAAGAATGTGCTTTTGTTGTTTCCATTGGTTTCAATGCATTTTGGCCTAAAACGAGCATTTGCTGTTTTCTCTTACATGCAACAATAGAGAAACACCATTTCACATCACATTTGTGGGTCTTGGTCTTCAACACATTCTGTGAAATTTTGAGCAGTCTGTGTTTGATACAAGAGGAGATATCGCGAAGTATGCGCATTTGTTGTTTCCATTGGTTTCAATGCATTTTGGCCTAAATCGAGCATTTGCTGTTTTCTCTTAAACACAACATGGGAGAAAAACAATTTCACATCACATTTGTGGGTCTTGGTCTTCAACACAATCTGTGAAATTTTGAGCTGTCTGTGCTTGCTACAAGAGGAGATATCACAAAGTATGCGCTTTAGTTGTTTCCATTGGTTTCAATGCATTTTGGCCTAAAACGAGCATTTGCTGTTTACTCTTAAACGCAACATGGGAGAAAAACCATTTCACATCACATTTGTGGGGGTTGGTCTTAAACACAATCTGTGAAATTTTGAGCTGTCTGTGTTTGCTACAAGAGGAGATATCATAAAGAATGCGCTTTTGTTGTTTCCATTGGTTTCAATGCATTTTGGCCTAAAACGAGCATTTGCTGTTTTCTCTTAAATGCAACATGGGAGAAACACCATTTCACATCACATTTGTGGGTCTTGGTCTTCAACACATTCTGTGAAATTTGGAGCTGTCCGTGTTTGATACAAGAGGAGATATCACAAAGTATGTGTTTTTGCTATTTCCATTGGTTTCAATGCATTTTGGCCTAAAACGAGCATTTGCTGTTTTCTCTTAAACACAACATGGGAGAAAAACCATTTCACATCACATTTGTGGGTCTTGGTCTTCAACACAATCTGTGAAATTTTCAGCTGTATGTGTTTGCTACAGGAGGAGATATCACAAAGAATGTGCTTTTGTTGTTTCCATTGGTTTCAATGCATTTTGGCCTAAAACGAGCATTTGCTGTTTTCTCTTACATGCAACAATAGAGAAACACCATTTCACATCACATTTGTGGGTCTTGGTCTTCAACACATTCTGTGAAATTTTGAGCAGTCTGTGTTTGATACAAGAGGAGATATCGCGAAGTATGCGCATTTGTTGTTTCCATTGGTTTCAATGCATTTTGGCCTAAATCGAGCATTTGCTGTTTTCTCTTAAACACAACATGGGAGAAAAACAATTTCACATCACATTTGTGGGTCTTGGTCTTCAACACAATCTGTGAAATTTTGAGCTGTCTGTGCTTGCTACAAGAGGAGATATCACAAAGTATGCGCTTTAGTTGTTTCCATTGGTTTCAATGCATTTTGGCCTAAAACAAGCATTTGCTGTTTACTCTTAAACGCAACATGGGAGAAAAACCATTTCACATCACATTTGTGGGGGTTGGTCTTAAACACAATCTGTGAAATTTTGAGCTGTCTGTGTTTGCTACAAGAGGAGATATCATAAAGAATGCGCTTTTGTTGTTTCCATTGGTTTCAATGCATTTTGGCCTAAAACGAGCATTTGCTGTTTTCTCTTAAATGCAACATGGGAGAAACACCATTTCACATCACATTTGTGGGTCTTGGTCTTCAACACATTCTGTGAAATTTGGAGCTGTCCGTGTTTGATACAAGAGGAGATATCACAAAGTATGTGTTTTTGCTATTTCCATTGGTTTCAATGCATTTTGGCCTAAAACGAGCATTTGCTGTTTTCTCTTAAACACAACATGGGAGAAAAACCATTTCACATCACATTTGTGGGTCTTGGTCTTCAACACAATCTGTGAAATTTTCAGCTGTATGTGTTTGCTACAGGAGGAGATATCACAAAGAATGTGCTTTTGTTGTTTCCATTGGTTTCAATGCATTTTGGCCTAAAACGAGCATTTGCTGTTTTCTCTTACATGCAACATTAGAGAAACACCATTTCACATCACATTTGTGGGTCTTGGTCTTCAACACATTCTGTGAAATTTTGAGCAGTCTGTGTTTGATACAAGAGGAGATATCGCGAAGTATGCGCATTTGTTGTTTCCATTGGTTTCAATGCATTTTGGCCTAAATCGAGCATTTGCTGTTTTCTCTTAAACGCAACATGGGAGAAAAACAATTTCACATCACATTTGTGGGTCTTGGTCTTCAACACAATCTGTGAAATTTTGAGCTGTCTGTGCTTGCTACAAGAGGAGATATCACAAAGTATGCGCTTTAGTTGTTTCCATTGGTTTCAATGCATTTTGGCCTAAGACGAGCATTTGCTGTTTACTCTTAAACGCAACATGGGAGAAAAACCATTTCACATCACATTTGTGGGGGTTGGTCTTAAACACAATCTGTGAAATTTTGAGCTGTCTGTGTTTGCTACAAGAGGAGATATCATAAAGAATGCGCTTTTGTTGTTTCCATTGGTTTCAATGCATTTTGGCCTAAAACGAGCATTTGCTGTTTTCTCTTAAATGCAACATGGGAGAAACACCATTTCACATCACATTTGTGGGTCTTGGTCTTCAACACATTCTGTGAAATTTTGAGCTGTCTGTGTTTGATACAAGAGGAGATATCGCGAAGTATGGGTTTTTGCTGTTTCCATCGGTTTCAATGCATTTTGGCCTAAAACGAGCATTTGCTGTTTTCTCTTAAACACAACATGGGAGAAAAACCATTTCACATCACATTTGTGGGTCTTGGTCTTAAACACAATCTGTGAAATTTTGAGCTGTCTGTGTTTGCTACAAGAGGAGATATCACAAAGAATGCGCTTTTGTTGTTTCCATTGGTTTCAATGCATTTTGGCCTAAAACGAGCATTTGCTGTTTTCTCTTACATGCAGCTTGGGAGAAACACCATTTCACATCACGTTTGTGGGTCTTTGTCTTCAACACACTCTGTGAAATTTTGAGCTGTCTGTGCTTGCTACAAGAGGAGATTTCACAAAGTATGCACTTTTGTTGTTTCCATTGGTTTCAATGCATTTTGGCCTAAAACGAGCATTTGCTGTTTTCTCTTAAATGCAACATTAGAGAAACACCATTTCACATCACATTTGTGGGTCTTGGTCTTCAACACATTCTGTGAAATTTGGAGCTGTCCGTGTTTGATACAAGAGGAGATATTGCAAAGTATGGGTTTTTGCTATTTCCATTGGTTTCAATGCATTTTGGCCTAAAACGAGAATTTGCTGTTTTCTCTTAAACACAACATGGGAGAAAAACCATTTCACATCACATTTGTGGGTCTTGGTCTTCAACACAATCTGTGAAATTTTGAGCTGTATGTGTTTGCTACAAGAGGAGATATCACAAAGAATGTGCTTTTGTTGTTTCCATTGGTTTCAATGCATTTTGGCCTAAAATGAGCATTTGCTGTTTTCTCTTACATGCAGCTTGGGAGAAACACCATTTCACATCACGTTTGTGGGTCTTTGTCTTCAACACAATCTGTGAAATTTTGAGCTGTCTGTGTTTGCTACAAAAGGAGATATCGCAAAGAATGTGCTTTAGTTGTTTCCATTGGTTTCAATGCATTTTGGCCTAAAACGAGCATTTGCTGTTTTCTCTTAAATGCAACATTAGAGAAACACCATTTCACATAACATTTGTGGGTCTTGGTCTTCAACACATTCTGTGAAATTTTGAGCTGTCTGTGTTTGCTACAAGAGGAGATATCACAAAGAATGTGCTTTTGTTGTTTCCATTGGTTTCAATGCATTTTGGCCTAAAACGAGCATTTGCTGTTTTCTCTTAAATGCAACATTAGAGAAACACCATTTCACATCACATTTGTGGGTCTTGGTCTTCAACACATTCTGTGAAATTTTGAGCTGTCTGTGTTTGCTACAAGAGGAAATATCACAAAGTATGTGCATTTGTTGTTTCCATTGGTTTCAATACATTTTGGCCTAAAACGAGCATTTGCTGTTTTCTCTTAAACGCAACATGGGAGAAAAACAATTTCACATCACATTTGTGGGTCTTGGTCTTCAACACAATCTGTGAAATTTTGAGCTGTCTGTGCTTGCTACAAGAGGAGATATCGCAAAGAATGCGCTTTTGTTTTTCCCATTGGTTTCAATGCATTTTGGCTTAAAACGAGCATTTGCTGTTTTCTCTTAAATGCAACATTAGAGAAACACCATTTCACATCACATTTGTGTATTTTGGTCTTCATCACATTCTGTGAAAATTTGAGCAGTCTGTGCTTTATACAAGAGGAGATATCGCGAAGTATGGGTTTTTGCTGTTTCCATTGGTTTCAATGCATTTTGGCCTAAAACGAACATTTGCTGTTTTCTCTTAAACACAACATGGGAGAAAAACCATTTCACATCACATTTGTGGGTCTTGGTCTTCAAAACAATCTGTGAAATTTTGAGCTGTATGTGTTTGCTACAAGAGGAGATATCACAAGGAATGTGCTTTTGTTGTTTCCATTGGTTTCAATGCATTTTGGCCTAAAACGAGCATTTGCTGTTTTCTCTTAAATGCAGCTTGGGAAAAAAACAATTTCACATCACGTTTGTGGGTCTTGGTCTTCAACACATCCAGTGAAATTATGAGCTGTCTGTGCTTGCTACAAGAGGAGATATCACAAAGTATGCGCTTTTGTTGTTTTCATTGCTTTCAAAGCATTTTGGCCTAAAACGTGCATTTGCTGTTTTCTCTTAAACGCAACATGGGAGAAAAACCATTTCACATCACATTTGTGGGTCTTGGTCTTCAACACATCCAGTGAAATTTTGAGCTGTCTGTGTTTGCTACAAGAGGAGATATCACAAAGTATGTGCTTTTGTTATTTCCATTGCTTTCAATGCATTTTGGCCTAAAACTTGCATTTGCTGTTTTCTCTTAAACGCAACATGGGAGAAAAACCATTTCACATCACATTTGTGGGTCTTGGTCTTCAACACATCCAGTGAAAATTTGAGCTGTCTGTGTTTGCTACAAGAGGAGATAACACAAAGTATGCGCTTTTGTGTTTTCATTGCTTTCAATGCATTTTGGCCTAAAACGTGCATTTGCTGTTTTCTCTTAAACGCAACATGG